>ONZH01008678.1:0-417362 GCA_900303285.1 Rhinella marina
GGGACTATTTTAATGAGTGATCTTTTTATTATTCTGTACAAATATGTACATGTGGATGAAATAATCAGTGGCATAAAATAAAGAGTTAAGGGTGTGTTTTTTATTTTATTTGTAACTAATTGATTTGAAAGTTTTTCTTCTTCTGCAATAAGTGAGGATCTTACACGGGTCCTCTTCTGGACTGAGCTCCTGCTTGGGCTGTCTCTCCCTGACAGCCGTTGTGCACTACCTGATAGACAGAAGAGCAGAACTGAACATGTCGAGAGAAAACAAATATCACTGCTGATGTGTGTATACTGCAGAGAAGACTAGAGAAGATCTCTGGGGTCATCCGGGAAGACAATACATAATTGTGTCTTTAGAAGTTGAAGTTACAATGTAAATCATAACTTTGTTATTCACATATCAAAGACCTCATTATAGTTTATTTGATGAGATTGAGATCATTCTCCAGTAGGGTTTGACAGCAGAACATTTTGCGTGATTCATGACTAATTATTTCAAATTCATAGAAAAGTATTAATTGGCCTCCCTTACATTACTCGTAGCACATTCAAAGTTTGCATTGCACTGTTTCAGCCATATTATTGGAACTCATTTACCATTTATCAATGTCACATGCAGTTATTGCTTAGTGTTGGCAATCGGTTGTAAGTATAACTATAAGTTATATGACCTGTAGTGGTGTCATTGACATTCTGCTAAGAATGATAACTGCAGACCACATGATGAGATACCTGTTACTGCTTATCAGTCCAATACAAAATGTGCATTTCATATAGCTGTGGTGATTAAAACAATAAAAAGGTAAGACTTGAATAATGTGGGTTTGTTGCCCTGGTTGTCAATCTGTTATTTTGTGGCAATAACACTGCATCTTTCAATTCTGTCAAAAAAAATGGAAAGCATGATATATATCAATTTTATTAGACATGGCTAAGAGGAGTTGTAAAATATAATTTTATGAAAGACATCTTCCATCTTTTGTGCAAATGATTAGTTTAGTGCAGGGGTACTCAACTGGCGAACCATGGTCCGAGTCTGGACCGTGGTGGCCAGCTGTCCAGACCCTTCCTCTCAATTGTATCTATGTACTCAGGACACAGATACAGTTAAATACACTGGTACACCGTCGGCTCCCTGCATCACTTTTCACCTGCCGCCGGTGATGATGTTATCATGCCTGCCGCGCTGAGTCAAAGGCAACACAGCACAGAGCGAAGGTCAGCTTCGCACTGAGCTGTCTGTCTAAGAGCGGCAGGCATGATAAGATCATTGCATTTCACCTGCCAGCCCTGAATCAATGATGAAGAAGCAGGGTACCAATGGTGGGGAAGGTGAGTATTTAAAGTGGATTCTATGGGGATCATACTGCATGGGGACATTACACTAGGCATCATTTTGTGAGAGGAGACACTGGGGGCATGATATTGTGAGAGGAGGTGCTAAGTGGGCATCATACTCTGTGTGGGGGAGGCTCTATAGTAATTTATTAACTTATTGCCACCCTCCTTGCCCTAGACATAGTTACGTTAAAGGGTTTCTGTCACCAGAAATACCCAAATTAAACTGGCTGACATTAGCGATGTGCTAATGTCAGCTGCACCTAACTAGCCTACTCTTAGTTTTCTCCATGCCTCCATTACTTGATAAATGTAACTTTCATAATATGCTAATTAGCCTCCGAGGCTCCGTTTTCCTACCTCATTCACCGCTCTCCAAAGCTTGATTGACAGGGCCAGGCAGCTTTCTCCTCCTCTTGGCGGCCCTGTGCACTGGGGAAATCTTGCGCCGTGCCGTATTCAGCGCAGGCGCAGTAAGGAAGTGTCCTTCAATATGCCTGCGCTGAATACTGAATGGTACTGCGCAGGCACAAGATTTCCCCAGCACACAGGGCCAGCAGGAGGAGGAGGAGAACGCTGCCTGGCCCTGTCAATCAAGCTTTGGAGGGCGGAGAATAAGGTATTATTGTCCTCCTCTAAAACCTAGGTGCCTCTTATGGCCAAGTGCGTCTTATAGGGCGAGAAATACAATAAATAACAAAGACACATAAGGATATCATGTCATGTTTTATTGGTTCTTTTTTGTGTTTGGATTCTGGTTTTAGTTCCCTTTTACTCATTGACAAATAATAATGCACCCAGAAGGAGTTGTTGGAATCAAATGAAACTTTTCTATTTGTGTGAATGTAATGATGATACTGTATATGTAAGTGGTTACAATATTACAGCGATAGTACAAAATTATTAGGGAAAGCTTTACAATTAAAATGAGGCTGTAGTATCTTGTTGTGCCACCCCTAGCCTGGATGCAAGATGCGACATAGTTGTGCATGGAGGCATACAGGTTCTATATGGTATCAAGTGGCACATCTGCCCACAGATGTTGGGCTGGGCCTGTAGATCCTGCACACTCATAGGTTGTAGAAGCTGCTGTCCCAGCGGGTCCCATTTATATTGGCGATAAATCTGGCGACTGGGCAGGCCAAGGAAATGTTGAAATCTGGAGGAGACATTCCTGGGAATTCTCTGCTGTGTGTGGGCGAGCATTATCCTGCTAAAAAATGCCAGTTGTAAACCTTGCCAAGAGAGGCAACACATGTGGCTGCAAGATGTCCTGAACATATTACTAAGCTGTTAGTGTCCCTCGTATCACTACTAGAAGTGACCAAATGTCCTATGTGATGGCTCCCCACATCATCCCACCAGCAGTTGGAGCAGTGTGTCGCTCCACAGAAAAGGAAGGATTAAAGTGTTCACCGCATACTCTAACCCAACCATTGTTGGATCCCAGAGCCTGGATTTGTTGCTAATGACAATACATTTCCAGTCCTTAGCAGTCCAGATTTCTCGTTCACGACACCACTGCACAGGAAGACAATGGTGGCTGGCTGTCAATGGCACTCACGTAATGGGAGCTGTGACATCAAATTTCCTTCTACTAAGTGCCTGGAAATTGTCCAGACAGAGATAGGGATGTGTAATGAGGGTGCCTCCTGTGTCTGGATGGTGGACAATGAAACTGTGAGAGCTGCTACTGCAATATAGATCAAACAGTCCTAACTACTGCTGTCCGGAGCCTGTTCACCATGTGTGTGCATGCCCTCACACAAACACTGTTCTCAAAACCTCCTAAAAGCTAAATCAGAATAGCCTAGGTCAGTGGTGGCGAACCTATGGCACGGGTGCCAGTGGCGGCACTCAGAGCCCTCTCTGTGGGCCCCCACACCCTGGAAAAAGCCAATTGGTGTACCAATATGCCTTAGGAGCCATTGCAGAACACACATCGCCGGCACCCCATAGAAGGTGCCTATTCTTGTCTGCTATTGCGTACAAGAATAGGACATGTTCTATATTTTCTTATGGAGCCACGGCTCGGCAAGATTGTGAGACGCCCATTGAAGTGAATGGGGCCGCATCTATTCTGCAAAATTGCGGAATAGTTGCGGACCCATTCACACATGTGAGACTTTTCCTGCCATTCATCAGGGCAGGGCACACTGAACAATGCATTGGATGCAGGCAGGCTATTATAGCTAAATTATAAAGTACATGAAAGATATACTGTACTGGACTGTAGTATTCAGGTTACATTGCCGTATTGGCACTTTGCGATAAATAAGTGGGATTTCGGTTGCAGTTTGGGCACTTGGTCTCTAAAAGGTTCGCCATCACTGGCCTAGGTGGTGGGCAATTAATTGAAATGACCATCCTGCTTCTCTCAAAATCTGTCAACTAGGCAAAATGTTTTTGAGTGCATCTAGCAGTCAATGATCTCTCATCAAGAGGTACACTACACAAAAGTAGCCTCTGAGATGCTTTTATAGGGCAGCAGGGGAAGCATTTTTACGCCCTTCTGTGGCAAAAACCAGTGTCTAATCAGATCACAACTGCAATCATTTACATATCTGTTTGAGACATAACTGCATGCCGAGTTTTGCAGCAATCCAAGTTTTCTGTCTGGGTGTATTATTTTGTCAATGAGTAGAAATCTTATACAGAAAACAAAAAAAGTATACAAATCACAACAGCTGATATGGTTTACAAAAGGGCCCAAGCTCCTTTAAAGACAAAAACAAAAACTCTGTAATTGAAAGCCTTATATCGTTTCTGTTCATTTCACGATTTAGGATCTTAATAAACACAGCAGTCCATCAAACACCTTTAAAATCAGTTCAGAACTTCCTATGTTCACCACAGGATTTTCTCATTATGTTTACTGCATTGGAGATTTATTGACACCAATATTGTTGATTTATGAAACTACTTTGAGGCAGTTTTTGAAAAGTTTTTTCCTAAATAATCGGAGAAACATAATCAGTGTGGTAAAATTGATTGTCAAAGTACACTGGTGCTGTTTCTCATCAAAAGTTTGTAATTTCAGCACAGCGGTGGCAAATTGATTCAGTTTTAATTGAAATTTTAATTGAAAGGAACTCGTTATCATATTCCTCCCTTATATACAAAATAGTGCTTTTTGAATTGTAGTGTAAATGCCAATAAATTTAACCCTACAATTCATGGACAGGTGTTAATTTATAGTTTAATTGCTTTTAAATAAATTATAAAATGTAGTCCATTAAATTGTCAGGAGAACTGCAGATCAGAATGATCATGGCCGCTCGGCCAATTTTATTACAAACAGTGTATATAATAGAATTACAGGTGATATTGTTACTGTTTGAGAGATGTAGTTACATATACCATGCTCTTTATATTAATGGAGTAACCCCTTCAACCACAAGATCAACATTGCTGGACCACTAGAAAGTTTTACATCATCCATTGTGAAGTGGATACAACAGACAGTGGAGACTGACAGGCTATAGGCCTTTTCACACTTTTTTCTTTCGTATGTAAACATTTTTTTAGTCTTTTCTGTGACATTTTAATTGTATTTCTTGTTGGAACATTTCACATTTTTACTACCCATTTTATGTCCTATAGAGAGGCCACCCCAGAAAAAGCCAGAGCATGCCAGAGCAAAAATGTTTGTTATACACCACATTTCATAATGTACTATAGACTTCAAAGTAACATCTGATTGCATAAAAAAGACAGTTAGGCCTCCTGCACACAACTGTATCCATTTTTTGGTTCACAAATCGCAGTTCCACAAGATACAGATGTGTTCCGTGTGCATCCCTCAATTTTTGTGGGACCCTCAGTAAAAAAAGCCTATTCTTGTCCACAAAAGGATAGGACAGGTTTTTTAATTTTCGGTCCTTTAGAAATGAAATGGTACGTGTGTGATCAGCAAAATTACGGTCATGCCAAAAACACCATCATAAAAGCCAGAAGCATCCAAACCATGACCCTGATACCTTCACTCCAGAATTCTAGCATCAAAAAGTCGCAAAATAGGGCTTTTGCAAATTTTTTGCACTCACTTACGCAAAAACTAGTGACTTTTTACACTCACTTGTACAAAATTTTGTGACTCTTAGCATTTTTATACCACTCAATCCAGTTTTGTAATGTGGGTGGGAAAGTGGGTGTGGTTAGATATGTTAATGAATCTGACACCAGATTTATGATTTTTTTTTTTTAAAAAGTCGCTATCTCACTCCAGGAGGAGGGCAGAGGAGGAAAACTTGGAGGATCTTCTCTAGACAAAAGTATTAGTATTAAGGATAAGACAAATTTATCTAACCTTAGATATTGATAAATGTGGTGCTCCAACACAGACTCAAGAAAAATTTACTTCAAATTTTCCCCTCATGCTAAATTCCCCCCATGTGTGAAACCCTTATTGCAGTTTTGTCTCTTCTTTTATATAAAGTCATTCTACACCGTCATTTGATGTAGCAGTAAGGAGGAATATTGTAAATTTGTGTTATCCCTCATTTTTCTTTATTTTTTGCAGAAATAAATCAACAAAAAGGGTAGTGGAGAGGGGAACGTAATACTGGGCAACACCTAAGATATCCTTTTATACATACATAGGGTCTTGTACATAACTACTGTGCTTACTTTTTATGGATATGTGTCCTTGATTATTTTTTAAATGTTTCCTTCACACACAATACTATGGTATTACAATTATAGATAAAACACCTAGAAACTCCAGATCAAATGTCCTTCCTACTATCTCTACTATTAATTCACACACTCACAGCTAAAAAAAATATTGCTTGTTGTGGTAGGTAAATATAGTATTTCATAGCACCCATTCAGTTTAATGAACCATGTAATTAATGGTCGCATTTAGTATGCTTTCAGCTCTAGTTTACAGTGGGAAGGCTTGAGCACTGCCCCGCCCCTTTAATCGGACACAAAAAAGTATTGGCTGAGTACTCCATCCACCAATGGTAACTGCTGGGAAGCGAATATTAACAGATTGATGCTCTAATTGTGTGACTACAGGGGTCTCTCTGATGATGGTCTTACTGAAAACATTAAAGGAATTTGTCACTTATGGTGACTCATTGACGTCTATAGGATATTTTTCTAGGTATGCTTTGTAACCTGTACAGAGGTCAGGAGGGAGTAGATAAGCTGTAACAGTCACTTATTGTAAGTGGTGGATCCAGTGTTATCTATACAGAGGTGATCTGTACAGACCAAGAAGTGACGCCAATTATTAAGCTCAGTGGCCATGGTGAAAACTGCAGGATTTTATGTTTTCTGTTTAAATAAACTATTGACATGGAAAATTAAATATTACATCAACAAAAATTATTTACAAATACAGTTGAAACCAGAAGTTTACATACACTATATAAAGACATATATGCATGTTTTTCTCAATGTCTGACATGAAGTCAGAATAAACTTTTCCTGTTTTTGGTCAATTAGGATTACCATAATTATTCCTATTTGCTACATGCCAGAATAGTGAGAGAGAGAGAGAATGTTTTAAGGCATTTTTATTAATTTTTTAAGGCATTTGTATTACTTTCTGCAAAGTCAAAAGTTTACATACATTTCATTAATATTTGGTACCATTGCCCTTAAAGGGGTATTCTCATCTTGTACAATGGAAGCATATCGCTAGGATATACCCCCATTGTCCTATAGGTGCGGGTCCCACCGCTGGGACCCTCACCTATATCGAGAACGGAGCCCCCAAAGTACAGGAGGATGCAATGCGCATGCGCCCTCCATTCATTTCTATGGGGCCGCTGAAAATAGCCGAGCCCTGGCTCGGCTATTTCCGTCAGCTACATAGAAATGAATGGGAGCCGTGGCCGCGCATGCGCTCCCATTCATTTCTATGGGAGCAGCGGGGTTGCTGTGCCTGGTGGTGGCTGGACCCCAGGAAACCTGGGTTCCTCCAGGTGCGGTGTTCCCCCCTCCGATCTCACTGGGATCCGCACCTATAAGACAATGTGGGCACATCCTAGCGATATGCCCCCATTGTACAAGATAAGAATACCCCTTTAAGCTGTATGACTTGGGTCAAACATTTTGGATATCTTTCCACAAGCTTCTCACAATAGTTGGTCGGAATTTGGGCCCATTCCTTCTGCCAAAACTGGTGTAACTGAGCCATGTTTGTTGGTTGCCTTGCTCTCACCTGCCTTTTTCAGCTTTGCCCATAAATTTTCAATAGGATTGAGATCAAGGCTTTGTGATGGCCACTCCAAAACATTGACTTTGTTATCCTTAAGCCACTTGGTAACCAGTTTGGAAGTATGCTTCGGGTCATTGTCCATTTGGAAGACCCATTTCCACCCTGGCTTTAACTTCCTGGCTGATGTCTTGAGATCTTGCTTCAGTATTTCCACATAATCTTCTTTCCTCATGATGCCATCTATTTTGTAAAGTGCACCAGTCCCTTCTGCAGCAAAAGAACCCCACAACATGATGCTGCCACCCCTGTGTTCACAGTTGGAATGGTGTTCTTAGGCTTCCAAACTTCTCCCTTTTTCCTCCAAACGTAACGATGGTCATTATGGACGAAAAGTTTTTTTATGTTTCTTTTGGAGTAATTCTTCCTGGCAGAGTGGCCTTTCAGCCCAGTACTCGTTTCACTGTGGATATTGACACAATCTTACCAGCTTCAGCCATCATCTTCACAAAGTCTTTTGCTTTTGTTCTTGGGTTGATATGCATATGT
Organism: Rhinella marina; assembly: GCA_900303285.1. NCBI lineage: Eukaryota > Metazoa > Chordata > Amphibia > Anura > Bufonidae > Rhinella > Rhinella marina. The sequence continues at coordinate 8,062 of ONZH01008678.1, forward strand.
CGGACCAAAGCATGTTCATCTCTGGGACACAGAAACGGTCTCCTTCCTGAGCAGTATGATGGCTGGACATTCCCATCTTGTTTGCACTTGCGTATAATTTTTTGTACAGATGAATGAGACACCTTCAGGTAACAAGAAATTGCACCCTAAGGTTGAGCCAGACTTGTGCAAGTCCACAATTCTCTTCCTGATATCTTGGCTGATTTCTTTACACTTTCCTATGAGGCTACAAAAAGAAGCAGTGTGTTTCAGATGTGCATTTAAATACATCCACGGGTGTGTCTCTAATTACCTATCAACAAACCTATCAGAAGCTTCCAAACACATGACATCATTATATGGGCAGTCCAGAATTCTTTAAAGGCATATTAATCTTAGTGTATGTAAACTTTTGACATTGCAGAAAGTAATAAAAATGCCTTAACCCCTTCACCCCCGGAGCTTTTTTCGGTTCTGCATTTTCGTTTTGCGCTCCCTGCCTTCAAACAGCCATAACTCTTTTATTTTTCTGTTCACATAGCTGTATGAGGGCTTGTTTTTTGCGGGACAAGTTGTACTTTCCAATGCCACCATTTAATATTGCATACGGTGTAGTGGGAAGCGGGAAAAAAATTCCAAACTGGGTGAAATTGCAAAGAAAACGCTATTCCGCTACAGTTCTACGGGTTTCTTATTTACAGCGTTCGATGTGCATTAAAACTGATCCATTACTTTCATTCTACTGGTCAGTACGAATCCGGCAATACCTAATATGTATAGTTTTTCCTGCGTTTTCATAGTGATAAAATAATTAGAAAGTTGCCCTTTTTTTTTTTTTTTTTCCTTGTCATATCTTGACCCCTATAACTTTTTGGTATTTATGTGTACAGAGCTATATGGGGGCTCATTTTTTGCGGGACGATCTGAAGTTTTTATTGATACCATTCTGGGGTGTGTATGACTTTTTGATCACTTTTTATTTAATTTTTTTTAGAAAAAAAAAGCGACAAAAAACGGCAAATCGCCATTTGGACGCTTTTTTCCGCCACACAATTCGCCGTATTGGAATTTTTTTTTTTTATATTTTAAAAGTACGGGCGTTTTCGGTCACGGTGATACCCATGATGTATGATTTTTTATTTTTTATATATTTTTTAACATTTATTTTTTATTTTTTTTTACTATTAGAAAGCTCAAATATGGGCTTATATATTGTGGCTTTTTTTTTTTCTTTATGAGCAATTATGGATTTTATAGACTCAGAAATCCATGAGTTGCTCATTTCTTATCCTGGCCTGCCATCTAGTGGCCAGAATAAGAATTGCACTTTGAAAACTGTAATCCTCACCAGCGAGGATTACAGTTTTCATATGGTGTACAGACACCCCGATTGGCCACACGGGGTGTCTGTACACCACCCGGAAGCGAACGCTTCCGGGTTTAGACGCAAATAGATGCCGTGATCACGTGTGATCACGGCATCTAGTCACCCCGGAAGACGCCGCCGACACAGTAGGTAGCGGCAAGTCTCTGCTGTTAGAAACAGCAGAGACTTGCCGGCCATGACGCCCGCCGCACCCGCGAGCGGGCGCCATGTGCCCGCATCGCCCCAGCGCCGTACATGTACGGCGCTGGGCGTGAAGGGGTTAAAACATTCTCTCTCTCATCATTCTGGCATTTGGTAAATAATAATAATTATGGTAATCCTAATTGACCAAAACAGGAAAGGTTCATTCTGATTTCATGTCAGATATTGAGAAAAACATGCATATGTATTATATAGTGTATGTAAACTTCTGGTTTCAACTGTATGTCTAACATAAAAGCTGATGTAAACAATAGGTAATTTTCTGATGACACATTCCCTTTAAATGATACTATGTGCCATGCTAAAAGTCCAAACAAAGAGGAATTTAATGAGCCAGGACACGAAGGAGAATACATGCAGTAACTTGAACAAATTATATCCAGAAAACCATCAAACCATTTTGTGTAATATAAATTACTAAGAATATTCACATATAGGCTTTTAATATATGATAAAAAATGTTGATGGAAGTGTTCCTTCAAATATGCCAATCACACTACTTTCTGGGACCCTCAAGCATTTCTTTCCATCAGACTGAATGTATGCATAACTTTAAAAGAAAAACACATTGTCCCTATGGGGTTAAGATTAGGTATAAAGGACACACAATCTGCATGTAAGGATGTTAAGCAATGTGCACTAAACATTATGAGCGTTGGACTGTTTTTATAGATAGGTTACGAGAGCATACGTTTTACAGTATTCTGAAAAGTACAACTACGTGGCTTGTGTTTTTTTTTCCTTTTTGCTTGAATAAACTAAATTGTAAGGGTTCTTTTCTTGTTTAGTCTGCCTTCGTGTGGAAAGCACAGCACTATGTCATCACTTTGACAGCATCTGGATCTAATTATGAGCCACATGATCGGCATTTTCTTTTCTTTACTGCCATGCTTTTTCCCTTGAGAGTGCAAATATTCTGCATATGATACATTAGCTACATGACCCGCACACAGAGCATTGGCTGTTAGGCCATGAATGGTCCCCTTGTCTTCAGCTTAAAGCAGCAGGTCTTTCACTTTAATATCTATGCTAACTTGATTTAACCTACCATTTCTCCACCCAAAGAGGTATGCAATATTTCCATAACAGTTTATTGTTCTTTTTTATGTTTTAAGAAAAGCAAGCAGAAAAGTGGGTTCTTTGATGATACTTTTCAGATAGATGATCAGCTCCTGTATTTTCTAGGGATAATTATCATATTAAAGAGAGTATCACCATAAAATTGTATATCACTTATATGAGGCTTTTATTAAAAACATTTTTTCTACATTTTTGATGTAGCTTTTTATGTTTATATAACTATCCATATAAAAACCTCTTAAAATATAGAACAACAATATCCTGAAATTCCCTTTTTGTGCAGCTCACTTGTCACCTTTGCGGTATAGTCTAAGGCAGGGTTAGTTGAGGCTTAACTGACAGCTCTATTATTCCCTTGGAATCATAAATAAAGAAAGGTAATAAAGGTCACTATATACAATATAGAAAAAATGGTAGTCGAACCTACAGATTTTGACTGAACACTTAAAGGGTTTCTGTCATCAGAAATCTTGCTATAAAACCTTGTGTCATTTGCAATGCGCAAATGACACCTGATGACAAATATGTTATTTGTATAGCTGTCTGTTGCGCCGTTTTGGGGAAAATTAATGTTTTAAAATATGCAAATGAACCTTCCTAGGTGCATGGGGCGGTAACCCTGCACCTAGTATCGCCGTATCCCCACCTCTAAACCCTCCTCCGTTCAGTTGATTGACAGGGCCAGGCAGCTAGCTTTGTGGGCTGCCGGCCCTGTCTGAGTCCGAAATCCCGCGCCTGCGCAGTGCGAATAACAATCCACGCAGGCACATTGAGAGCCGCCGCCCGCCCGGGTCCCGGCTTCCTCAATGCGTAGATTGATATTCGCACTGCGCAGGCGCGGGATTTCGGACTCGGACAGGGCCGGCAGCCCACAGAGCTAGCTGCCTGGCCCTGTCAATCAACTGAACAGAGGAGGGTTTAGAGGTGGGGATACGGTGATACTAGGTGCAGGGTCACCGCCCCTGGACCTAGGAAGGTTCATTTGCATATTTTAAAACATTAACTTTCCCGAAAACGGCGCAACAGACAGCTATACAAATAACATATTTGTCATCAGGTGTAATTTGCGCATTGCAAATGACACAAGGGTTTATAGCAAGATTTCTGATGACAGAAACCCTTTAAGTGTATGGGGCCTCCTGACTCAGCATGTTGATTTTCAACACCCAATTTTTTTTGTTTTCAATGGAGATAAGCCACCAGAAGTGCCTGGCAGCACCTTACTCTCTTCTCCCAATTGGCCACTCCTGGTAATTTATTGAAAATAAAAAATACCTACTCATTATTTTACTTTTACATCTAATTAATGGCACTAAACTAAAAAACAAAGCACATTTCCTAAGGTGGCTAAAGTTTGCTTCAAAAATGTAAATTGTAAAAGGTTAGCATTGAATAAAAAACACGTTATAGACTGTAGTTTCATTACATTTCTAAGTTCTTGATAAATCTAATGTTGTAGATTCTCTGCCATTACCTCTATGATCCTCTCTGTTTTGAGCCTGAGGAAGAGCATTATTTTCAGAGAACTAATTTGGTCATCCGGAACTGAGAGCTGTGTTTGAACATGTTCAACATGACCAACCTGGACTACTATACTTGAAAACATGTTACATTTAAGATCCAAAAAACACAGTTCATTATTACATTATTATTACTGATGCCTATTGGAGGAATTTTTAAAATAGGTTTTGCTGGAGGCAATGTTGCCATTATTTGTGACAGATTTATCAAGGTTGATCAATCTGTCTCATCTTAAAATATTATGCGGGAGATTTACAAAGCCCCTGTGCCCTATTTTGCACAAATATTTGTGACTTTTTGCTCTTTTACCCATGCTAACCACTTCTTTAAAAAAAAGTGGGCATAGAGAAGACAGGGCCTACTTGACCCAACACATTTCAGACAACTTTTTTGGTGCAAGTCTCAACTGAAATCTACTAACTCTTTTGGTGAATCTGCAGAGATGCACTAACATTTTTAAGAGGCACCTCAATAATTTTGCTACATCTCAGGCCACTGCAAGCTCGATCAAGAATGGTGTTTGAGGCCAATTATTCCCAATGTTTCATATACAAAACAGTGTAACCATTGCATAGCAACAGACTGGGTCAGGCTTCTGCCACCTAAATCATATCCACATATTAGGACTTTACATCTTGTGCCTCCTTTAGAGTGTATGGTTGGGATATTTTATCACTACTTATACTTAACTAGCTAGGAAAGAAAGTATGTAAGTTTTAAATGGTTAGTATTTTTATGATTGTCTATGGGTTGAGACCAGTGGTGAAGGAGGATGAAAAAGAAATATGATCTAAGTGGTGGAAAGACAGTATGGTGCAGTTTGAAATTAATCAAATCTTTAGTAAGGTATCTTTTTTAAGGTTAGCATTAAACTTTATAGCATTCTGTTGGTTTAAAGCTCATCTGAAATAATAACTGGTGGGACTATATTTACTGTCTAATGGCAGTCAGTCACATTTTTGTTATGAATGAGTTCTTTTCATTGGAACAAACATTTACTTGCGTGCAATGCAATTTACTGTATTTTTAAGTAGCTGAGAAACATCTGTTGGCCTACTTTTCTTTTCTTATATTTATACAAGTGATTTGGCCTGTTTTCATTGAAGTGATTTGGTTTGGTCTTCCTGTTTTTCCCTTTTAAAAATTGGATCCCTTTGATGTGTTTGGCTTGTACTTAAGTCACAGCTAAACATTTCCTTATAGATTTCTAAATCTAATTTACTATGCATACATATCTTTTATATCTTCAGTGAAGATAATTTTAGTCTGTCAAGTTCTAAACTAATGAGTTATTCTTTCTAGCTACACAAGGTACATAATGGTCAAATTAACTTGATTTTAACATAACAGTAACATAACATATACTAGCGTGAGTAGGGTTGGCTTGGGAACCAGAGAAATATAGGATCTTCTAGTTGATTATAATGAGGTCCAACCATAAAAGAGCCCATGAGCAGAAAATGAACATGTTTTAATGACCTTGGGGTTTGATCATTTATTTATTTATTGGGAAGGGGTAAGTCACCAATTAACTATTAGTTAAACTATCTTCAAAAATATTGTAACATTTATCTAAATAGTTTGGCTATCAAAGCGTATTTGTAATGGGCAGTGGGTGTGGACCCACTGTGCCAACTGACCAGTTTGACTTTAACTGAAATCCGTCTGGTAGCCGCATCTTTTGTGCCTCCCATTAATTTCAATAGAAGACAGCGCTGAGGATCACAGAGTGGTGGCTTAAAGCTGCAGCCATGCCAAAAACAGAAATATCCCTTCTTAGCATAGCTGCAGGTTTATGCTACTGCATTGCGGTCCTCAGGGCTGCCGCTCATTAAAATGAATGGGAGGCAGAAACCACGCGGCCGCCAGAGATATTTCAGCATGGGTGCCTGTGCCAAAGTTCCATGGCAAAGGCCAACGTGTGAACATAACCTAACAGTATTTGAACCTTTGCAGCCAGGGAAATTTAATTAGAATCAGACTAATTTTCCATTGCCACTTGGGAAAAATAACCGGGAAGATGGGATGCATCCTCAGATATACTTATATTTGAAGCAATAAACATCTACTTTTTGAAGTGGCAAACTCACAACTCCAATTTCTGTATATCTAAGGGAACACTCAGCTAGTTATTTTAAAACACTGCAGTCAAACCATTTGATGTATTATTTCATGAGGATTCCCTTTCAATTTGTCATATTTTCCAATAATACCAAATTAAAGGTATCAGTCTGAGGATGAAGGATCATCTGATCATCTGGCCTGGTCTTACATCACCTCTCCTTTTAATACAGCCACTCAAAAACGCCTAGCCGCTAAGCTGGCTATAAACATTAGACATGTATTGGCTGAATCCACCAATTACGATGGGACCAGCTGACTAATATGTATGAAGTGCCTCCTGACTTTGTTCAGGTTTTTGGAAATCAACATGCCTGACCCTCTTGTTCTTGGGAAGATAAGTTGCTACCAGAGGTATCTGGCTTTGGTTTTCTCCCCTCTTCCCAGTCAGAACACATGCACTTTTGGCCGAGCCAATATTGCAAATGTATGGGGCAGTCAGGAGAAATAGCTATCTGCCAAATGAGCGTTCGCTCAAAAGCTATCTTATGTGTTCTTGTAGAATGTCTCTGTGGTTCATTTTTAATAAGTTACTTCATTAGTTATAAAAAAAGTATCCATATATATGATTTATGGTTGAAACCAGCACCACTCATATTCATCGTATACTTGTCTGATAAAAAAAAAACTTTCCCTCACAGTTGGGAAAGATGGAAATGATGTTACTCATAGTGCATAGGTAACCACATTGAATATTGTGAACCAGTCATTTTTATTTAAAAAAACTATTCGTCCTTTGCTTCCATTATACAATTATAACTATAAAATTGACTATGCAATTAAATATGGAAAGGAGTTCAGTCCAACTGAACTGAATAATTAACATAATAATGTCCACTGTTGATATTGGGGTTGTCCCACAAAAACTATTCTACATTTTTTATACTAGCACCTGGATCTGAATACTTTTGTAATTGCATGTAATTAAACATTTAGTAGCAAATGAGTTATTCAATAAAATGTATCAGTATAGCACCACCTGCTGCATGTTTTTTTCTTATTTCTTTGACCTGCTCACTGAGAAGGCCACACACGCTCAATTTCATCCTTCAACTGCTTCCTGATCTATAAGATGAGAGAGCTACAGAATAAAGACCCCCCCAAGAAAAGACATTCCTCTTGAGCTGCCAGCTTGATATAAATCTAGCAGAGAAATTGGAGTAATGAATGGGGAGATCTCTGGATCCATGTAAGGTACAGGGCTGGTTCTAGCTTTGTTAGAAAGGGATTCTCATGTACTATATGTCTGATTTTCATTTTTTACATTAATCATGGGATAACTCCTTTAAGGTTCCGTGGTGTACACCAAAGACTGGCCATATCTGTAGGAGGAAATAACTTTTCCAAAATTGCTTGCAGTTTCCATAACCAGTGACCTATTCCTGTTTGTTGACTAATAATATGGTGCAATAGTCTTTGGGGTCCAGGGTATGATGCCCAAGCTGATAGTGTCTAGTATTTTATTTTTACCCAATGACTTATTTTGGTTAATGGATTAGTGTCGCCTATTATGTGTTCAGTGTATTTTTGGCCAGTCCCAGGTACTGAGTCATTTGTGGGCAAAACTGCAGTGTCTACTGCAGTGTCTTGGTGGTCCCTAATGTTCCCCTATAATTATGTACCCTAGCCCATGGTTTCCAGTGGACTAGGGCATATGATTACAACTTGCATCATCTTTCCATTGCAATAAAGAAAGCTTCTCGAAGTGAACTTATTTATGCAGAAATATATCTAATATGAGTGATATGAGTGAGTGAGTAATATAGCTGAGTGTATGTGTGTGTGTGTGTATGTCCGCTAAAGGAATCCGCACCGCTGCAGCTACAATCACAAAATTTGGCAAACATGTACATCAGGTGTCCGGGAAGGTTTTAGAACAGTTTTCAACTCTCCAGGACGTACCGTTCCTGAGATATTCCCAAAAAATGCATTAGCCAATAGTAGCCTGGTCACATGACCCTTATCAGCCAGTAGAAGCTCCCAGGCAGTTAGTCTCCACACACACACCAGGTTTCTATAACAACCTAGCCAGTTCACTGCTGTAGGTCTGCTTTAAAGGGGCAGAGTGCTGTGGATGACACTGGGGTATTCTGGTTAAATATAACTTAGGCTACTTTCACACTGGCGGCAGGCCTGATCCGGCAGGTGAAGGGTGCTGCCGGATCAGGCCTGCCGCAGTGACATGTGTGGAGCCGGAACCGCGCTCCGGCCCCACACATGTCACACAGTACATACATACACATAAACATACACACACATATAGACATACAAACACACATACATACTTACATGCTCCCGGCAGGTCTTCGGAGCGTCGGAGGGACAGGACGGCTCGCACAGGTGACGATTCCCCACAGCGCCCTCTGCTGGGCGCCTGGTGGAATCATCATCTGTGCACGCCGTCCTGTCCCTCCGACGCTCCGAAGACCTGCCGGGAGCATGTAAGTATGTATGTGTGTTTGTATGTCTATATGTGTGTGTATGTTTATGTTTATGTGTATGTCTGTATGTGTGTATGTGTCTATGTGTAGCCGGATCCGTAATGAACTCCATTGAAAGTCAATGGAGGGCGGATCCGGTTACCATTATGGTCACACCAGACGGATCCACCCCCATTGACTTGCATTGGGGGTCATTCCGGATCCGTCTTGGTGCAGATGCCTGGACCAGAGAGCAAACCGCAGCATGCTGCGGTTTGTTCTCTGGTCTGAAGAGGGAACGGAATGCTTTCAGGAGCATTCCGTTGTCTTCAGTTCAGTTTTGTCCCCATTGACAATGAATGGGGACAAAACTGAAGCGTTTTATTCCGGTATTGAGCCCCTATGACGGAACTCAATACCGGAATTTTAAAACGCTAGTGTGAAAGTAGCCTTATGTTTTAGACTAATTCATCATCAATCATTACCTCATATAATGTGAATTTCATATATTTACCGTTCAGTAGTAATAAAAGATGGTTTCATTCCTCTTTCCTCCGAAATTACTATGGCATCGGCCTGTAATTCAGGCGACCTTCAAAAGAAGGACTTAAAAGCCCCACCCCCAGGTCCCACTAAGTCACGCCCCTGACTCAGTCAGGCCATGCCCCTTCCACTCCGCATCTGACCGGGATTGAAAAAATGAAGGTAAAAATCAACTTCTGTCAGCTGCAGGGGTGGGAGGGAGTGTGACTTTCTCCCTGCAGCTCATGCTCAGACAGCACAGTGCTGCTGTCTGAGAGTGAGCTGTTCAAAAGGACATCCGTGTGTCCATCCAGGCCCTGCGCATGACAGAGGACAGGGAGTCTGAAAGCCAGAATGTCTAGCCTTACCCCAACATGAAGCCGTGCCACCAGTCCCCATAAAGCCACACCCCTAAACAAGAGGCCACGCCCCCTGTGTCCATCCAGGCCCTGCACATGACAGAGGACAGGTAGTCTGAAAGCCAGAATGTCCAGCCTTCCCCTAACGTGAATCCGTGCCACCGGTCCCCATGAAGCCACACCCCTAAACAAGAGGCCACGCCCCTGTGTCCATCCAGGCCCTGTGCATGACAGAGGACAGGGAGTCTGAAAGCCAGAATGTCCAGCCTTCCCCCAATGTGAAGCCGTGCCACCGGTCCCCATGAAGCCACACCCCTAAACATGAGGCCACACCCCCTGGTTCCATGAAGACACAGAGGAGAAGCTGTCTGAGCGTGAGCTACTGAAAGGGTGGACATCCCTGTGTCTTTCCAGGCACTGCGCTGGACAGTGGACAGGGAGTCTGAAAGCCAGACTGTCCAGCCTAAAACTGGACCTCTGGCCACCCTAGGGGCAAGCTGATGTTAGGGTGGCCAGTTGTCCGGCTTTAGGCTGGACAGTCCGGTTTTCTGGCTCCCTGTCCTCAGTCCAGCACAGTGCCTGGATGGACGTAAGGATGTCCACCCTCTCAGTAGCTCACGCTCAGGCAGCTTCTCCTCCGTGTCTTCACAGAGCCAGGGGGCATGGCCTCATGTTTAGTAGTGTGTCTTCATGGTAACCAAGGGCACTGTTTCACGTTTGGGGGAATGGCCGGTGAGGTCTGGCTTTCTGGGGTGAAGACAGTGGCCACTCTAGCTGCTGTGGAGGTCACAGTTATAAGGGGCGGGCTTCTGTAGAGGTCACTCTAAATTTTTTTTTTACGTCACACACACAAACATTAAATGAAACAGATCAAATATACCCGGGCGAAGCCGGGTCCTTCAGCTAGTATATATATATAATGTTTTCTGAAAAGATGCTGTACGGGAAGTAATTCTTGTTGTAAAGATTATTTCGCTCATTCTGTATCAGTAGATATTAAATACATGTTTAACTTAGTTTAATATCATAAAAGAAGACATGAAAACATATTAATAATACAAACATACCAGACAAAAAAACGAAGGAAAAAAAAGAAATTTATTAACAAAGCTTTTCCTTGGGGCAACAGGATCAGGTGCAGTACCAGTCTTTTCATACAAAATAGTAAGTAGCTAAACCTACTAGCAAACAAGTTTACAAAAATCTACGTATACACTGGTTCAGTTGTCAGGTTATAAATAGGAAATTTCCATCACCAATATCCCAATATTGGTTGTGTATAGCTTTCAGTTTCGCTAAAAAGTATTCTATATTCTCAGGTACAAGGACATCAGTCAAAACCAGCTCGACCTTTCACCTTAACCCTGATTTGACCCACAATGACACATTCACGAGATGACAAACATGAAATAAGACCTAAAATAACAAAGGCAAATTGTATTCAAATTACATATTCAAGCCGTCACTCCTAAAAATCTACAATGCTATACAGTAATTGCAATATATAGCCAGATATCAGGACAGCAAAATATACTTTTTTTTAAATTAAAACCACATAAGATTGTAAATGAAAAAGCATAACAGACATAAAAGTTGTATATATGGTGGTGGCATGGAGCATAGGAAGAAAGACATAGTTGAAAGACACTTAAAGGGGTTGCCTCATCTTAGACATTGGTGGCATATCGCTATAATATGCCACAAGTGTCAGATAGGTGCGGGTCTCCAAAACTGGCCCCTGTGGTGTGCTCTCCATTAATTTCTATGGGAGTTCTGAAAATAGCCGACCACTATAACATCCACTTCTATCGGACTGCCAGGGCTAGCCGAGCCAGTGCTTGGCTATTTTCAGGAGTTTTATAGAAATGGAGAGCAGCTGCCCATGTGAGGCTGCTCTCCACTCATTTTGGGGGTCGTGTTCTGGAGATAACGATATGCCACCAATGTCTAAGAGGAGACAACCCCTTTAATAAAGTTTTATACCTGTAGGCTGAACATGATACAAATGCATATATTGCTCCAGTTTCTAAGAATAGAAAAGGTAATAATTAGAAGCAGAATGTGACTCTTAAATCACAGACGTTTCCATGCCAGTCAACAGTAGTGGAAAATGTAATTGATAGATTAATTTTCAAATAATCAGTCAAATACAGTCAACATGCACCATCCTGAATTATTCAAGAGATATTTCACTGGCAAGTTAGATAGACAGAGCTGTATACAGAGTTATTTTAGGTCTGCCTCCTGAGAGAGATCACCATATGGATGTCAACCATAAGTACTGTAAGTTGAATAAGAGTAGAAAAAAACATAATGGCATAAATAGGCTCTATAAGGTTTTAAACCATGCATATTAAATTTGGATCCTGCCTCCCTCTTCTGTCAGCTCAGTCAATGGGGCTGTGTGTAATATAATTGGGTAGTAAGGTGGAAAACTGAAAAATTGTATTAATTGTGCTCCTTTCCCATTCTCCATTTTCCCCGTTTCCTAGAGCTGCATGACATCCAAGTATTTAGTTTTTTTTTTTTTTACATTTTTGCTGTTCTGCCCAAACACCTACAGTAAGTTAGCTTTCATTATACTCAGCTCTTGTCATCACGCCCGCTAACTAATTTAAGGTTCTTTTACACAGACTGGTAATCAGGCCAATTATCCAGGATAAGTGTTTGTAGAAATGTTTGTTCCTGATAATTGACTTGTATAAAGGTGCCGGCAATCACCTGATGAACAAGCAAACACTCGTTCATTGTGTGATCATGTCTTTCAGGTTGGCACCCATAATCATTGCTTCTGCGTAACAGATCGTGCTGCCCAGATGATTCTCTATAGCCATCTAAGATGTTCCTGACAATTGCCTGATAGTCAGTGGAGATGTAGTATACAGGGCAATTATGTTAATCCAGGGGCATTGGATTCAAGATACTTTTACATGAAAGACAGACATTTATCGGAAAGGAACTAAACGTTCCTGATAATTGCCTGATCGTCAGCGGAGATGAGGACTGCATTTACATGTATGGAGACAAACGATCGCTGTAGTGATTGCATGTCTCCATATAGCGGAGGTGAATGCTGTATACAAATGTCGACCTCATCTCTGCTGACAGTCAAGCAATTATCAGGAACGATTAGTTCCTTCCTGGTAAATGTCTGTCTTTCATATAAAAGGACCTTAAATCCAATGCCCCTGGATTATCATATTTGTCAAGACACTTGTGTTGTGCTTTTCCCTTTCCATCCTCTGTTTTGGGGATGTTTAGTGTTCACAATTTGCTTTTAGTGTAACTGTTCAAGAGCAGGTGAATGATACCCATGTTTAACATTTCTAAACTATTTTTGACACAAGTCACAAACATAAATGATTTCCTACTGCTCTTGTAGGTTGTCAACAAAGATGGATCAAAATGATATAGTGTTAATTGCCAACCTAAAAGGGCCTATGAGAACTAATGTTATTCACTATAGCAAAACAGCAGTTTTAAGTAACATGCTAGAAACTGAATTGTGCGTGCAAAGAGAAAAAAAGACAGTATAAATTAATAAAACTATAATGTAAATATGTTTCCACGTATGTGTCACTGGATGTACATATGGGTGGAAACAGCACCCTGAAATGGAAGTAAGGAGACCAACGGTATATTCGGCATATTTAATGACAGGAGAGAGTGGTGGACGAGACAGGAGGCAATAGCATTGCCTCAAACTACTTTTATTTTTATGAACCATTGAAGGTAACATTTTTGTAAGCCAAAATGCAGCAGACAGCCACCATCTAAAAATCAATGAATTTGTGAGGCTGATTATTTTGACTGATCTCTTGGTGCCCTGTGCAGTATGATGATGTACCATACAGTCCCCAAATAATACAATTATACAGTGCCTGAATATTAATACTGTAAGTCAACCAAATAATAGACTATTGCCCAAATAACACTGTCCAATCAATAAAATAAACTAAGAAATTCCACAACACTGTATGCAGTTGACTTTCCATATACTGTGGCACCAAGTATGGATTTGAGTGTGCAAGCTCCCTAATCACAGGACATTAGGCCTAGTTGCACCACCTTAAGGATTGGTCATCAATATCTGATCGGTGGAGGTCTGACTCCCAACACCCCTGCCGATCAGCTGTTTGAAGAAGATGCAGCACTCGTACAAGTACTGCTTCCTCTTCAGTATCACACGGCACATTATCTCGCTTGCAACGAGTGAATGAAACAAGAACTTTTAATTATACTGCTCCGCCGAGACTTCCTAGATGACGCGCACAGTAATGTTGAAGAGGAAGTAGCACATGCCTGTGTGAATAGCTCATAAACGCTAATAGCGCGTAAACGCTGGGTTTACGCGCTATTCACACAGGCATCACACTGATCCAGGACATCTTCCATTGCTTCACACATTGGGATTAGGTATTGTGTATCTTTTAAGGATATATACGTTTTCTTTATGGTCACAGTTTTTTGCTACCTGGTTTTTGTATTTATATGTTTTTTCATGCAGCCTGGATCTTTACTTGTTTGGTCTAACTTTGTGACCTTTGTGGTTTTGGCCTGTGTGCTGGTGATACCGCACCAGCACATGTTGATTGTATACAATTTTTAACTTCTGTGTTGTGTTTGTCTAATAAAATTTGTATATTTATTTTATATCTGGATGTGCATTGTGTATTGGTTTACTTTTTGGCCGTTTGGCCATGCTTTATTGTTCACATTGTTGTTTGGACCAGGGTTTGCACTCCATACTTTATATTAGTGTGCCCCCCACTCTCTTCAGGGGACCACTTTCACATTAGCGGCAGCACGGATCCGGTTGAAGGGTCCCGCCGGATCTGTGCTGCCGCAGGTGCACTTGTGGGGCCGGAACCGCGCTCCGGCCCCACATGTATCAGACACTGGGGATGGGGGGGTTACTTCCCAGCAGCTCCAGGCTGCGCTTACCTTCCCGGGCTCTCCATGGCTCCAGCTCCTCCCCGCATCGTCCAAGCAGATTCCTGAGAGGAGTGAAGGCGGGGCCTGTGTCAGCAGCCAATCACTGCGCAGCGCATCGCTGGAACGGATCCGTCATGAACTCCATTGAAAGTCAATGGAGGACGGATCCGTTTACTAGTGTGTCACACTGCTTTTAGGAGCATTCTGTTGTCTTCAGTTCAGTTTTGTCCCCATTGACAATGAATGGGGACAAAACTGAAGCGTTTTATTCCGGTATTGAGCCCCTATGACGGAGCTCAATACCGGAATATATAAACGCAAGTGTGAAAGTACCCTTACTTGGGAAATATACCATAACCATATATACAGTTGTTTTTCATTTGGGAAGCTGTCCAAAAATAATATTGTAATTTCAGCCAAAAAAACATACACATAGGCAGAAATAGATTCAGAATTTCTAAAATAGTCTCTAGAGGAAGTACTTTTCCAATGAATCTGTTGAAATAATGTTGAACCTTGAGTATAAGCAGGTATTAACATGCAGATCTGATAAGTTTACTACAGCACAATAGGTCTCAGGTCTGAGAAATCTACCGACAGACAACATAAAGACTATATCAGGCTATATCAGTGTGTCAGGACTATTAGACCTCTTACATGAACAATGTGGATTGTATCTGTATATGTTCAGGAAAAAAACAGAAGGCTTTGCATGCAAGTTCAGTCATTTTTGTCTGCGATTGAGTTTAGTGAGTTTTTTCCACGCAGGTGCAATCAGTTTTTGATGCGTTTTTCATGCGTGAAAAAAACTGAAAAATAACAAGAATGCCTGTTCATGGAGAAGTCGGGAGTGTTTGGTGGCCAGCTATCTTAGTCACTGATCTTAAGTAGAATAGCAATAGCTTTGTTTGTCCCAATTTTGTGATCCAAATTGACATTGTAATTTAATGGTCAAACTTCTTGTATGTTTACATTTATATACAAAACCTTTTGTTAGTAATATTCCAAAAAGTTTTACCAAAGTATTAGCATCCTGTAGAACTGATTTCTTTAAACTTTCTATGTAGAAATCCTGGCACTTCTTGTATCAGGATCTGCAGTAAAGTTTGAAGCTTGAAGAAAAGTCACATGCCAAAGAAGAAATCCACAGCTTTATTGTATTCTTCTTTATTGTAGCATATTTAAAATAACAGCAAAGACAGATATGAAAGAGCTGCCCTACAGCCATTTGTAAGGGCCTTTACAACGCCTAGGCACACGCGAAACGATCATCGCCCAGCTCTTTTCTATCTCTCCAGTGTTGGTAATGTAAACATGCTGCAATAAGTAATGAATAGTGATTCGGTGAGTGCCACAGATTTCTTCTTCTACATAAACTTTCGACAATTTATATTTGACAACACGTTTGAGTTTGAAATGGATTGAAAGAGTACATAATACAATAAGTGCTAGACCAAACTTGACTTTGGACCCTCAAAGTGTTCTTTCTTAAAACAAAAAACTACCATCTTGTTATACTTTCAACTAGAAGATTTAGCTCTAAATGCAGGAAAAGAAATTGACTTAAAGGGACACTGATAAATTATACTCACTGCATACAGCCTGGTGACCAATATTTTAAAGGGAGTCTGTCACCTCATTTTTACCTATATAACTAACAGCACTGCCCCACAGAAGATTGCAGACACATCCCAGACATACCTGTGTGTCTGTATTACATGTCCAGGAAAAACACTTTTATTCTGCAGGAATAAACTTCTCCCAAGTGCCCAGCTGAAAGTGAAAGTAAAACAGCTTTCTCTCCTTACTTGATTTCTAACAGCTATATCTTCTGATATACTGGATATAATGTTGTGATTTTGGTATCATTTTAAAGCTTGGAATGCCAGCTTCCAAAGAAGGTCAATTTTTCTATCTGCTACCAATCCCAAGATATGAGCAGCTAAAGCAGTCCTCCCCTCTTCAGTCTGGTTTGCAGCAGAGCCGGGCACTTGGGAGCTGTTTTCCAGCTGAATAAAAGTGCTTTTTCTGGACATGTAATATAGACACATGTCTGTATATGCAATATGCAATCTTCTGTGGGGCAGTGCTGTTAGCCATAGTGGTGAAAATGAGGTGATAGACTCCCTTTAATGGGTTGTCCAGACTGAGTAAAAATAAAAGTCTGCTTTTCCCCTCAGAAACAGTCCTGCTGTTATTAATAGCCTGTATTGCAGGTGATATTTACTAAAGTGAATGGGATGGAGCTGCAATACTAGATACCAGCCATGGCAACCCCTATTTTTCTTATCTTCAACAACCAAATAAGAGAATGCGGCCCATCAAATTACATGGGAAAAACTTCACTCCCCTTTGAACTCATTAATCTGCATTTTTGGAAATATAAGTTTAGATTCTGACTGGTGACCTTTACTATGCATAAAGAATGAGTAAACATTAAATATTAATATCTATATATATATATGTGTCTAGTGTGAAGTCCCATCCATAAGCAGCAATATACTGTATGCTGATGCATTTTAAGCCAGGCTATTTTACCTTAGTAATACTGATCCTGGTCTAAAATAACCAAACAAAAATGAGAGATTAAAAAAAAAGCTAGCTTATCCATTAATGCATAACTATAACAGATTTATAAAGTATTTTATATTATAATAAGCACTGCTTATGCACTTTACAAGACAGATGCTAAGGTGGAGAGTCAACAGCTATGCTGAGCATTGACATTTCATTTGAGAGCGTTTTAGGATCCTTATTTCAAAAAGCTCCTTCATAATCTTCACTTTTCAATAGAATACAAAAATAAGCATTTCTTTAAATAACTTAGTTGCTTCAAACAATAAAGTATGATAAGGCGTCTAACTAATAAAGGCAAGGTTTGGCAGTAGGCAATTAGGACTGTAAATAGTTGCTGAATAGTCTCCTATACAAAGCAATACTATGATGTTACCATAGTTGCTGGTCTATTTATACCACATTAGCCATATGTTCATATAATGTGTTCTGTAAGACCATCGTTCCCTCTTAAGCATGGCTCAGAAGCCTTGCATATGTATTGGAGGCACTTAAATGGTATTCTAGATTTTGTTCCATAAAAGTTTAGCCACTGATTTGTCTCCTTGGTCTCTGAACAACTGAATTCGACAACCTGGTTTCCACATGTACGTGTCCTCTTCACAAAGGCACTCTCAGTTTTCTTTGGCTCAAAGTGTGGCTACAGCAAGATACATCAAAGTATATTGCAGAAGTCAAGATAATTCCTTGTAATGCCCCTCATTTAGAGTGATAACAACATGTACAACTCTTCCCTTATTATTTTACTGACTGTGGTGGCATTATGGCCATCTTTGGTTGCACTTTTCCATCAGTGTCCAAAGTAGCATCTTTGCTTTTCTTCCTAGGAGGCTTCTTGATCGGTGTCTTCTTTACTGTTGGTTCACCTGTGTCTTCCTTCACAGCCGCAGGCTGCTCTTGGCTGCTATTAGAGTTTTTCTTTTCAAGCTGATTTCCTGCAGTTGATACTGGCTCCGTAACGGGACTGATCATCTTTTGCAGATTGCTGGTAGTGGGCAGAATTGCTTTGCTGGACTTCTGGTTGATTGCTGCAGGAGATCGCTTGGCTTTCTGTGGAGGAGTAGGTTTCTCTTTTTGTGTTTTTAGGGGACCTATACCATTTTGATTGGTGCTGTTCTCTATTCTATTGAGACTTTGTGTTTTTTCTTTTAACTGGGCTGCCAGCAAGGAAGCTGCCTCTGAGGACAAATGAGGATGAAGTACCTCAGCCCGAGACTTGCTGTGATCTGGACTTTTTGGCGCATCTTTATTATCACTACTCTTTTTGTCAATATGCAGGTTTCCTATTCTTTTTAGGGCATTTTGAACTGTCCCATTAATACTGTCTATGTGATCGTGGCTTTTGTTTCTGTGTTTTGACTTGGATGGAGACAGAGATTCATCAGGTTTGCTCTCTGTTATGCTCACATCCTTCAAGTGCTTGTGCCCCTTGTCCTTATTCCTCATGATGACTTTGTCTTCATTTTTGCCTTGACCAGCAGGGCAAGTATCACTGGGGGTTCTCTTTCTATGATGATCTCTAATGCTTGAATTTAGTTCTGACTGGTCAGTACTAGTAGATATCTTATCTAGAGATTTATTAAATGCTGGTAATGAATTAGACTGGTTTGAATTAAACTTGCCATGAATCCAAGAAACCTTAGGTTTTGTAGAAGGATCAGGTGGGGGTGGTTTTGTTCTTTCAGGAGATGGAGGTTTTGCACCTATTGTAGCACTCCTACCATCCATGGCAGTGTCATCTTCATCTTTAGACTGTTTAGATAACCGTGCAACTTTAGCATACAATGCACCACCAGTTGATCCTGAACCACAAGATGATCTTTCACTGTCAGATGATTTCAGTAATGGAGTTTCACTGTTATCAACCTGGGATGATTTAGGAGATCCAGAATCCTTTAAGTATGTATACTCCCCAGCTTCCTCCTCATTAACTGGAGGTGTCACTTTTTCCAGAACACTGACATTTCCCTTTTCCTTGCAGTCTGTCATTGATTCTAAAAAATAAAACAGCATGAGAATTAACACATTTATATCAATTAGATGTGCAAAGATAATATAACAGTCCTAATATGAGGAGAAAGAAAGGTACAACTTTTCTACACTATGGGTATGTTGTTCACATGTAATGTGTGGGTAGTAATAATGTAAGATGTCTATGGGCAGTTAAAACAGTAGATACAGAGTAGGTACAGAGTATCTCTAGAGTTCTACGCACCACTGATTTTAGGTGAACCGCTGACTGACAGGGCTTTTCTTCACAAGGGTCACCTATACAGCCTTTTCAGTAAAACTGTGGAAGCTGGGAAGAGCACCCATGAAACCATGCTCAAAGATATCTTATAGATGCTTGTACTTAAAGTGCCATTGTCTCGTGATTTAATGCCACATGTGAATACATTTACACATACAGAATTTATTTTTTCACTCACCCTCATGAGGCACACAGTATACAGGTCCATCATCAGTGGTATCAAAGGATGAAAATGAACCACGGGATGACCATGAAGGAGACGGCTGTTCAACAACAGATGGTGGTTCAATGAAGCTGCAGTTAAATGCATTCTCCATGTCATGATGAGCCACTGAAATGAAGCAAAATGCAATTTGATTATGTTTCTGGGAAAATCTAGTTTAATAATAATGAAGGATACAATACAATTCATTTTCATGATACATTAAATATGGATTTATATTGGCATTGACATCTCTATAGCAAAAAGAAACTATCCATTCTAGGATATTAATCAAATCCTACTGTAATACAGTTGTTGCGTGCTCTGGAGTAGTTGGCCTTCAACTAGTCTTCCAGTTTTTGGCTAAATGGAAAACTTTAGGTCTTTTCCTAGCTGTACAGTGATGCTTGAAAGTTTGTGCACCATTCAAGATTTTCCATGCTTCCGCATAAATCTGACCTAAAATTACATCAGATTTTCACACATGTTCTAAAAGTATATACAGATAACTAAAGCAAACATGAGTCAAAAATATTACACTTCGTCATTTACTTATTGAGGAAAATGATCCAATATCACATTTTTGTTTCACCTGTTTTCTATCATTAGAAGATGAGTTGTTGATGCTCATCAGGCTGGAAAAGGTTCCAAAACCATCTCTGAAGAGTTTGGATTATACCAATCCTCAGTAAGACATACTGTGTACAAATAGAGGAAATTGAAAACCATTGTTACCTTCCTTAGGAGACACTGACCAACAAAGACTATTCCACGAGCAAGGCATGAATTTTAAGAGAATGTGAATCATACAGCAAGACAACAACCCTAAGCAGAAAGGTGATTCTACCAAACAATGCTTAAAGAAGGCTAAAGTTAAACTTTTGGAATGGCCAAGTGAAAGTCCTGACCTTAAAGGGACACTATCGCGAAGAAAAAATTTTTGATATGTTTTACAACATAACAAAAGCAGGTTTTAACATAATGTATTTTTCAAATTGTGTAAATGTTTTTTTTTTTAATTCAGTTTTCTTGCCTTACATGGGGGCTGCCATGTTGGAAGTAAAGTGTGACAGTCTGGATTTACAACACAATGGCACCTCAGGCATGTACATAGGCTTCCTCAGTCGCTGCTGACCCTATAGAGAATGAATGGAAGATGTGAGCCCGCCCCTGTGATGACACCAGTAACACACAGCCAGGTCCTCCCTCCTTGCTGCTGGGGACTCAGAAACAGAGTAGATGGAGGTTCTTGGGGCTGTAGGACCTTAGTGATGTAATCGGCCATGTGACCAGTGGGGGAGGAGACTGAGGAGCAGAGATCTGTGTTTTTGTAATGAAGCCATTGTCTCATCTTATCTTGCTGAAGCAGTGATGTCACCGCTGAAGGTGTGAATTGGTGATGTCATTGGTACCACCCACTTTTTTGCAGCATGCCTACTTACAGGTTGCTCAAAGCCTCATTTGGCCAGCAGAGCTCCCCCTGGTGACCAAAGATGGTAAATATGGTAAAATCTAATATTTATTTATAATATTTCACACATTGGAATTTTTATTTATTTTATTGATTCATCAGAGGTGAGAGCAGAAATCTCTTTTTGTATTTAGTCTTATAAAGCGAATACTAGTGTGCGCTTCCATTATGGAAGTGCTTCTAGTATGCAGGAGTCGCGGGTGCTGTGATGCAGTCGCTAGCAATTGCTGTACTCACCTCTCCCTGACCTTCCCCGGGTGCTGTGCTGCACCTGGGAAAGGTTGGGACATCGTGTGTGTGCACTATGGGGGTCATTTACTATTCTGAAATACGCCTAAATTAGGCGTATTTCAGGCGCAGATGGTGGTGCAACAATTAGTTGCGCTGCTATCTGCGACTTCGCCCGGCTCACTCCAGGTCTAAAATTGTGGGTGTGGCATGGAAGGGGTTTTACCATTTTCTACGCCTGTTTTAGGCTCTGGGTGCGTTGAAGTTATAGAGAGGCCGGCACCTCTTCATAACTTCGGCAGAACCACTGCCAGCTATGGGCGTTAATTAAGACCAGCGTCTAAAATGTCGGTCTTAATTAATGTGCCCCATGACCTGATGCTGCACACGGTCAGGCCACAGTGCAGGGTGAGCCCAGAGAAGATCAGGGAGCATGACTGCAGGAGAGACCACTGGACCTTGAGAGTAGCAGTGGAGCAGGAGAGGTAAGTGAATTTATTTATTTTATTTCTGATGGGGATCTGATCTGAGGTCTGACATGGGGATGTCTCATGTGAGCTCTGATGGGGGGTCTGATATAATATGGGGGTCTGATCTGAAGTCTGATATGGGGGTGTAATCTAATATGGGGGTCTGATCTGAGGTTTGACATGGGGGTCTGATCTAATATAGGTTTAGGTAATATAGGTCTGATTTGATATATGGGTCTGATCTGGGGTCTGACATGGTGGACTGATCTGAGGCCGGTCATGGTCTGATCTCATATGGGTGTCTGATCTGAGGTCTGATTTGGGGGTTTGATCTGAGGCTTGATATAGGAGTCTGATCTAAAGTCTGATGAAGATTGAGGGTCTAGTTTGGGGGTCTGATGAAAAAAATGTTTTCTTATTTTCCTCCTCTAAAACCTATGTGCGTCTTAAAGAAAAATACTATAGCTGCAGTTATTGCTGCACAAGGGGGTCAGACCAGATACTGAAAGCAAAGGTTCAGATACTTTTGACACTCAAAAACTTGTAATATTGGAACATGACCAAGTCTAATATCTTAACTCATTTGTTTGATTTGGTTATCTTTATCTACTTGTTTGAGTTGTTTGAAAATCTGATATAATTTTAGGTTTAATTTATGCAGAAATATAGAAGGTTCTGAAGGGTTCACCAACATTCAAGCACCACTGTATAACTAGCTAAATTGACCACCAGGAAATAAAGCCTACGTCTACTGTTGACCAACATGGGTGAAATAAGTACACTGTATAATACCATTGATAACTAAGAAACAGACACAGAACGAGATGTTGATTGGCACAAAAACAAGAAATGTTAAGCCACTGATCACAAGAAAATGATCACAAAAGGACATAAAAAATGACCCCCCCCCCCTTCCCTCACCCACAGGCATTTACACACGATTTCTGATATATTTGTGTGAATAGGGCTCTACGTTCAGGTAGTGTACAGGAGCCAGGTAAAATAACCCTGTCACGACTGTACTCATTTACAGGTTCTTATGTAGAATAATATCAGGTACAGCACTGCTTGTTCAATAATGCTGTTCTTTTTAGGAAGACACCAAAATTGCAACAATGCAAAGGACTTTATTTTCATCTGCTTCTGAAATGAAGAATGTAGTATCTAGGAGACTTGTACTTCGTCTTCAGCAATATCTTTCTATATTTGTGTTCTGATGATTAACCTTTCTAATGGATGCAAGGAATCTTCCAACATAACTCTCCCAGCGCTCGAAAGAGAATTCTGTTTAATATCTGTATAACTTATAGGCCAAGGTAAGGTAATCAAAGCACTGACCCCACAAAGAAGGGATTTCACTTTAGCACAGTAAGCGGAATAATAAAAACACCCAGACGCTGCAATGATACCACAATAATGAGCGAGTCTGGGTCTGCCCTTTGCATGGCTTAATCCACACTAAACTGTGAAGCATGGCGTGCTACGCTACTTAAATAGTGCAAAATCAGTGTTTTTAAATGTAGTAATATTTAGCAGAGACGAGACTGCCCACCCTCAGCCAATTCTTGCAGTTTCAATCTTGATAAAATGCCAGCAGAGTGGTAAAATAATCCTGAGCACCTGCAGCTAAGAAATGAGTTCTACAGCAGTGTGTTCACAGGAAACCGCAAGCTGCCCCAGACAAAGGCAGTCTGCACACAGTATTAAGAAGCAAGGTGTATTTGCATGTTGGGGCACTCGTCTTGCCTGACGAAGATGAATCAGATGTTGAGCTCACATGACGCCAAAGAGCAATATAAAATAAATGCAAACATGTTACCATGGTAAAAAAGTTCATAACGTAATGTCACCGTTGAACTCTACGTTATGCTACAGAAGGAAGCTGACTGGTTAAAAAAACTACTTTTCTTGCACAATTATTCTGAAAAACAAAATCCCTCTTAACAGTCTACCAAAAGAAGGAGCGTTATTTGTAGCTACAGCAGTCAATGGAGAGATTTTTTTCCAAATAGCAGTTTAACATTCACTTGCAGCTTTCCATGACTTTTAACTACGCACAGCCAGAACATCATCACATTAATAGAAATGTACTTACTCTTTGAAGTTATGAGCCAACAATTCAATTTTAATTTAAGGTCTTAGGTCATAGCCAAAAATGTAAGTTATCCAGACAAGAATTGTCAAGTGGAAAGTACAATATAACATCACAGAAAGTGCATTTGAAGATAGTGTCTGGCTTAAAATTATATACACTTTATTGCACATTGGAGAAATAAGAACATGGACTTTTCACAATTCTGCTATACATCCAAGTGATGCTGGTGTCAAAAAGTTATCCTATTTCTTATGTCAGAAATAGTTGGGCTTAGAAAACCATCTATTTTTTTTTATAACTTTTAGGCTATGTGCACATTACTGCTATGAGTTCTCTTCCAGTATAGAAGCAGCATACTGGAACCCAGAAGATAGGTCATCAGTAAAAATATCTTGGAAAACCCCTTTCAATGGCAATAAACATAGTAGTTGTGAATCCACCTCTGGGGTGAGACAGAAAACATGATAGACCCTTCAGCATGTATCTCTCGGGTTCTCACTCTGCTGCTTCTTCCTCTTTCCCTCTATGGCAGCATGTAACCTAATTCCTCAGTGAGCTTGTAATCTGTCTTGTCTCTCAAGACAGATTTTAGCAGTAGAATGTAAGTGAGGCAAAGGGGGAAGGAAGAAGTGCCTCATAAGTGGAGATAGCAGAATTTTTCTCATACAAGATTCTTATATTTACTTGTTCTAGTCAGTTTGTTGAAATGACGGTGCCTATTTAAATGTGAAAAAAATAAACCTTTTAATATACTCACCGTACTGATTTTGATGCTTTTCTGCAATGCAACTACCTGTAGCCTCCCAGCTCCCTTTGCTTTTAGATAAACATGTTGATGTGATGCACATTCAGCATCATGTTACATGACTGCAGATACCATTGCAGTGAAGATGGCACCATGCCAAATGGATACTAGGTCCTGTCATCAGCAGTGGCATGGGGACAGCTCGATGGGTATGGTGAATTTGTTCATTTGTAAACTGCCATATTATAAAGTACTATACATCTGATGATGCTGAGACATCTGATGAATTTATACTAAAATATGTAAATGTGAATTTAAGGAAATGTTTCATCTGATTTTTTTTATGTTAAAACTAGATAGCGACACATATCCTTTTCTTCCTAAACTCTTTCTATTTTCTGATTGCTGATTTCTTTGTTCTGTTTCCTGAACATGATTATGGGGGTGGCCATCTTGCCTGAGCTGTTCTTAACAACATTTAAAGAATTAAAAATTGCTTTAATGGTCTATAGACACAATGGACAGGAGGAGACCACACTGACTTCTATGGGAGAGTTTTCTAGGCATGCTGTGTGACCTGTGCAAAGGTACAAGGAAAGAGTAGATAAAATTTGACAATCACCTATTGTGAATGGTGTGTTATCTGCCATTCTAGTCCGACTTGTAATTATATCACCTCTGTGTATAGATAAGCAGGTAACTGCAGTAAAGTGATTTGTGCAGACCAAGAAGTGCCGCCTATTTTTTGGCTTAATGGCCAGTGCGAAAACTGCAGGATTTCACAGTTGTTTAAATGTACATACTTAAGTGGAAAATAACATCATTAAAAATAATTTAATAATATGTTAAACATAAAAATGTGATTTAACCAATAGATCATTTTCTGATGACACATCTCCTTTAAGGCAGGATGGTGGCTTCCTGGTTTGCACTGTTACCTTTCATAACTGGGGACTTGTGTTTCTCACACCCCAAAAACACTAGTTAACTGACATCCAATGTAACTGCCCCTAATATGTGTTCCTGAGTTAGGAAATTTGCACTGTGAGCTATATTGAGAAGGGACATGTGCATATCTCATAGGACCCCATAGTAAAAGTATGGGCCCCCCTACCCAATTTCCCAGTATGTGTGTCAAACACTCCCAGGAAAAGTAGGTACAAATCACAACGCCCCACTTTTCTGACAAATTTACTTTTATTAAAGGGAGTCTGTCACCTAAGTTTCACCAAGATAATTAAGAGCACTGCCCCACAGAACATTGCAGAAACATCCCAGACATACCTGTGTGCACTGTGTGTCTGTATTACATGTCCAGGAAAAGCAATTCTATTCTGCTGGAAAACAGCTCCCAAATGCCCTGCTGAAAATGAAAGTAAAAACAGCTTTCACTCCTGACTCGATTTCTAACAGCTATATCTTCTGATATAGTGCATATAATGCTATGATTCTGGTATTGTTTGAAATGTTTGAATGCCAGCTTTCAAACAAGGTCAGGTTTATATTTCTAGTAGTTACCAATGCCAAGATGTGTGCAGCTAAAGCAGCCCTCCCCTCTTCAGTCTGATTTGCTTTGAGCACTTGCAGCAGCAGAGCCGGGCACTTGGGAGCTGTTTTCCAGCAGAATAAAAGTGCTTTTTCTGGACATGTAATACAGACACACAGTGCACACAGGTATGTCTGGGATGTGTCTGCAATCTTCTGTGGGGCAGTGCTCTTAGTTATATTGGTAAATAACAGGTGACAGACTCCCTTTAAGTGAAAGAAATGTTATATTAAAAACTAAATTGTAATACAAAAGTCACCCTCAGGCCTTACCCACTTTATCCAGCATCTATCTAAAAAAGTTGAACACGTGCTTTAGAAATATGCTGCCCATTCTGAACACTATATTTCTCAATGCATTTAGATTAGACAACTGACATCGATAAATCACCCCATACAGTTCCATATCTGCTTCTTCCCTCATATAGTGTATTATAAAACTGTCTGGCTGAAGCCACCACTAGGGAGAGCTCAGCGCATAGGAATTAATACAGTTATCATAGACTACGATATACCCCGTAAAAACCTCTCTGCACTGAGATCTCTCTAGTTTTGCTGCAGTGTTTTCATGTCAGAGAAAGGAGTACGGCCCCTGGCCCCGTACCAGTTACATCATCTGCCTCCATGCAAGTTACATACTTATGAGAATGGTGACAATCTCTGGACAGCTTTGCGGAATATTTATTATAATTAAAATTTGATAGATACTTACATCAAAATGTCTGCCTATTAAAATATTCCATTGCTTTCTACCGAGAGGTTTGAATTGTTAGAGCGCCCTGTACATTTACAACGTCCTAGTAAAAATAACTGGCCCTGTAGAGAAGATGATTTGTGGTAGGTTGTGACACCCTTCAGCAAATAAACACTTAAGGTCTTCATAAATAATAGTGCAAGGTACAGAGGTTTCACAACTCACAGACATTTTCAAGTGTACAATTGATGGGGCTTCTCCATACAGTAGATTAAACTACATGATGAATTTTTACCTTTGCTTGCTAAAGGGTCTTTATTCAATTTACACTTCCTATGATATACGAGTAAATTGGGGTTTCACATACACAATGTTTATCAGAAAGAGTCGAAAGTGACTGCAATCCACAAGGCAGCTATATTCTTTATACTTTAGACCGTAAATATAAGGCAATTAGGAGTCCCTATTGGTAACATACAAGGTACTAGAGGTACTAAACCCATACTGGTATACAGAAAAGCTTACAAGGAAAGCATCTATTTATCCACCATTGTCTTTCTTCATTGTCCTCATGACTTGGTTGAGTTTCTGACATGAATACCAGCATTCTACCTGACAAAATACTGGTGCAGGCTGAAGCAGAATACCTAAATTGCAAGTGCAGATCATGCTGTGTAAACAAGATCTCCTGCCGGCAAACAACAAGTGAGTATGGGGAAGAGTGTTGGCATTAGCGATTGCCCCTCCCCATACTCTGGAGGAGATCGCTGCATGTAAATGCAGGAGTCTCCTCCACCAGTGATCAGAAGATTGTCGAGCGAGAAGGAACGCTTCCTTCTCAATTATCTGCTGTAGTATCGTCCTGTGTAAGGGGACCTTGTGCAATTTGGGAAGGGGTGTATATATGTATATATTGATATACCAAAAAAAGTTAAGTTATTGATATACCAAAAAAAGTCAGTTATACTAGGACAGAATTCTGTAAGATACTTGAAGGGTACCTTATATTATAACAAACTCCTGACATGTCATAATCATATGTCAGAAGTTTGGATTGGTCCAGGTGCAGGAAACCTAAGTCTCAACTGATCAATAAAATGAAGCGGCAAAAGTACTCAATATGTTTTACTTTCTAAATAATTCTGGCACCTATATAAAAAAAAATGATCCAGCTGGACAACCCCTTTAAGATGAGCAACAACTGGATTCAATGCTCATTTTAATATCAAGTAAACAACCTGTCATAGATTTTTTAAGTAAATACACCAATTTCATAAGGTCCAAGAGATCTGTTTAATAAGGTATGTAGTTTGTACTTTGAAATCTGGTGACAGAGAAATCAATTCAGTAGCCAATTCTCCCTGGCTGCTGTATATCTGTCATTGGGTGCTACCTGCACTAGCACCACCCTGACCCACATTAGTTGGGATGGACTCTCTTTAGTCATGAGATAAATACACTTCCTAAAGGAAGAATCTGCTACGCATATATGGAATCTTGTTTTTAATAATAATCCTGAAGAGAAGTTATGCTACTGCTATACAGTAATTTACATTGTAACTACTTTGCTTTCCATTGTCGTGTGAAGCTTAGGCAGGGTACTATCTTTCCTTGTGTGGAGACTTATTGGCAATGGGAAAACAATATGCAAAGAGGTATATTTTGAGAAAAAAAGAAGCATCTTGCTAGCCCCACCTTGTTGAAGTGGTGCCCTTGGGACAAGACAAGGGAAAATAGCCAAGCCAGATGTCCATTTGTAGACAGCTGTTTTGGGTGCTCCTCATCAATACAGAATAGCATTCCGGATGGCTGCGGTGGCTTGGATGTTTCCAGTAAGTCTCCACACAGGGCTGTCACCAGTACCCTTTGTAAGCTGCTTCCAAGGCATAACACTCAGCCAGCCAGAATCCTACTGTACTGATTAGGGGCAAGCACCCTGAAACAACTGTCTACGATGGATCTGGTTTGGCTAGGATTTTCACGTATATTGAGCCACTTCCATAAGGAGGCACTAGTAAGATGGTTCTCTTTCCTCAGGAGACACCTCATTGCACATTGTAGTATGAAAATGATCTTGTTATCTAGCTTTAGAGCTGTTTTCAGTTTATGTTTTTTAATTTCTATTTTATTGTATTTTTAGAGAGCAAGTAATTTACAAACAAGTAACAGTTACAACTGACAAAAAGCCCACAGTGTGGAGAGTCAGCGTGACACACTTACAGTACATAGAAGAAAGTAAGTTATTTTTAATGCAGCAGACAGATCTATACAGAATTCTATGATGAAAACCACAAGCACATTAAAAATAAAAGTAATCCATTATAATGTGGTTCTAGTGCATCAATATGAAGAAAAAAAAGAGGAAAAAGCAACTAAACACACTACACTTCTATTAACTTTTTCATGTATTTCTAATCTGCTCTGTCCTGCCAGTTTCTCAAAAAAAAAAATACCCTAACTTGTGAATTGACCCTAACAGTAATGGACTTGCTATAGTAGTTTGTATGTTTTAGCAATTCATCACTTGAGAGTGTATCACCCAAAACCAGAACTTGTACTTCAATCTGTACTACTGTCTTTTACATAATGCATTGTCCGTAAGTCTATTTTATTTCACAATAAATGACAATTTCTTTCTCTTTACCGATAATTCTCCCTGCATAAGGGAACAGCTTATTCTATCCTACGTTTTCCTCAATCATATGCTACCCTACTTACAAGTAATGGAACAAAGTGACATTCTGGCACCAGATGACATACTGTATATTAGCTAGCTTACAGAATTTCCATTTTAAGCTATATTCAGGTCATATGATCTTGATGCACAAGAAATCCAGAGGAAATGCTGGCCGCGTTCCAGTTTTGAAATCTGAACAGCACAGAGTCAAAGTGAAGGGAAGCAAAGATCCGTCTGAACAAAACGCGTCATACTCTGTGAACATGATTTTCAGGAAAGTACAATTGGGACTCGCATAATGTAGAAACAGTACACCGGACACTGCCTTTAAATCAAATCTGCTCACAAATATTTCCAGGCTTTCCTTTAGGATGTCATCAAAGTGTAAAACAATGGCAGGAATCTACATTTTTTAGCGGTGGTTACTATGTCTTAAGAAAACAAGGACAGCTATCAGTTGGCAGCCATCTCTTGATCTGTAATGCACTTGCATGTAGAGAACACAATGCCAAAAGGACACAGATTCCCAAAAACATAGTTTTCTAATAAATGTTATTATAAAGAAAAAAAACCACCATGATCAGAATTAAAACAACCTGTCACTAGATCATCCATATATCTGATAAGGACTTTAACAGAATTTATGGGTGTGATTCAACTGATGGCTAGGGAATGCCTCAGTGCTATTATATCTCAACTATTGATTATGCCATAATACACTACTAACTGATATCTATTAATAAACGGTGCATATTGAAAAAGAATGTGGATAGTAATGTGGACCCCTTGATCCCTTTTGGATCAGTATGTAGTCACTAAATAGTGGTATCGTTGACATTTTGCACAGTGAACACTCAGTTTGCTTTTGGATTTTTGCACAGCATGGTGGTTTCGCTGACACTTTATACCATAAGCTCTGTGTTAGGGCTAATTAAGAAAATGTAATTTACAAATACTGCCCCTTTACAACAATATGGGGTAATTTATCAAACTGGTGTAATGTAGAACTGGCTTAGTTGCCCATAGAAACCAATCAGATTCCATCTTTCATTTTTCACAGCTCCTTTGGAAAATGAAAGATGGAATCTGATTGGTTGCTATGGGCAACTAAGCAAGTTCTACTTTACACCAGTTTGATAAATGACCCCAATAGTGACTAAGCTACTATTAGTATATTAAAAAAACTGATATACGTTTATCACTTATGTTGATGTCTTGACTTCAATCTTCAATTGACTAGATCTAAAGGTTCAGGATATCCTGTTCCAATCCTATGTTGTTGTTGTGATTGTTAGCTTACAATAGCCCTATAGGTTATAGCCTCTTGTACCCTGATGAAGCCGCACGGTCAGCGAAACATGTTGGGGATGGGGGGGCAGTTAGATCTTTTAGGAAGCTTGTCACTAGGCAGTTCGGAAATATAATGTGTGAGTGGTGTTTATGGTGCCTAGGGTATAATTATCAAGGTGTGAATGAAATATGAAATAGGGAATTGTTCCCCCTTACTACTCAATCCCCCTACACCCCACAGCGTTTTTAAGCCGCCTTTCCTCAGGAGGGTTAAAATAAAGGGGAAAAAAAAAATAAAAAAACCCCAAAACAACAAAAATTATATATATATATATATATATATATATATATATATATATAATGGGTTAGAAAAGTAGAAAAACTGAAGAGCTATTGTAAGCTAACAATCAGAACACACAAGTATTTTATTTCCCTTTATTTTAACCATCCTGCTGAAGGGGGACTTAAAATACACTGATGTGTATGGTGGCCTAAAGAGTAAAATGAAATAGTAAAAGGGTAAAACAAATAGTTGGCTTGTTCAGTCAATAGCTTAGTTGTTGCTCTCTATTTTTGTTATAAATATCCACATCTACAAAGCTTTTATGTTCATTTCAGATAAGAGAAGGGAGTAAGCCACTGTAAGATAACAATGCCATCAGCTTAACATTAGGAGTAACAGGCATGATTAAATTCAACATACCCGATCATTCTTTCTTCTAATGTCTAACATTAGGAATGTTCAGATTGTCGCCACCCTCCCCCACACACACATTACACCAGGAATCAGCAACCTTCGGCAGTCCAGCTACTGTCAAATTACAACTCCCAATATGCACACTTAACTTGGCTGTTCTTGTTATTTGTTGTAGTTTTAGAACATCTGGAATGCCAGAGGTTGCTGATCCCTGCATTACACCATTAGTTGGTCCCATTAAAATCAGGTTAGATTGGCTCTTATCTAATAAGCAATTGTCCACAGCACGGTTACATATTTTTTCTGGTCCTATTGACGGCCTATCCTCAGGAACGGTTCAGTTGTGTGAGCAGTTTTCTTCATTGTCAGAATTATTTGATAAAACTGCTAAAATCCCTTCAAGTTTCGAGACATCATCAACATCATGAGACAAGTCAATCAACAAGCTTCATTTCTCCATAATATATTCAAAGAACTGTAACAATTTATCAAATAAGATATTTTTTCTGTGTGCACCCTGGTCATTACTTTGAATAAATCCCACCAACAAATTTTTTAGAGTAATAAATCTTAAACATCAAGAATAAAACAGAGGCTGTAATGTTATGTTGCTATAATACTGATATAAGGTTATTTCTGAAATATGGTGGGTAGCAACTGCTGAAAGGATTGATGTATCTCTCACAAGAAACATAAATGTGCACATGCTCCTGCATATATTTATATAAAGACAAATACCATACAGTAAAACGAACCTTAAATTACAATCCTCTGCATAGATTCTTCTGACTTTGATCAGAGCATTACAAAATGCTGCTTACTGTTCAGGTGGTATATCGGCTTCTGGTGCTCAGGATAAAACCTCTACTTAGTTGAGCTTTGATCCCAGCAGGTACACAGCACATTGGAATCCCCCTGTTTATCCCAGACATTATGATGCTGTAATGTATAATCAGTTTCCAGGTTTTAGGGTACCTGCACACTAGAGATGAGCGAATCATTCAAAAAATTATTCGCCGAACATTCGCCGAAGTTTTCCTAAGATTCGATCCTCATCAATTAGCTCTGCTGCACAGCTGAAATACATAGTCCAGCTGATGGACCGCCAGGATTCCGATTTACGATGGCACACACCGCCACCCGAACCAGTATAAGAAGTAGGTGATCCAGCAGATGATCCAAGTCTTGTGCCATAGTTTTGACACCTTGCGGACCCTGGGCCAGATCCAGTGTAAATGGTCAGATCTGAAATCGCCCTCAGAGGCAGTATGTATATTTGAGGTAGAACAAGTAAGGTGCTGTCTATCCGGCTAAGTGCATAGTACAATCATCCACAATACTATAAAGTGAATATGAGGACACATTGCGGTACCTGTAAAGAAATACACACAATGGGCAACATACTTGAAAACGTTGCTGAAAGGTAAAAACATTAGTGTAAACAATCCAGTGCAAACAATATAGTGCAAATACATTATAGGTATAATGTAAACATTTTAAATATCACCTACCTAGTCTGCTCACGGACACGTTTAAGTCTCTTTTCTTCTTTCTGACGCTTGTCATGGAACTGGAGCAGAGTCCCAAACTCAGTTGCAATTTGTAATTCACATAGGTAAAATTGGAATCCAAATGAGTAAAAAAATAGCAGCAAAGGTTCCTTAAAAAACCCTCTTTCAAGGGGCTCCCCAATAACCTGAAAAGGGGGAAAAAAGGGATGAGGTGCACGTCTGCGCAACTTGGTTAAAACTTTTTTTTTTTGATGGGGGAAGTCCTGACAATCCATGGCCATCTGGGTGAGGACAAACGCATGGCAACAAAAAACAAACAAACGCCAACTAGTGCTCACCCTTCAGGTTAAGTCCACGTTGTGGCTCCCATAACAGCTGCGGGATCCTTACTTAAGGGCCAGCAGGTCCTCTTCACTGCTGCTGGAGCTAAAAGACATGAGAGGGCGCTCCTGCCTCATGAAAGCGACACTGGCTGCGGTAGCAGACCCCCACCGACCTCTCAGGGATGGTCTTGGTAGTGACCGGGCGGTCACACTGGCAAGGGCCATGGCAACTTGGGCCTTGCCCATTACCTTGTAGTGGCCAGATCCTCCCACCGGCATACAAGGTGACAAGGAGACAGTCTCTGGCTGCAAGGGCTCTGGTAACGGTCTTCCGCGAGCGGCTGACTGTGTGGCCTGCACCGATGGCTGGTACACAAAACTGTTGGTGGTCATCTGTCCCACATGAAGGATTGGTGGCGGTGGCAAATCGGGTATCAGGGGTTCCAGCTGAGCTTGGAAATGGGATTTCTCCTCAGATCGCAGAGTCCCATGGGAACACCAAGCCTCTTCTGCGGCCTGGGCCTCCTCAGTCCAGTCTTCCGGGGGCGCTGCAGGAGTAGCTGGTCGCTTAAGGAGTTTCACCCCAGTAGCAAATGGGCCTTGGAGGCTCTTCATGGGGGTATACTCCACGTAATCCCCTGCGTGGAGATTGTGGCGGACGGGCGGAATATACGGCTGCTTTACAGAACGGCGGTTCACATATAACTCTTCCGCCGTCTCCTCATCGCCGATAAAACCTACTCCCCGTTCCACATTGAACCAAATAACGGTACCCCTTCAGCGCTCCAGCTTAGGGTCACCAGACCGTGGGTGCTCCAACACCTGAACAACCCACTCCTCTACCAGCTTTTTGTATTTCCAGAGGGTCAGGGTGTTCCGGGTGACAGCCTCGGGGACCATAGAATTTTGACGAAGGGAGTAGTCCTTCCACGGCAGAGCGGGAACTTCTGCCGCCTCCGCCGTGTCAGCCAGCGGAGTGAACACCTCAGCGGGCACCTCAACCGACTTCTTAGGCTGCCGGACATATTGAGAGACGTAGATCTCCTCCGGTTCCTTCTCCTCATAGGGGTCGGTGCCCCACATGATGCCTCCCCAGTCAGGACCTCGCTGTGTCGCCATCTTAATTTCCTGAGTTGCCTCGTCTTCCTCGCACGCAGGAGAAGGGGGCGGAGCTACCAGGGAGGAGTCTGCATCGCAAATGAATTGAATTCGTACGCAACAGCGTATAGAGTAACTTATACGTAGCAATAGCGTATAATTGATAGGACAAACTACATAGCAAATGCGTACAAAGCTGAAGCGAATCACCTAATATTCGGATTCGCTTCGCAGCTAAAAATTCCCAAGAATCAATACGAATCAACGAATCGACTCGCTCATCTCTACTGCACACTGGTGCGAGTGACTGCACAGAAGATCCTCAGAACTTCTCAGCAGATTTCTGTGCTTTGCTGCATAGAAAAAATATGCAATTCTAATACACTTTGCCGGTGCTGTTCTACGCTGTGGTCTTTCTGCACGGGAATCCGTATTCTAATGAGTTCATTTGTAATATATATTGATATAATATTGATTATATAACGTACAATATGTTCCCCAAACAGGAACAAGAAAAACATACCCATCAAAAGTATCAAAAAATATCAATTTATTACACACACACAAAAAAAAAAATATATATATATATATACAGTATATATATATATATATATATATATATATATATATATATATATATATATATGAGTCAGGGATAAGACTATCAGTAATAGGTTACAGTGACCTTGAAAAGAATGTATTGCATGCCCCAAAGAAAAAGGGGATAACAGGTAAGACCAGATAGTAGATGCAAGTAATATATAGCCTATAAGCCTATATCCATATAATAATATACAAAAGGTATGTCCTATAATGAATAAAGACTGGAGAAATAATTAAGTGAATATAACTATTAGCCTCCACTGGGCTCACCTGTCGACATGATCAGGGGAAGAGAGCTGTACTGTAGCCAGATAAATGCCTCAACGCGCGTTTTGCTCTTGTAGCTTGGCAAAAATACTTTTGGGGGACACTATGGGGGGATTTAGATGTCATATAAATACAGGGATTTTAGTGAAATAATAAAAAAATTAACAGTGTATACAGTTCCAGTAAATACAAAAGGATAGCCAGGGAATTTTTATATACTTGCTACCAGAGCTATAAATATTTCCAGCTGCTGGGCAGAGACATTTGTTAAAATGAAAACATTTTTAAGGACGAGGTTATCTCAATAGTTGAAAAAAGGGAAAGTCAGACAATACAGACAGTCATGTTCTCATGAAGAAATCTCACATGCAATCCAGTGCCAAGTCAGTTTAACTTCCCAAAACCAGTGACTGATGGGCAAATGAAATATCCATTCTAGATTATCTATCTATCTATCTATCTATCTATCTATCTATCTATCTATCTATCTATCTATCTCTATAATAGTCAGCTGTAATTGCTAACTACTGATACATTGCAATGTTTGCTCATAACTAGTAGCTATGAGCTGTGAATTTATGGAATATCACATTATTCTAGAGAAATTAGCCAACTGAGTTCTGCATGGTTTTTTCATAATTAAAAAACAAACAAACAAGTTAAATGGTGTGCATTTAGTTATATGACCATCTCCCCTTTTTTTTAGAGAATTGAAATAAAAAATTGGGCCTCATCTATTAAAATGGTCTTAGTTGCCTACAGTGACCAACTCAAATAACTTTGCCCTGTATGTTTGTATAGAAATAATGGGGCCCTATGGGAACTAAGTTCTGTCCCACTCACACCCAGCTGGCCTTAAAATCTGCTTGGTCTAATCTTCCCAGAACTAGCATTAATGCACTACAAGCTCACTACCTCTCACTATCACATTTGTATGGTATTACTTTGGTGATAAAATGCTTCACATTAGGACCCCATACACATTAGACTATTTTCATCAGAACCTAGTGATTTAGTTGTTGACTGACATTCTAATGTGTATGGGGGCCTCTTGATTCAATGCCAACAGATGATGTTTGGGAAAAAAAGGATCAGGTACTTTGACTTTTAACGCCTAATTCTTTTGTTCTCCCAGGAGATAAGCTGTCAACAGAGCTGGCTAGCAGTGGCTTTTTCCTGTCTACCAATTGTATGTCAGGAAGAAGTCATGAGCGATAGCGGTTGGCCAAGCGTTTGGCCAACAGCTATTAAAGGTGCATGGGCACCTTAAAGGGAACCTGTCACCACGAAAAGCAGTGCAATTTACAGACAGCATGTTATATAGAGTAGGAGGAGCTGGGCAGATTGATATATAGCTTTGTGGGAAAAGAGGCAGTAAAACGTGTACTGTATACATTTAAGTCTCTGCTTTTTCTGAGCTCAGCTGTACATGGAAGTTGTCTTTTCAGAGACACCCTTACACAGAAATGGCTAACCAATACTGATAATAGCCAAACAGCCCACCTTGAGTTTAGAAAATGCAGAGATTTAAATGTATAAAATTATAAGTTTTATTGAATCTTTTCCCACAAAACTATATATCAATCTGCTCTGCTCCACCCGCTCTATAAAATGCTGCCTGCAGATTGTATTACATTCCATGGTGACAGGTCCTCTTTAAAGGGGTTGTGCCATGAAAAATATTCTACAGTTTTCAAACCAGCACCTGGATCTCAATTCTTTTGTAATTGCATATAACTTAGCATAGCTACTGAGTTATTCAATAGAATATATCTGTATAGCACCACCTGCGTTTGTTTTCTTCTTATTTCTTTGTGCTGCTCACTGGGAAGGCTGCACATGCTCAGTTTCATCCTTCACCTGCCTTCTGAGTTGTGAAAGGGAGAGCATGGACACACCTCCTTACCAGAAAAGACTCTCCTTGAGCCATCAACTTGATATAAATCTAGCAGAGCAATGTATGTGGAGATCTCGGGATTCATGTGGGGTACAGGGCTGGTTCTAGTTTTGTTAGAAAGAGATTGTCATGTACTATATGATGTCTGATTTTAATGTTTTACATTAGTCATGGTATAACCCTTTAAGTAACCAACCTATAACATGAGTTGCACGAATGGTACACTACTTCGACTGATATTTAGATTTGTTTCTAGATGCACATTGTATAATAACACAAACACATGGCAAGGACCGCCTGCCAAGGAAAACAGGGCCTTTGACCAAACATTTTATTCCACTGAAATAACACTTTGCCTCTGGCAATAAAAACAGACATTGAGGATAGCAGTTCCCCTTCTCTCCCTTTGTGTTGTGTGAAACAAAATGACTGACGAAAAAAAATGTAAGAACCTCATGAAAAGGTCTCTTTTGACAAACCCACAAGAACTGTGGTTTACTTGACTTCTAAGTATCACTAATGAAAAACAGTTACGTGTTACATATCAAGACAAGATGGTCCATCTAACCAGGATGTTATTACATGGGAAAATATACAGGAAACTTAAAATATTTTGTGGTGTTTAAAACTTTCATTTCATTGATTTAGAATATGTCAGAATTTAGTCAGTGCTTTAAGATAGGCCATTAAGAGAAAACATAGAACTGCAAGAGAAATCCTAACATTTCGCTTTCACATAATCTTTTTCATATATACAAAAATGATAAACCCTTGACTGAAATATTGCTTTCTCAATGTGGATCAAAGAGCTGTGCCAACTCCATGAAATAAAACACTCCATATATGACTGATACCAATAATTTCTCCACATAACAAGATACCCCACAGCATCATCGGTCCATTTTTTGACATGCGTCATAGTATTGTCTAGTTGTCAGACATTCTATTAAAGGGAGTCTTTCACCTGTTTTTCACCTATATAACTAACAGCAGTGCGCCAAAGAAGATTGCAGACACATCCCAGACCTGTGTGCACTGTGTGTCTGTATTACATGTCCAGGAAAAGCACTTTTACTCTGCAGGAAAACAGCTCCTAAGTGCCCAGCTGAAAGTGAAAGCAAAAACAGCTTTATCTCCTGACTAGATTTCTAAGCTATATCTTCTGATATACTGGTTATAATACTGTGCTTTTGGTATCATTTGAACACTTGGAATGTCAGCTTTCAAAGAAGGTCAGAACCATTTTTCTATCTGCTACCAATCCTAAGATATGAGCAGCTAAAGCAACCCTCCCCGTCTGGTTTGCTTTGGGCACTTGGAGCAGCAGAGCTGTTGGGAGCTGTTTTCCTGCAGAATAAAAGCATATCTCCCAACCGTCCTTGATCCAGAGGGACAGTCCCGGATTGTAGTGGCTGCCCCGTTACGGGGGAGTTATGTCCCTGATTCTGGCAGCTCTCTCTGAGTCCATAGGACGCAGAGACAGTTGCCTGTATGATGATAAAGCAGAGAGCCTGGGCATCGGCTCACTGCTTCATCCATCATCCCTCCCGTACCCCCTGCTGGCTTTCCATACCTTTGGTCTGGGGGGGGATCGGCCAGCAGTCAGCCTTGGCTCTGCCCCCTCCAGACTAGAGCAGACGATGTCCTGCTGGTGATGCTGCTGCAAGGAAGAAGGTATGTATATAGTGTTTATTTTTTTAACTTTCTGTGAGTGGCACAATATGGGCATATTACTGGGGGCACAACATAAACTGGGGAGCACAATGTGGGCATATTACAGGAGGGCACAACATAAACCAGGGAACACAATGTTGGCATATTACTAGGGGGTCACAATGTGGGCATATTATAGGGAGGCACAACTGGGCATATTACTGGGGACACAGCTGGACATATTACAGGGGGCACAATGTTGGCATATTACTGGGGGAACATAACAGGGCATACTACTGGGGGGGCACAGCTACGCATATTACTGGGGGCACATAACAGTGCATATTACTGGGGCCACAGCTGGGCATATTAATGGGGGCACATAACTGGGCATATTACTGCGGGGCACAGCTGGGCATATTAATGGGGGCACATAACTGGGCATATTACTGGGGGCACATAACAGGGTATATTAATCGGGGCACATAACAGGGCATATTAATGGGGGCACATAACAGGGCATATTAATGGGGGCACGTAACTGGGCATATTACTGGGGGCACATAACAGGGAATATTAGGTGTATAGTTATATTTTGGGCGGAGTTAGAGGCGTGGCCTAGTCAGGGCCGTATTTAGGGTTCATGCTGCCCTAGGCACTCTCTGTGATGACGCCCCCCCCCAACGTGACCCATTCCCCCACGCCCCCAAATAGTAGCATAGTAGCCTCTCCTCAGTCCCCCCCATCCCATAGTAGCCTCCTCCCCCCACAGTAGCATAGTAGCCTCTCCTTAGAACCCCCCACCCCATAGTAGCCTTGTTACCCCCACCCCCCATAGTAGCCTCTTCTCACCCCCCCACCTCATAGTAGCCTCCCCTCGTTACCCCCACCCCCCATAGTAGCCTCCTCCCCCACAGTAGCATAGTAGTCTCTCCTCAGTAGCCCCCCAACCCCATAGTAGCCTTGTTACCCCACCCCCCATAGTAGCCTCCTCCTGGACTTATTACAGTGACCTATTCTCCCCCCCAACCTCCTGGATACTGAAAATGGTCCTCTGCCAAGCCAATTAACCCCCGCCCAACTACCCCACCATCCCCATACACTCAACTACCCTCAGTCTGTACCCCCCCCCACCTGCCGCTGGTGCACCTAGCTTTTCTGATGCCCAAGGCAAATATTGAAACACCCCCCATGCCAAATTCTCAACCTAATCCCTTCCCTCCAGTCCTACTGTTAAAGGGGTTGTCCTCTTTTACTACTAATGACCTATCCTCACGATAGGTCATCAATATCAGATCGGCTGGGGTCCTCCGGCACCCTGACGATCAGCTGTTTGAAGAGAGAGCAGAGCTCATATGAGAGCTGCTTTCTCTGCTCTGTTCACCTGCTCGCCATAGAATTTGCAGTGAAGAGCAGTAAACAGAGCAGAGAAAGCAGCGCTCGTACAAAAAAAAAAAAAAAAAATACAACCCCTTCAAAGACAGACTTGGAAAACATTTCATACAGCACTACAGAGCATACAGGGTCATACAGCGCCACATATGTACCTCTTACATCCAGTGACTTCTCTTCTCTGATGTAGACGTTCTCTTTCCTCTTCTTCTGTCAGACCAGACCGCCATGGTGACTTCTTTCAGCCGCGCCTCGTCTCTGAAGAGTTCAACAATCAGACATCTTACTTTCCTACTTTTCCATCATCCTCTCACCTTCTCCACATCTCACCCTGCCCACCCCCCATACTATACTACAGAAACAGCCCCCCTGAAAATACTGGCACCACACAGAAAAACAGTACCCCCCTTACCTTTCAGATCAGATCCCCATATCAAACCCCAGATGAGACCCCCCCCATCTACAGACCCCCATTAGACCTCCAAACTCCCATATCTGACCCTCATTAGACCTCCAAAGCCCCAATCAGCCCCTCATTAGACCCCCAGACCCCCTATCAGATCCTCATTAGACCCCCAGACCCCCTATCAGACCCTCATTAGGCCTCCAGACCCCCTATCAGACCCTCATTAGACCCCCAGACACTCAATCAGACCCCCCCATTAGACCTCCAGACCCCCTATCAGATCCTCATTAGACCCCCAGACCCCCAATCAGACCTCCAGACCCTCAATCAGACCCCTCTAGACCCCCAGTCAGACCCTTCAGGCCCCTATTCAGACCTCCTTCAGACCCCTAATTAGATCCCCAATCATACCCCCCCTTCTGGCCCCATATCATACTCTTGTGGCCCCCATATAGAACTCTCCTTCTGGGGCCCATGTCAGACCCCCCCCCATTCTGTCCCACCATTTCAGACCCCCTCCATTCTGTCCCACCATTTCAGACCCCCATTCTGTCCCACCATTTCAGATCCCCCCCATTCTGTCCCACCATTTCAGATCCCCACCCCATTCTGTCCCACCATTTCAGACCCCCCATTCTGTCCCACCATTTTAGATCCCCCCCATTCTGTCCCACAATTTCAGATCCCCCATTCTGTCCCACCATTTCAGATTCCCCCCCATTTTGTCCCACCATTTCAGACCCCCCCCCATTCTGTCCCACCTTTTCAGACCCCCCCCATTCTGTCCCCACCATTTCAGATCCCCGCATTCTGTCCCCACCTTTTCAGACCCCCCCATTCTGTCCCCACCTTTTCAGATCCCCCCCCATTCTGTCCCCACCTTTTCAGATCCCCCCATTCTGTCCCCACCTTTTCAGATCCCCCCCCATTCTGTCCCCACCTTTTCAGATTCCCCCCCCATTCTGTCCCCACCTTTTCAGATTCCCCCCCCATTCTGTCCCCACCTTTTCAGATCCCCCCCCATTCTGTCCCCACCTTTTAAGATCCCTTTTTGGCCCCCACTTCAGACCTCAGATCAGACAAGAAAAAAAAAACAAAACTTACCTCCCGTCCTGGCTGTGTCCCCGCTCTCTCCTCTTCCAGGGGCCCGCGCTGAAGTCACCTGACCTCCTGCAGCGTCAGGTCAGAGGGCGCTCTGTACGTCCTGACGCTGCAGGCAGTCAGGACACAGCAGCGCCGGCCTCAGGAAGAGCAAGCAGGAGGAGGGTTAAGTACTGTACAGCGCTACCAGCGCTTCACTCCCCCTCCTCCTGCAGGCTAGTGAGCGCCACCCGACAGCAGCACCCTAGCACCCCCCCCTTCCTGCGGAAATTTAAAAAAAAATAAAAAAAT
Organism: Rhinella marina; assembly: GCA_900303285.1. NCBI lineage: Eukaryota > Metazoa > Chordata > Amphibia > Anura > Bufonidae > Rhinella > Rhinella marina. The sequence goes on from ONZH01008678.1 coordinate 50,068, forward strand.
AAATAAATAAATTCCAGGATCTTTTTTTTTTTAAATCGTTATATACTCCTGGCGGGGTGCCGCCCCCCGCAACCTGCCGCCCTAGGCACCGTGCCCCCGGTGCCTAGTTGTTAATACGGCCCTGGGCCTAGTGACAAAAAACGTTGTCCCTCTTTCTTTGTTTCCAAAGTTGGGAGGTATGTAAAAGTGCTTTTCCTGGACATGTAATACAGACACACAGTGCACACAGGTATGTCTGGGATGCACAACCGCTATCAAATGGAAGGTGCGGTGCTTAGTAAGCTGCGGTAAGCCTCTTTTACTGATTCTTTTACTGATCAACTATACTTCCCAAGATATCTAGTTAAGCTGCTCAAATACTTGACAGCTATTTCACACCAATTTTCTATTAATATACACATTACTCTGAACATCCGATTCTTCTTTCCCTTGAGGTCTGCAATCAGGAACTTGGGAAACCTCCATGCACATTAGCATTGGCCATTCCTACCAACACCAGTAGATCAGCTGACATTTATCTAATGCATATGAAAAACTTTACTTGCTAATATAAAAAGGTATGGTCAAGGGCAGACTGGGAACTTAAAGTGGCCCTGGATAAAATACTAAAAGTGGTCCCGTTTTCTAGTCGGGTCCAAATTGATGGAAGGCAGGGCCAGCAATACCATATTGTGGTACATTATACCGCTCCAAGAGAGCCAAATACCACAGTCCATCACAAAATACTGCTGCCAGCAGCACAAAATACATCCCCAAAAACTTCCACTGGCCGGCCGCGAGGAGGGCCCAGGCGCCCCCCCTGGGCATCGGACCACTGGGAAATTTCCCTGTAAGGTCTATGGCCAATCCGCCACTGGGTATGGTAACCTTATAGGCAATGTATGAAGGCTCTAATGTGTCTTTCACACTGGGGTGAATGGGAAAGAAAGGGTTTTCCCACTGTGATTTACGGCCACTAGGAGCTGAGAAAAGGTAGGTGACCTGGTGACAAAAAGATTTGCTCCATGAGACAAAATATGGCTGACAGCAATTCACCTTTTTCTTGTGCCAGAAAATTAATGTCTACACAAAAAAACTAAGCTTAAAAAGAAGGACTGCATATAGTTACTGTCCATGAAAAGCCTGTCAAGTTTTGAATTTTCGGCTGGAGGTACCAGTGACGTAACAAGTGGGGCGGTCCTGGGTGTCAGGGGTTTGCAAAAAATGCACTCCGCCTTGGTATGACAGGTCTAGAACAGTGAAGGTTACTGAACATTTACTCATATTTCCTCAGCCTAGGAAAGGCTAGCTACAGGTCTTCAGCTATCAGACTGTTTGATTTTGTCTTTGGAGGATCTATAATTAGGAACAGTTCAGGTAGGATCTCTATTTTTAACAGTGCAGAGTGCACTCATCATACTGCCATTTACATATGTTTACAGGTTATCTAAATAAATTCATTATAAACCACACAAGTGAATTGCTTCTAACATGGTACAATATCTACTAAGTACTAACATGCACTGAATGCAAAGCGTGCTTCTTATTCCCAACTTCTGAGCATCTGCTTGTATTTAAAATATGCACAGAATATTTCAGTGAGTTCCCATCCATTACTGGAACTATCACGTAAGGAACCAATGAGTTCTGGGCAAATTCCAAGTCAGTAATCTGTGTGAATAAAGCAGAGTTGTTCATCCAAAGAGGTTTCATTTTTGACATTCCTAGTAGATAAGCAAAATAAAATATCTGCTGTTTTGCCAACAAATGGGAAATATAACAGGAAAATAGAAGTTTGGATGGATTGAACGGCCATCTGTACACAAGATAATAAAAATTCCCTCTATTAAGTAAAACATTCTGAATTGGCGTCAGATTAAGGGCATTTTCTCTGATCTAAAAGTCATTTGTTAAGAGAATCATTAGAGACCTCAGTATTTAAGTTCCTGCAGCAGATCCTTGTCACTGTTTTATTCAATTGCATACTAAGCACAAACCATTCTTTTTTTCACTCTTTTGGGATCTTACTGCAGTTGCTGTAGTGTAAGGTAAGTGAAATCATTTTTAAAGGGATGCTCCAAGAGCTATAATGCCCCCCGATATGCCCAAGCCCCTCGCACAGATGGTACTTACCTCACTCCTCGGCACCTGCATCACTCCTAATGCCGGCAGCTGCATCTCACTGTCGTGCTGATCAAAACATCCGGTGACGGAGGACGGACAGCCAATAGCAGGTCATGACGGGAATGAGCCTCCCTAGTGTCACCTGCGATGCTACGGAGACTCGTCCCTGTCGCAGCCTGCTATTGGCTCCCCCCCCCCAGATGTTTTCAGATGCAGCAGCAGATGTGCAAGCATCAGAAGCAACATGGGTGCCGGGAAGCGAGGTAAGTACTATCTGTGTGAGGGGCCTGGGCATATGGGGGAAGGAGGGGGCATTATAGCTCTTGGATAACCCATTTAATGTCAAGTACTATACAATGACAGGTGACAGTTAAACTAGCCAGTTTTATATGGTATTGACTTTTTACTTTAGAATTATCTGATTACTTTGAAGATAATATTTGTGGATAATATTTGTTGTATCTGAGAGCTTGAACCTACCAGTAGCCCTTAGCAAAAGACTGGTTCTCTTCTGTATGCCTCTGACGGATTTCTAGAAGTCAAAATGACTGTCAACAAAACCCCATTTAGGCGTCATTCACACAGCAGTAGTGTAGAATTAATTAATTTTCTCCTAATTCCTTCCATTCTTATTTGCAAGATGACTCGGCAGGTTTAAAAGGGTTCTTCAGGACCTTACCTAAATTCTCTGTTCCAGCTAACTTATGGAATAAATAGAGTTTCAGCAGTACTCACCCTTCCATCGCACCACTGATTCCGCTATATCGGCTGTGAGGATGTGCTCACCTAACGGGCTGCAAGCTCTTCTGCTGAGGTCCTGACTAGATGTGCTCTTGCTTCTCTGTTCAGCTGCATGTACATTATATCAGGTGCCTGCAGCCAATTGGACAGTCACATGATCACAGCCGAGAGTGCAGAATCGGCAGCACAATGGAAAGGTAAGTACTGCTGAAACAGAGAATTTATCCCCTTTAATGCTTCAGGACTTCTATTTACAGACAGAGCAGCAGGAGGATACTTGTGCAGCCAGGAACAGGACTGTGAGAAGATGGGCATACATGGCTGATCTCCTAGAACACACATCAGAAAAAAAATTCTCACATTTGATTGAATGGAAAGGATAGTTTTAATAAAGGATTTGCTTGGATTTTGTTATTTAGTGTTGCTTTAATTTTAATGGTGTGTTGATTATGCAGAGATATGAACATGCATAAATCAGAGCCACCCATGCACTGTATAATAAATCACAGAGCACCTTCACCAGTGTAAAACGAAACCCATGCACTGTAGACAAATTCAGCTTATAAACTGATTTTAAATCTGCTGCATGGCAATTCTTCCTGTGGATTTTATCTTGTGCAACACATATTGTGAAATCCGTAGCAAAACTGAGGATTTTCCTTGTAATTAGGACAAAATCTTCAGATATCATCACCCTGTTCAGACCTGGGCATCACTAACAAGTGTTTGTAGGAAACATAATCATGCCTGACTCTGCCAATCAAAGTGGAGAGGGCCCAGCAGTTGCCTAAAGAGCAGAGCATCTAGAGGCTCATTTGCATATATTAAAACATCATTTTTGTCATCAATGTCGGCAAATATGAAAATAGGACCAACACAGATGCCTTCAGCTGCCAAGCGCACATGTAACAGGTCAGCCAGTTACTGCTGACAGATGTCCTTTAAGAAAAAGCATAACATTATCTTAAATTGGAATAAACCAGTCCATTTTTTTACTCTTTGCTAAAAAAAGGGGGAAAAAAAACTACTTTAGGCTACTTTCACACTGGCGGCAGGCCTGATCCGGCAGGTGAAGGGTGCTGCCGGATCAGGCCTGCCGCAGTGACATGTGTGGAGCCGGAACCGCGCTCCGGCCCCACACATGTCACACAGTACATACATACACATAAACATAAACATACACACACATATAGACATACAAACACACATACATACTTACATGCTCCCCGGCAGGTCTTCGGAGCGTCAGAGGAACAGGACGGCTCACACAGGTCACGATTCCGCACAGCGCCCTCTGCTGGGCGCCTGGTGGAATCATGACGATTCCACCAGGCGCCCAGCAGAGGGCGCTGTGGGGAATCGTGACCTGTGTGAGCCCTCCTGTCCCTGACGCTCCGAAGACCTGCCGGGGAGCATGTAAGTATGTATGTGTGTTTGTATGTCTATATGTGTGTGTATGTTTATGTGTATGTCTGTGTCTGTATGTGTCTATGTGTAGCCGGATCCGTAATGGACTCCATTGAAAGTCAATGGAGGGCGGATCCGGTTACCATTATGGTCACACCAGACGGATCCACCCCCATTGACTTGCATTGGGGGTCATTCCGGATCCGTCTTGGTGCGGATGCCTGGACCGGAGAGCAAACCGCAGCATGCTGCGGTTTGTTCTCCGGTCTGAAGACGGAACGGAATGCTTTCAGGAGCATTCCGTTGTCTTCAGTTCAGTTTTGTCCCCATTGACAATGAATGGGGACAAAACTGAAGCGTTTTATTCCGGTATTAAGCCCCTATGACGGAACTCAATACCGGAATTTTAAAACGCTAGTGTGAAAGTAGCCTAAGACACATTAAGTTCCTTATCCGTTTGTCTTGACTGGAGTGATTCTTAATTCCCACTTACACTGATAACCCTGCGTTTGTTGTTTCTTCTGATAAGTAGTTTTTCCTGTTATCAATCCATGGCCTGGTCATCCTCCTTCTGTGGGGCTGACAGGGGAGAAAGGTTTCAGAACATCTGCCTTTTTATGGCCACAACTAATTAATCATCATGTGAGCGACTGTGCAAACATAATATATTGTCCTATTACCATCTGAGAGCAAAACAGATTCTGCTGAAGCTTTCCCAAGCAGTCAAGAGGTAAAGGAAGCAATTTATTGGCCCTCTGTAATTGAAAGGCCAGACAAGTTAAATCCTTTAAAGGCCTTTCCAATTTGTAATGTTGTAATAAATGTAGACGTCCTGAATGTGTTATCAAATGTGCAGCCCTGTAATCACATGCTGTTACTCATCATAATGACTGCCCTACCTACTACCTTCTCTTACTTCTTCATGTTTTATGAATGATTACACTGCAGTGCTCATTACAGAGGCTTCTTTGTTAGGCAGTATACAAATTTTGATTTTGTATACTGCCTGACGAAGGAGCCTCTGTACTTGCAAACAGAAAAAAAAATGTTTTGTTTAGCCTACTTTCACACTAGTGGTGCAGGGCTCCGGCAGGCTGTTGCGGTGGGTGAACAGCCCACCGGATCCGTGCTGCCGCAGGTGCACGTGTGGGGCTGTAACTGCGCTCCGGCCCCATCCACTGTAATGGGGGCGGGCTGTGGATCGGCAGCAGCACGTTAACCCCTGAGAGCATTGTTGTATTTTCGTTCCAGCCGCCTCTCAGCAGGGGTTAACGTGCTGTGGCCGGATCCGTGGCCCGCCCCCATTACAGTGAATGGGGCTGGGGCGCAGTTCCAGCCCCACACGTGCACCTGCGGCAGCACGGATCCGGCGGGCTGTTCACCCACCGGAACAGCCTGCAGGAGCCCTGCACCGCAAGTGTGAAAGGGGCCTTAATCAATCAAGGTATCACTGCTATAATCCTTTTCTCTTTTTTAACACAAAAGTATTTAATATTACATAGATTTTTCAGGATAAGTCTACTTTCACACTAGCGTTTTTACTGGATCTGGTAGCGTTTTTACTGGATCTGGCAAAAACGCTTCCGTTACTGATAATACAACCATCTGCATCCGTTATGAACGGATCCGGTTGTATTATCTTTAACATAGCTAAGATGGATCCGTCATGAACTCCATTGAAAGTCAATGGGGGACAGATCCGCATGCTGCGGTTTGCTCTCCGGTATGAGAACGGAATGCATTCTGGTGCATTGCGTTCTGTTCAGTTACGTTTTGTCCCCATTGACAATGAATGGGGACAACACAGAAGCATTCAAGGTAAACGCTAGTGTGAAAGTAGCCTAACACGGTACACTATTTTGGCTATACATTATTTTGTCACTGTAAAAACTTAAGTTGAACCTAATATTAATAGCTGTTAACAATGTAGAAAAGCAACATACATTTATAGTGTGCTTTTCCCACCCACATGACTCAAAGAGCAGCTTGAAACTTCTTGCTATGGTGGGAGTTATGGGTTGCCATTTAGGCGCTCATTCCCCAACTTCGACTAGGGTCATTTTTCATAGAAAGCCAGTTGTCCTCTCAGTATGTTTTAGGAGTGTGGAATAAACAGAGTACCCAGGGGTGTAACTATAATTCACACTGCCCCATAGCAAAATCAGATGGGACCCCCACCACCTGGTGTAAGAAAATTAAAACAGCAGCATAAGTAGGAATAAATACAGGTATATATAATAGCAGAATATATTAAAAAAAATCCCACATTATACACTATATTGCTATTACAGGAAAAAAATACTTCTCAACTCCAAATATGGCAGTTAGAATAAATCCCTGGACCAACATCACCATCAATCTAGAACCCATAACCTGCAATATTATTACTTGCTCAATGAATAAACCATCACAACTTACATCGGCAAACAGTTCCTTGACCTCACTGCTGTTACTGTAAAGAATCTATGCTAATGGTAACGTTTTCTATACTTGTCTATATGTAGAGGAGACCCACCTGTTTTGGTTACAGTGCCAGGCATAAAAAGATCATTAGAAAAATCTCTGTACTGTACATTATTGGATTAGTACATTATAATTAGATCTCGTCTAAACTGTCTTTTTTTCCAGACTAAACAAACCCAAGTGTGATAACTTATTTTGGTACTTTAATCCACCCTTTTCTTAGTTGCATCCGCCCTAGTTCAGCTATATTGGTCTTATACACAACATTGTACACAGGGGTGGACTGGGAACTTAAAGTAAGTGGCTCTGGAAAAAAAAAAAAAAGTGGACCCATTTTGTAGGTAGGTTCAAATTAACAGAAGGCGGGGCAACACAAGGAGGGAGGGTCAACAATACCACTATCCCAGCAGAACTAAATAACACTGTGTAGAACAATATACTGCCCCAAAAGCTGGTCCTCTGTGGTAGCTATCAATAACCACCATCTTCTGTCCTCCTCCTTCAGTTGTCCATGGAGCAGGGGGCTTGGGAGGTCAGGTGCAGGCGACAGCAGGTTGATTAAGGAGGGCATGTATGGTCGCTGGCTGGATACATGAGTACCTGATTTTCACAAAATTAATTACTGTTGAGAGCTCATTGTGTACCTGGTCATCAGCATAGAGGAGAGCTTGGGTGGCCCCCTGGGGCATCGGCCCACCAGGAAATTTCCCTGTAAGGCCTATGGCCAATCCACCCACGATTTTACACAATATTCCATGTGTGGTCTGAATAGTGATTTATAAAGAGCAAAACTATGTACTTGTTATGAGCATCTATCTCTCTTTTGATGCATCCAATTATTGCATTTGTCCTGGCAGCAGCTGCCTGACATTGTTTACTATGACACTGGTTCCTAAGTCTTTTTCAGTGCAACATTTTACAATTTAATACATAATTATAAATTTTCTTTCCTTGGCCGAAGTGCAAATTACATTTATGTAAAGAAAACAATTTATTATTAAAATTATTATATAGTGTATTGTGTACATCACCATGAATTGTAATCAACACTTTAGTTATATATATCTAGGCTTCCCACAGTGCACAAGTTGCACAAAAAGTCTAAATAAGACAATACATACAGTAGTCTGGAAAAATATACAAAATGTATGCTTACATCCCTGTGTCCTGTGCCATAGCCTGTAGCTATGGCAACCTCAAAAACAACCTCTTTAAAGGGGTTTTCCATTACTTCAATACTGATGGCCTGTCAGGTCATCGCGATCTGATCGGATTGGTGGGGGTCCAACATTCTGCACTCTTGCCAATCAGATGTGTGAAGAGGCTGCGGCACTCTGGTGAGTGCTGGGGCCTCTTCTCAGCATACCAAACACAGCAAGCTACAATGTAAAGCTTGGTATTGTAGCCCAGGCCCAATAGCTTGATGATTGTGACCGATTAACTTGCCGTCACCCAGGAAGAGACTGGGGAACTCACTGAAGTGCTGCAGCCTCTTGAAGAAGAAGATCGGTGGGGTTGCCAGGAGTCAAACCCCCAATGATCAGATATGGCCACCAATAATGAACTCTCGGAAAAACCCTTTAAAGGACAGCTGTGATCCCTGTGATAATTCTACTATTATTTCTTGGTAACATACCCAGAAAATACTTTGGGTAGTAAATGGTAGACCCTCCTTTATGACACCCATAACAGCATATGGACAGGGGTCGCTAGACAGACACCCCTGGTACATTTAGACAAAAGAAATAACCTCCTGTAGATTTCTGTGTAATAAACACGGCAGTATATGGTAACACTGCCAAATGTAAAACATGAAAGTTGGGGTGCACAGAGCTTACGCTATTTGCTTTCCTGCTCCTCGTGTTATTCTACAAGCATTGTGACTGATATCCCACTTTGTAATTGCCACACATAATCTGCAGATAATATCCTCACAGAGATTAATAGCAACGTATCTCTAGGCAAAGCTATTTCATCACACTAAACCAATTCATTATTTTTCTTTGATACAAAAGTCAGCACACAGAGATTAGCGTTTTTTGGATTGCTTTTTAATGGGTCATTTTGAGCTGAAAACCGGAAATCCAGCACATCTACCTCTGTTTAGTCTAGGAGCTTGCTTATGAAGACTGGAGATGACAAAGTAAATAATGTTAGTCTGAAAAAAGTCACCAATGTGCTCGGCTTCCTTCTTTATTACTTCTACAGGGTGAAATGTAATAAAATGGGGACAGTTTCATGAGAAAAGCGCGGCTCTGGCTGACCTTGAAGGGAAGTAAATAAACACGGCGCAAACAGGATCCAGTAAAAGAGCTGGATTTTACGACTTCCTCTCACCTCATCACATCCTTCCCCGTAATAAGAACACCCTGCTGAAAAAAGCACTGAAATCAGGCTGACTGATACGGTCGGTGCTTGGTTCATTATTGTTAGCTACTTTTCCATTGCAGTTGTAATACTACAGAGTTTGAGGACCTGCCTGGCGTTGGATCCTGGTTTCATTGGTGCCGACCCATCTCTGTGCAAAGACAGAAGTTATGGGCACTGACTTTCTGGGGTTGGTGAGCTGCGATGTCTCTTTGCATTGCTTAATATGGAATTTGTCAGCCTGATTACCCACAGAATTTAAACATTTAGTCTGCAATCAACCCAAATACTCCACTCCTTCCCATGTGACCCATGAAGGGGTCCAGTAAGCTCAGATACTGGCAGTGTCTGGGGCAGGCCTTCACAAGTGCATTAAGGACTTTCCCTTCTCTCCATCATGAGATGTTCAGAATGATGGAGTAGCCCTGAAAGAGAATCTGTCACCATGAAGATGCAGGAGCTAAGCAGATTGATATATAGTTTCATGGGAAATGATTCAGCAAAATGTGTCATTTATTCATTAAGATAAAACCATAAAGCGGCATGAGCCATCTTGATTATTTAGCCATTAGGTACTTTATTTATACTTTATTGCCTCATTCCCACATCAGTGATTTCATCAGTGATTTTGAGCCAAAACCAGGTGCGTCTCTATACACGGAAAAGGTGCAGATCTTTTCCTTATACCTTATGTCTGTGGAGGCTCCAATTCTGGTTTTGGCTCAGAATCACGTGTGAATGAGGCGTAATACGTTTTATTTTTAGTCCCTCTAGGGGACTGTAATAAGCAGTTTGTGTAATCACTTCTCCCATATATGGGGGAATTACTAGGTTTGCATCAAGACCTCACAGTCTTCATAAGGCTCCAAGCTACAATAGCAACCACTTCTGTGATCTCACTGCAGGGGAGCTTTTCAGTAACCGGGAGCGCAGGGCTCCCGGTAACTGACCGCTCACATGCTGTGGTCACAACTGACCACAGCATCTAATTGGTTAAAAATCTGTGATTGGCTGCATGGTCCCAGAAATCATGTTTATACCACCTGGCCCTGTCAACCAAAGTGCAGAGGGAGCGGCAATTGCAGAGAGAGCAGAGCCTCTAGGTGTAATGGCAACACCCCCGTTGCTCCTAGAGACTAATTTGCATATATTAAAACATCATTTATCTCAGCAATGCTGGCACATATCAACATGGGACCAACACAGATGCCTTCAGCTGCCATGTGCACCTGCAACAGGTCAGCCAGTTTCACAGGTAAAAATCTGCTGACAGATGGCCTTTAACAACCTGTCACCCAATGTACGACAGATGTTGGGAAAGGGATAATGAAAACACGATCCTGTTCCTAGTGCAGTTGGAAGAGGCATCAGGACAGTGAATAGGTCTCTGGACCATCACCACAATGCTAGATATTCTTCAGGTCTGGAGGAGTCTTGTTCAGAATATTTCTTTCCTTAGCCTGTTATTTCTGAAATTCATTTTTGTTTCTTGATTACAGTTGACATTAATGATGATCTAGCGGGTGCAGTGCCCTATGAAGCCCTCTTGTAAATATCAATAATCAGCCTGCTAGAGCTGATGAGTGAATGAAAGGTTGATTGGCGCTCACTTTAATATTACAGTTATCAGGAGTTTGAATTATACAGTTACATACCCCTTGTTTACAAGAGGGGATGTGCCGCCAAAAAGTGTTACTTTTTATGTCTGTTTACAATGAATGACAAGTATTTTATCATGTTATCATTTGTCATTTGGGTACCTTTGCAGTTGGCTGTGATCAGTATTGAATGTTTGGGCTAATGGTTGTTTGGCTGATCATTGCTTCTTAATAAAGACCCTTTATATGCGGCTAACCTGCAGTAATATAGCTGCAGGGGGAGGGGCAGAAAACATCCTGAACCAATAATGAGACAGGGGGAGTGTGTCTCAGACTACCGCAGTATCCCTGTAGGCACTGTAGTCACAGATCACAGCTCTGCCCTAATACAGATGAGCTAAAAAGCAGCCAAAGAGCAAGAAATGCTAAAAAATAATTAGCAGCTGAGCATCAAAGGGGGTTTAATATTGATGATCTATCCTGAGGATAAGTCATCAATACCTCAGCGATGGGTCTGGTGAACACCGCGGTCTTCATGTAGCATGGCGCCACCGAACATTGGATAGTGGCTGTGCTTGGTAATGCAACTCAGCCTCATTCTATTGAATAGAACTGAACTGCAGCTGGACCATGTGGTCGATGAATGTGATGTCACTAGTGTAGAAAGGGGCTGCAGTGGTCACGGACAGCAGGGCCTTCTTCAGCTGCTGATCAGAGAGTGTGCTGGGAGTCGGGCCCCCACCTATCAGATATTGATGACATATTCTGATGAAAACCCCTTTAAATAGGTGCCATTTTGATGACTAGACAGTAACTTTAAGTAAATACTATTATAAAGTAACATTTAATCACCTCAAATAAATAGTGACAGATGCTATACGTATAGGTTATAGGAAGATATATGTATTTTAATTCCTGGAACATATGGGATTTTAAATGAAGATAAATCTTGGGTTGTGGACTGTGAGAGCAGATGGCACATCAAAATCTACCGTACAATAACTGTTTTGAACAAGACCTTCCATGCATAAGAAATGTTTGCCTCCTTCTCAACTCAGGGTTGGTGACCAGAATTTGTCTTTTTTCTAGACAACTTATCCGAATTAAGTTTTGCATGTCTATAGATCAATGAGAACTCATTATCAGCCTTTACTGTAAGCTGTAAAATGATGATAATTACCATAAAAATAATCTAGTCAAAAACCACCAGCCTCAAAAACATCAAGGACACGTTGCCTATTTTTTACAGACTGTCTAGAGATGTTTGAGTGGTTGGAAACCCTATCTCAATTCTGTCCTGCTCACTGAGACTAAAGCACATGCTTAGTTCCATCCTTCAACTATCAGCAGCCGCAGCAGAAAGGACATGCCCTCTGAGAAAGGACATATCCCCTAAGCTTACAGCTTGAAATAAATCTAGAGGAAGAACTGGAGCAATGAATGGGGATATCTCCGCACCCATGTGAGGTACAGGTCTGTTTCTAGCTTTGTTAGAAAGAGGTTTTCATGTACTAGATTATGTATGATTTACATTTTTTATAGTATTCAAGGGATAACCTCTTTAAGTGCAGGATGCAAATAGCATATTGCGCTGTGGCGCCAGACTAATATACAGTATTGCTCCATGTAATTTGTATAGATAGCGCTTGCTCCATTGGTATTCAGTGGCATAACTAGAAATGACTGGGTCCCAGAGAAACCATTCTTCACAGCCCAATCTTCCCGGGCAACCACCACTCCTGCGGCTAGTGAAGATCGCTCTCTCAGACCAGGCCTGATATGTCATGCCATTGTGTACACTGTCAATGTATATTATGTCACTGTATAATAATGTTGAGGGGCCCTGGCAATAAAATCTTTTAGTCCTCCTCCTGGATCGGCCCCATAGCAGCCGCTTTCTCTTTCTACGTCCCTGTCTGTATTATAGAATGGTGCCAGAACAAACAAAGCACTGCAGCTTGCATATAGGACTGTTTAGCCTCACACCATCAAAGTGTTCATGCTGACCCCTGTCCACAACACATCAGAACCTACCTGAGGATAGATCATCAATATTAACTGTCTGTACAATCCCTTTAAGGAAAGCAGACAGTGCCATATTTTCCCTAGAAGAATAATTCAACATTTTCATACATAACTTTTTTTCTGAAGAACAGCTCCTTGAAGGGGACCTGTCACCACTCTGCCGTGTCTGTTTTACTAAACTATTGTATTCCCCATGACATAATGTATCTGGAGCATCTTATCTCTCTGTCTTGTCTTGTTCCTTTATTGCTGATAGAAGTTTAGGAATAAGTCTGCAACTGGGTTTTACCTTTTGGGGGTGTGTACCTGCACAATCTGACACTGTCCACTCAGTGTTGCCAGTATCACACTATGTACAAACATCCCCCCCAACCGGTAAGACCAAGATTAACCAATAAACTTCAATAATAGGACACGTTCTATTTTTTTGCGGAACAGACATGTGGACATACGGAAACGGAATGCACACGGAGTAACTGTTTTTTTGTTTTTGCGGACCCATTAAAATGAATGGTTCCGCATACGGTCCGCAAAAAAAAACAAAAAATGGACACGGAAAGAAAACACGTTCGTGTGCATGAGCCCTGACAATTTGACTCCTCCTCTGCTTGCTCTGCTGACCTGTCGTCCGAGTCCTAATAATTCCAAAAGCCCCTTTCAATACCACGTTACTAAAATGTAACCACTTCGTAACGTGTTATTCTCCATCTATTTAAAAAATGCTGAATTCCGCACGTCCACTGGAGCAATAGCTTGAAAAGTCATTATAAATAATCTTACCCACAACTTTCGGCAGTTTCTGTCTGCGCAAGGGAATACGAGGAAGCTTCATGCTGATTCGACTAAAACGCCCACAGAAGCGTCGAGGGGGTTTCTTGTTTGTTACCTGCTCCTGATTCCCACTGTAAAGCAGAAAAAAAGTTCTCATGTTAGAGGTTTTAATATAAATTGAAGTAACTAATGACTATTTCTGGTTGTCGATGTTTTAATGAGTCATACTTTTCTGCACAAACAATCATCTTCATGAGAAGAGACATAAAGGAATGTGCCACCAGAAAATGTATGAATCAAGTTTAAATCAAGTTTTTATTTTAAACATGTTTTCTTTGAAGTTTTAGAATTTCTCTGTATTTTTTTATTATTATATTTTAAATCCTAAAATTATGCAGTTTTCGCACTGTCCACCAGGCCTAATAATATGTTAAGACTTCCAGTTACAGATAGGCCAAAGCCAAAATAGACCTCATTGACATCTATGGAAGAGTTCTGTAGGCAGGCTCTGTGACCTGTGTGGAGGTCACTGTACAGGCAAAGGCCTCATGCACACGAACGTATTTTGTTTCCGTTCCGTTTTTTTTGCGGATAGGATGCAAACCCATTCATTTCAATGGGTCTACATGTCCGTTCCGTAGCCCCGCAAAAATAATAGAACATGATCTATTCTTGTCCGTTTTGCGGACAAGGATAGGCATTGTTACAATGGATCCGCAAATAAATGGATGCCACACAGACGTCATCCTTTTTTTTTTTTTGCGGATACGCAATTTGCAGACTGCAAAACACATACGGTCGTGTGCATGTAGCCAAAGAAAGTAGATAAATTGTGTGACATGGAAAACTGAAATTAAAATCACCACAAATTTAAATAAAAAATATGTTAAACAACAAACAAGTCATTTACTGATGACACATTCCGTTTAAGTTACTGGGCCCCAATGTAAAATTTGTAGGAGGGCCCCCAACCTATTGTGTGCCCTTTATATGTGTCTTCTTAAGCGGCAGGGGATCCTTTGCGCCCTCTAGGTCAGACTGCGACCTCTGCATCCCTTAGGATACATTCACATGATGGATTTTAAAAACACGCATTTAAAATCAGTGTAGAATCCAAGCTGATTTTGAAAGCTTTTTTTGCCACATTTTTCGCATTTATGATGCGTTTTTGATGCACTTTATTGGGGGTGTATGTTTCAATGCAAATCGGAATTTCTGCACTTGGTTTTTGGTGCGGATCTGAGCAAAAAAACAAAAACAAAAACCACACACAGTTTTTTTTCCAGTTAGCCTCAGGGCAATACTCTCAATGGTTCTAAATGCTAGACTATTGTAATCTCTCTGGCTAATCTAATGTAATATATCTTCACTATCCCTGGACACTAGCTATTAGTGGAGATGCACCCTAAGAAGGGCGACCCCAGACCAGTACAGGAGCCTAAACACCAGCTAAAGTGGAGGTGTTTTTCTTTGCTTTGCCATTTTCTGACATCCATAACTTATTTATATTTATGTCTATGAGGCTACATTTGGCTCATTTTTTGCTGGCTGATTTGTAGTTTTTTGAGTATGTATGACTTTTTGATGTTTTTTGAGAGGTTATGTGACCAAAAAACAGCAAAACATCCATTTTGTCTTTTCCCCCCCTTAGATCTTACAACAGTTTGGGCACTGTAGAATGCCAATGATGTTTTTTATTCTTTATTTATTTTTATTTGTAAAATGGGGAAGAGGGGGGGGTGATTTAAGATGTTTTTTTTAAACTTTTTTCATATTTATTTTATACTTAGGGAACTTTAACATGCTTCTGATCACTTATACCATAGACTGCAATCTATGCATAGGAGAATCAATGCATTTCTGTCTTGAGAGGAACTTTACTATGGCAGGTCTGGGAGCCTTCAGAAGACATCTAAGTGGCCATATACCAGGAGAAAGATGCAAGATTGTGGGAGCCATTGGGGCATCGTGTTCCTGCTAAATGCCCACTCAGATGCCGTGGTCGCAATTAACAGCTCTGTTCACAGACTTATCCACTGAGTGTCTGCTGTGTAAAACCCCCGGCACCTGCCAGCTATGGCCTGACATCCACTGTACATGTATGCCGCTTGTCAGTTCAACTGCTGCCTGAGCTCTGCTACTTTCCTCAAAGCCCAAGCAGAGCTCAGGCAAAACACTTAAAGGGGGCGGTGTTAAACCACCACTTGTGCAATTTCGCAAAAACATATCTGGTCATTTAGGACTGAAACACTGTAGTCATTAAATTACGGGCAGTAGTACTAAATACTGAAGATATAAACTTACTCTGCAGATTCATCTTTCTTACGGCAGACACAACAGCAACACAATAGTGATAGCAGGAGAATTAGCAGAACTATGACAAGTACCCCGGCTCCTATTACTCCCATCCGCTGATTGGCTTCTGCAATAAAGAGAGAATTTTACAAGATATGAATAATCTTAAGAACCCAGTATTTCTGCAGCCCCATCCCTTTATAGAGCTTTGTACAATTAGCGAAATATGAAAAGACATTCATTAAATACAAGTACAAAATTATAGAAGTGCAGTTTAAGTGGGAACAAAACAAGGGTGGAATTGAACATGGGAAGTGAGATGGGTTCTCTCATTGTATTGATCAAAAATAAAACTTCGTGAAACTAAAGGATACAATATTGAGGCATGTATCAGACTCTGAATATCAAATTGCTTTTAATCATTAAATCTAAATTATAGGTTAATTATTAATTATAAGTTGCAATTAGAAATAAAAAAAAGTGCAAAATGAACATCATTTCTGAGCATTTTTTGACAGTTTTTACTTTTAAAGTGGTTGCCCAAGTTATTTTTATAGATGATCTATCCTCAGGATATGTTATCAATATCAGATCGGTGGGGTCCAACACCCGGCACCCCTGCCAATGAGCTGGTTGAAGAGAGGGCGCACGTCGTGCCAGTGCAGCCCTCTATTGTTTACCTGCTCGCCATCTCAACTATTCAAGTGTATAGGAGCGAGCCGCCCCATTGAATTGAATGGGACGACTTCTTGTAATTATACCTGCTCACCGCTGCTGTTGTGACGGTGAGCAGGTAAACAATGAAGGAAAGGCTGCACTGGCATGGCATGCGCCTTCTCTTCAACCAGCTGATTGACGGGGGTGCCGGGTGTCGGCCCCCACTGATCTGATATTGATGACCTATCCTGAGGATAGGCCATCAATAAGAATAACTTGGACAACCAGGTAAAATTGTGTGGCCATTAAATAGGACTGCACAGGGTATCACCACACAGTGCAGTCCTGCTGCGGCTGCAACACAGCTGCACTGTGGTGCAGGACTACACTATTTAGTTGGTCTGCATTGTTAATGGCCACACTGTAATGGGGGCGCTGCTTGGCTATTAACAATGCAGAATGGCTAATAAGTGTGGTTCTCATTATTTTAATTAGGGCCTGCTGCAGCCTAAATGGCTGGTACATCGCAACCATGACACGACCAGGTGGTCGCACACCAAATTGTTAGGCAAGTACATGCATTAAAGTCACATCCCTCCATCCATAGTTATTTCATTTGAAATAGTTACCGTACTTTACTGACTTGGAAAAGTTGCTTCATTTTTTTTTAAAGATGCATTAAAACAATAAAAAGTGTTTATAAGAATGCATATATCCATTACTTTTTGTTCTGGACCAATCATTAAGGGGCAGTGGGGCAAAATGTGAATAATCTTTGGTATGCATCAAGTATGCAACCTATAAAACCTCCTTTGTAATAAATATACCCCAGACATTTGGTGCACACTCGTGATCACTGGAGATTGTTGAAAGGAATTACAAGTTGTTTCATGGACATTTTTTTCAGATGCTAGTAAAAATCTGGTACAAACCACATCTGAAACATTTTCTAGTGGACTTCACTGACATTTCATCAAAGAAGTTTCTCCCATATACGTCCATGTGTTTTAACAGAAAAAAGAGAGGCAAAAAACAATGATGTGTGCATCTCTAGCCTCAATTTTATCCTTTAACCCCTTAGGCCAATTTCACACAGTATTAGTTCCGGGTGACGGACCCCCGCCAATCTGATATTGATGAATGATGACCTATCCTGAGGACAGGTCATCAAAATTAAAATCCTGTAAAACCCCTTTAATAAGTTACCCCTACAATGCTATGGGCCCATAGTGTACTTCTGTGGGACTCTGATGGGTACCTTATTTAAATGAAGGTAAGTAGGTGGGTCCCTAAACTGGTAGCACTGATTGCACAGTATCAGACTGTGTAGGCACACATCACCAACTTGTAACACCCACCACCCAGTCAATTTATTCATAAATTCATAGGAGGTATAAATGAAGAACAGCAGAGCAAGATTCTAAGAAAAGAGGCTCAGAATTGTCATTTTATGGCAGGGCTTATAGTTAGGGATGAGCAAATCGACTTCGGATGAAATATCCGAAGTCGATTCGCAAAAAACTTAATTCTAATACTGTACAGAGCGGGAGCTCCGTACAGTATTAGAATGTATTGACTCCGATGAGCTGAAGTTATTAATAACTTCAGAAATTGATTTTTACTGTAAAAAAACATTTCCCGAACTCGGGTTCGGTTGCAAGGTACCACTTCGGAATAACTTCAGCTCATCGCATGCCAATACATTCTAATACTGTACAGAGCTCTCGCTCCGTACAGTATTAGAACAAAGTTTTTTGCGAATCGACTTCGGATATTTCATCCGAAGTCAATTCGCTCATCCCTACTCATAGTGTATAGGGGCAATGATGAGGGTGAGTTATTTTTCCTTTCTGTAGCATCAATAGCCTCTTTTACCCCAGCCACAAGAATCTTGAATCACATTTATTGTGGTATTTTAATGAATATTATTAAAGGTTACCTTTTACACTGGTGAATGTGCTCTGCGATATATTTATTAGTAAAATGACACTAGTGACTGATTTGGACCTCTGATGTCCCCATCTGTCATCTGTCAGATCTGTGAGTAACCAACAGATTACTTGACAGATTTTCTGACCAATCATTGGTCACATGACTGTTTACACACATATATCCTTTGTTATACACACCAACTATTGGTCTGATTGGACAGAAATTGGTCAGATAATTTGTTGGTGTAGCCTAGCGGCACTTGTATCTGGCTATATGAGATGAGTTTGAGCAAAACACCTTGCTGTACATTAGTCCAATATTTGCTGTGCAGTTAGGAATTATAACCCAGTGCTAATATTGTGAAGAGAAAAGCAGCATTTGTTTTTAAGTTTTCCAAAATGAGACTATGGAAACCCGGTCAGGACTCTGAAGTCACATTCTTGTGTCATACACAAGTCATCTGCAGAACCAAAAGTGTTATTTTTGATTAAAGGAGACAATTTTCACTCCCAGATGAATCATTCTCCCTTTTGTCGACTGTGAATATAGAGCACGCCAAGAAAGAATACAAAGTGGATGGGATATAGATGGACGGCACTGTAGGCCAGCAGCATATGGTGAGAAGACATTTGGGTCATGTTTAGGGATGTGTGTGCTAAACGTAAATCTGCATGTTTTATATACCTGGGTGAGATGGGAAAGCCATATGCTCCCTGTAAAAAAAGCGAATACTGCACTTATGTCTCAAAAAAAACAATCACTTGGTGTTTAGGATCTTTTTTATAGTTTGTTGATTTTTGTTGCCATGCAAGATTTTTATGCTTTTTATCACCACTTTTTATACCTTATGTTTCCATGGAAATTCAACATAATTGTTGAATCTGTGATCGCATATGATATATTATTGTCATTTTTGGAAACTTGTAGATATGGTGCTCTGATATATAAGCAGTAGGCCATATGCTCACGGCAAAGCACCTGTATAGAAGCATGTAGTGCCCCGGCGACTCCGTATCCATAATTACCTATTGTGCTAAGCTATGGTGCCATGCAACATTACATTACTGAAGAATATTCCCCTAAGAGCAATGTTCTTAGTTAGGGGATCTCTCTGACATCGATGTGCATTAATTGGGCATATGAAAAGAGGATGTCGTCACGAACCAATCTTTTTAATATCATCTGTGTAATAATATTACATGTTATTGAAGCTAGGAATCAATCCCATACAAAACTCATTAAAGTCACCATACTCAGGAGAGACTCAAGTACATTCATTTCATAAATGCCATACAATCCTTCTAGCTAAAGATCCCTCCCTCGTATAGTCATACTGCCCTGTCTTATTAAAATATATTTTTCTGATCTTCATATAGATCTACTGAACTGAACAATAAATCATCTTCTGTAAGCTTCTCCTAATGACGACTGCAGGCAGAACCAATTTCATCATTTAACTCCATAGGAGAAGCAATGTGTAACATACAAAAGAAAGTGTCAAACCTAACAAAGATGTATTATCAGTGCTGAAATTTAGACCTATATATAAAACTAAATGAAAGACTGGATACTATAAAAAAACCCTTTACTTATTTTACATATATATTAGGGTAAGGGGAGGCATATATAAATAATAGTAATTAAAGGGGTTGTCCCAAAAAAATATTCTATATTTTTCAAACCAGCACCGGGATCTGAATACCTTTGTTAATGCATGTAATTATAAAATTAGTATAGCCATTTAGTTATTCAATAAAATCTATATGTATAGCTCCACCTACTGTTTGCTCTTTATCTCTATAACGCCTGTAAGTAGGGACAGACAAGAACAGTGAGCCCTAACCCAGCCCGCTTTCCCTACTTACTTGCAGTATAAGCCCTATTCGGCAGGACCTCAACTGGACGACGGTCCCTACTCTAAATAAGTGCAGAGATGAACAAACACCAACAGACAACAAACACAAAAGCAGATTCGTACAGCAATGGGTCAGAACCAGATGGGCTGCACAGTACCAAACATGTGGGACAGAGAGTGGTTAGAAGACAAGCCCGGGTCAGAAGCACAGAGCAATCAGTATGCAAATGCAGGAGCATTGAACAATGAACCTAGCTAGTGAGCCAAACAAGACTATCACTGGCAATGGTGTATGGCCAGGAAGGGATTAAATAGAGCGCCAAGTCCCTGGATCAGAACCTGAAAGGTCCATGACTCGGTGCTCCATTAGTCAGAAACACTAGTACACAGTACAATAGAGAAACTGAGCTTATCAACCTACTGCTAATCTCCCCCAGCACAAACCCGCTGCAGGGAGAAGCAGAACATTTCATCCTGTTACTAAGCATGCGGTCGCGTCACCAGAGGGTGTGGCTTAGCAGCACGTCTCTGCCAACATAGCCATGCCGAGGCTGAGGATTGTTCTGTTAGAGTCCAGACAGGTGAGTTTGTTACACCTTCATTTCTCTGTCCTCCTCGGTAACATTGCTAAGGTGGATGCACATGCTCAGTTTCATCCTTCAACTGCCAGCAGCTACATCTACTGTTAATAGGCTGTGACAGTTACAGGCACAGAGCTGCAGGAGAATGGACATGTCCCATGAGAAAAGATGAGTCCTCTGAGCTTCCAGCCTGAAATAAATCTAAAAAGTATTTGGAGCAATGAATGGGGCTAGGTCTGGATGCATGAGAGCTTTGTAGCGCTGCATTCATATGGGCTGTGTGTGGTCCAAGAAATGCTGCCCGTGTGACGGTCCAATTTCCTGGGCCCACCTCAGCTTATGTACGGGACAACAGACCCAAGGATGGGCTGGAACTCACAGCATCATAGATCACTAGGATGCAGTGAGTTTGGCTCACAAAATCTAGAGTTGGTCCTGGAAATTTGGCTATGGAATAGACCACATTTCACAGACCGCACACAACCTATGTGAATTTTAACCCTCATGTACTGTATGATGTCTGATTAGCATTTTTTTTACAATAATCATCGGATAACCCCTTTAAAATAGTTGCATGTACCGACCAATCATATTTCACAGGCCATATTTATTTCCTTCTTTGTCCTAGCCATTATAGATCTTTCACTGTAAAAAAGGGGCAGATTTATTAATTTTGTCTAAAATATAGAAAGCACAAACTAAGGCAGCCTAAAGATGCACCAAACCTATCACAGTGGCTCATACTTGACAATAAATTTGGTGATGGGCTACAAATGTTGTCTAAATTCACCTATTGGTTCACTTTGTGCCAAAATTGTTGCATCTTAGGTTATGTGCCATTTGGTAAAAAACAAACAAGCGAGCTAGGTGCAGTGGATTATTTTTTGCTGTATTTGCTGTATAAATAGATCTAAAATTAAAATTGACATCATGCTCCAGGAATGGTATTTGGCCCATTTTGTGACAAAGTCTAGATGCAATCACATTATTAAATGTGGGCCGATATTTCACAATAAGCAGACTGAGACTGTCCAAATGTCTCAAAACAACTAGCGTTCTGGAAATTGCATTCAGATGTTGTCTGCTTTGTGTAATGTTCCATTTTATTGTGCTGTGTGGGTGTTCTACCTCTGGGAAAATGCATCTTGTAAGTAATCTGATTACTCATCTGAATTAGTTTTATGAATTCTTCTCAGTTGTTTTTTGTAATAACCTTTTTATACTGTATAATGTCAGAGAAACAATGTAACATCTTGATGCCCAAATCGAAACATGGGGAGAATTGAGCAGAACATTCAGCAGAAACCATGTCAGATATGATGAGGTCCACAGTCCTATTCTTAGCAGTAGGTGTTTTTATGTATGTGAATCGTGGGAAACTGTCTGTTTATGCATGGGGGTTAATAGGAAATGGCAAATGTTTCGCAATGTGTTGATTTCACTCCTCGATTGATTTCACAACTTTTGTTAAGAATGATTTACGGGGTTGTCCAATCTTGGCCTTTCACAGCCAAGGTGGGAATAATCTACAGTACGAGTGAACCTGCTTCTGAGTTATGACAACAGCATAGCCTGCCTTGGGAGTTATGGAAATAGCGGAGTACCGCCTGCTGGGATGTTTCCGTAACTCCACCTCCCCAGGCCAACGCTTACTGGGGCTTATTCTCATTTAGGCCATTTAATTAATCTGGCCATATATTAATTTAAGAATAAAAAACTCATTCACTGTTCCTGGGCGTTACCAGTTGGACATGTGTCACTACATAGTATGACACTGTTCAGTGCTCACTGTGCAAAGACACACCCCTTTGACAAGGGGAATGATAACACCTAGTTGTCAATTTTTTTTATTTTCTAGGAAGTATGGCACAGAATTCTAAGAAAAGATGCTCCAAAACTGTTATTTTATGGAGAGTACAATTATTTGCTCCTCGGCTTTTTCCTCTCAGCCTCTCCCACGCCACCTTGATTGACAGGGCCAGGCCTCCCTAGCATCACTACATCTGGCTCTGAGGTCCCGCACATGTAAAATTATTATGAACATCGGGCATGTTCAGGACAGACCCCTGTCCTGGTCTGACCTGAAGGAACTGAACTGAGCATACACTGATCGTACGTGTGTGGGGTTTACATTAGGATAAAGTCTGAGTGGCTGGGAAGAAAGAGTTGAGGAGCTAAGGTGCACCAGTTGCTCGAGCCTTTCCGTGTGCATGTAAATCCTAATTAGCATATGGATTAAACACTGAATTTCTCAGGATTGCAGATCAGTTTACAAAACAATGGGTATGAGTACAGTATGTGGGATCTGCCCTAACCAGCATTGTGTTTAGGTTAAAGCATTTTTGCAGGTGACAGATCCCCTTTACACAGCCAGCAGGAATAGTTAAAAAACGATGGGGAACTGAAATACCAGGTATATGGCAAACCTTTATAAAATGTTATTAAAGGAGTTTTCTGACTGTTTAAAACTGATGATATATCCTCAGAATAGTTTATTAATATATGATCAGTGAGCTTGTTGAAGAGGCCCCACCGCTCTGGTGAGTTGCAGGGGCTTTTCCTAGGCCAGTGATGTCACATTCATCATTCACATGGCTTTGGCTTAGCTCAGTCCCATTCAAGTGAATGTGGCTGAGCTGCAAAAGAAAGCACAACAGATATACAATGTACTGCACTGTGCTTGTTAAGCTGTGAGAAGGCCGCGGAGCTCACTGGAGTGCTGCAGCCTCTTCAAGCTGATCGGCTGGGGTGCTCGGAACCGGACGCCTGCCAATAAGAATAATGATCTATCCAGTATTAAACACTCAGAAAACTCCTTTGAACAATAATCAAGAAAAATGGCTGCTGAAATAGCCCCACTTGTGAATAGGATGTGTCATTTACCTGACACAAACCAGGGAGGGCAGTTATAGTTTTATAATCTCACACAATCCTTCAAGCTTTATTTAAATAAAATAAAAAATTTTAAGCGTAGTAACTAAATCTAGTCGAAGCTGTTTAAGAGCTGTCAAATGCTTGCTCAGCACTGTATAACTAGCATATCAATAGAAAAAAAGACATTTTGGAAGTGATTATGTTTTTTTGATGAAACAGTTCTGGGAAAGTAATTTTATATAAAACCACATATTCTGCATATTTTCTACATTTTTACCCCGCAGGGGAAAAATGCTGGAGTGCTGGTGCCAAGCTTTCTATGTATGATGACACAATGCCCCATGTAATGATATACTGCACATCCATACTAAAACATTTAGGGTAGATTTGTATTTGAGACCCTCATATATGGAATTCCAGTAATGAATATCCACATGGAAACTAATTCTATAGTTAAAATCAGTTTTTCGGGAGTAGAAAATGACGATCAACATCTGATTGGTGTGGATCAGACCACCAGAAGCCCGCCAACCAGCTGTTGGAAGGGGTCACAGCACTTGCCCATGCTTTGCGGCATCCTCCTTGGTCTGTGATTTCACATACTTTGGTCACATGGCCTTTGTGCTGCTCAGTCCCATTCAACTGAATTGGATTGAACTCAATACTGAGCACAGCCAATATACCATGTAGAGCGTTGTGCTTGGTCATCTATGAATAGGCCGCAGCACTCATCCGAGTGCCCATTTAAACAGCTGACTGATGGGGTGGAGTGTAACGCACACTGATCAGATATTTATTACCTATTCTAAAGACTAGGTCATCAACATTTATCTTCTAGAAAACCGTTTTAAATAAAACTTTTATGCAGGGATTTGACTGGTTTAGGGACTGAAGTTGCTGTGTATGACACAGGCATTCACACAAATCTCAAGAAGGAATAAGTGTTATGCACCACCCCCTAAGATCCCACACTAGGTATAAAATTTGTCTCAGTTTGCTTCAGAGTGTTGCTTTAATTTATGCTAGTTTCACGCATGTGGCTCAGAAATCAGGCAGGCTGTCTGAAAGCCCGGCAGAGTGCTCTGGATCCAGCAGAGCAGGATAGTGCTACTTGCCTGGAGGAACTCATTAACTATAATGGGAACCAGCAAGGATCTGGCTGCTCCCCAGCATAAATGCCGGGATTCAGAAGGACAAAAATGTTGCGCACTGCAATATCTGACCGGCTGAATCCCGGCATTTATGCTGGGGAGTGGCTGGATCCTTGCCGAGTCTCATTGACTATAAGTCAATGCGGCCCCGCAGGCACGTAGCACTGTCTGGCTATGCCAGATCCAGAGAAGTCCTTAAGGTTGATCTCTGCCGGAACAGCCTGCCGGATTGCTGTGCTGCCTTTGTGAAACTAGCCTTACATTGGATAAAAACTGTCAAAACTGATGTATAACAGTCCTAATAGTCAAAGGAAAGAACAGAGACTTCAAAAGGACTCTGATACACAGAAACGAACAATTCAGTCTTATATCAAACCTTCCATATAAATTAGTTTAACAATTGTTTCCCCGAGTATGACATCAACACCCAGGCTCTTTCCCAAAAACACTTTCTCCTCAATGAACTTTTATACCATTATAAAACATTAACAAGTCAATAGCAGAAAGTGTTTGCCCTGTGATCAAATAAAAAATGACTTTTGGCATATTTTAAGAGCCACCAAAATTTACTGTACTAAGGATTACGGTAACAAGCATTTCTGACGTCCAATAAATCAACCTTTCAATTGGCAAATCTTACTCTTTTCCACACTCTTCCCAATATCAGACTTACAATTTCAGCCAAGCAAGTCAAGCCAAGAAGAAGTGTCCCAGGAGGAGCAAATAAAATGCTTGTTATGTTGCCTGCTGGATAAAACACTTCCTCCCTGTAATGCTGGAAAGGTTCTGCTAGGTATAAAATAACCCTCTGTGCATATGTGGTCAGTGTTGTGAAAGTGGATGAGACGCTCCACTCATCCGGTGTTTGCTAATGCTTGGATCTTATATACCTAGTTCAGATGCAAAACTAAACACGCATCCCTCTGACATACTGTAAGTGCTTCATAGTCATTTATGACCGGCACAGAGATGGCCTACCCAAAACCAACATTACTGTTACCTCTGCTCAATGCACAAAATGAAGATTTACCTACACTAGACAAAATATTCCCTACATTCCTTGTCTGAGGAAACGGTGCTTTATAGTTTTATTCACCGCTACCCTAAATCTAGCCATGATTTCAGGTGAAACCCAAAGGGTATATCACAATATCACTACCTGCAACCTAACTAAGGCTCTATTACAACAGCATACTTTCTAGGAGTTAATAGAATACCTCAGTAACATACCTCCCAACTTTTTGAACGTTCAAAGAGTGACACTTATGGTTCATTGGGTGAAAGTTAGTGCAAACATTATATAAATGTAGAAATTTCTAAAATTCAAATTGCATGAAATAATGAAATAATATATACAGATAGGAACCAGACAAACACTTTCTGGATCAATATAGTAAATGCAGTAATGAAAATCTATACCTCAGGTCAAAAAAAGGGACATTTATGGAGCAAAGAGGGACAGCGGGACTTGGGTACAAAAGAGCGACACTTAGGAGGTCTTCAATAATATGATGCCATATGGTGGCATACAGCGTTCTAATGGCTCTGTAAGTACAAAACTGCAGAGATCACTGTGTATTGACTTACAGGATCATGCATGGTTCTGAATGATGCCTAACTGGCATCAACATGGCAGCTCTCATGGAGAATACACTTTAACACTATACTTTCTGAATAATATGCAAAATATATGCAGCTTTATTTTTAAATCTACAATGGCTTCATACTTCAGTCTACCCTTAGGGCCCTTTCACACGAGCGTGAGACTCGGACGTCTCCCGCATCGCGTGCCGTGTACTGAACTCCCGGCAGTGAACGTGGGTTACATAGCATTATACTGATTTATGATGCTATGTAACCCTTACAGTTCTGGAATGTGTTGGATAATGCTGACAGTGTTATCCAACACATTCCAGAACTGTAAGGGTTACATAGCATCATAAATCAGTATAATGCTATGTAACCCTGTTCAGTGCCGGGAGTTCAGTACACGGCACACGATGCGGGAGACGTCCGAGTCTCAGGGGCCTTAAATTTAGCTATGTTCTACTCATTTAGTCAGGATATAGGCAAGTGGGCTTAATGTGAAGCCTAGTAAAGAAATGGAAGTTCACCCTGCTTCCTGTGACACATGCAACAGAATTTTCATTTTTATGTCATGGCTGCATCAAGAGTAGCAAATTACATATTGAAATAATTTGCTTTTATTAAGCCATCTATTTTCATTGCTGTTCCCGATGTAACTTACCGACATTTTTCCGCTTGGAAATATGGCAGCTATGTTTCCTACCTAAATTGTGCTGTGTGTGACTACAAGCAATGACCATAATTTCCAACACTTAGGGGCACATTTTTTAGGACCAGCATTTTAGATGCTGGTCTTTATAAAGCTCTGTAGCTGGCAGAGGATCCGGCGAAGTTATCAAGAGGCGCAAGCCTCTCCATAACTTCATCGCATCCAGCATCAGTTCTAAATGTAAGATGGCTTTCATGCTGTCTTAGATTTAGACCATTTTCTATGCCCACATTTTCAGACCTGGTGTGAGTGGGGAGAAGTCGCAGATAGCAGCACAGCAGCCACCTGCGCCTGAAATACACCTAATATAGGTGTATTTCAGTATAATAAATGACCCCCTTTGTATGTATCTAAACAAATGGCTTGATTTTCCACTATCCTTTTCAATGCAACTGTACTAGAATATTGGTGCAGCAGCACTGACAACTATGTCCCAATAAACTGTTGGTGCCTTTAATTCTTTAAAGTATCTTTAATTCATCTGGTTTCTCGAACTTACGCAAGCTTGTGTCTTCCGAATGTACTTATTAGTAAGAGAGTCTGTGGTAGCCTCAGGACAACTAATTTACGTCTGCACAAAATAAACCACAAAGGAATACCTTTCCTTCACCAGCATGCATTTTTTATTTCCTTCTGTAATTACACTTTAAATGAGTTTAGAAGCACTGTTTAATTAGAAGAGACGGAATTCATGTATAGCATTCCTGTAAATGACTGCGACATATTGATCGATCAATAAGAAGACCGCCTGATAATCAATTACAAAATACACTATGCGAGTAAAAGTATTGGGGCACCTATACTTTACACTTACAGGAGCATTTATTTGACAAGGTTGAGGTCAACCATACTTTTATACATTGTACCGGCTGTTAAGTTTGGTGGAGGAGGTTTACTTCTTTTGAGTTGTTTTTCAGAAGTTGGCCCTAGTTCTAGTAAAGCAAAATATTAATGTTTCAGCATACCAGGGGCAGAGTGGCAATAAACCCTACAGGGAAATTTCCTGGTAGGCTGATGCACAGGGCACTGTCTGAGCCCTCCTCACGGCTACTGGCCAGATATATAACGATCCGATGCTGTAAACATTAATTAATGCTAGGAGTATGTGGGTACTTATTCCCCTGGCCAACAGTTGCTGGTGCCCTCTTGAACTCAACTTGATCACCATCCTCAGGACAGTGATAAAGTTGAATACTGTGTTGAAGGCGGCAGGATTTTGTTCCTCAGCGTGGTATTTTCATCTGCTGAGGCAGTATTTTTTGTTGCAATGTGGTATTTTCATCTGCTGAGGCAGTATTTTGTGCTGCACTGAGGTATTTTTGTCTGCTGAGACGTTATTTTGTGCTTCACTGTGGTATTTTCCTCTGCTGAGGCAGTATTTTGCGCTGCACTGTGGTACTTTCGTCTGCTGAGGCAGAATTTCATGCTGCACTGTGGTATTTTCATCTGCAGAGGCAGTATTTTGCACTGCACTGTGGTATTTACGTCTGCTGAGGCAGTATTTTGCGCTGCACTGAGGAACTTTTGTTTGCTGAGGCAGTATTTTATGCTGTAATGTGGTATTTTTGTTTGCCAAGGCAGTATTTTGTGCTGCATTGTGGTATTTTCGTCTGCTGAGGCAGTATTTTGTGCTGAACTGTGGTATTTTTGTCTGCTGAGGCAGTATTTTGTGGTGCACTGTGGTATTTTCGCCTGTTGAGGCAGTATTTTGTGCTGCACTGTGGTATTTTCGTCTGCTGAGGCAGTATTTTGTGCTGAACTGTGGTATTTTTGTCTGCTGAGGCAGTATTTTGTGGTGCACTGTGGTATTTTCGCCTGTTGTGGCAGTATTTTGTGCTGCACTGTGGTATTTTCGTCTGCTGAGGCAGTATTTTGTGCTGCACTGTGCTATTTGTTTCTGCTGGGGCGCTATTTTGTGCTGCACTACACTATTTCAGGCACTGTCTACTTGGCCCACCGAATGGGGAACATTTCCTACAGATACGCTCCAAAATCTTGTAGAAAGCCTTCACAGAAGAGTGGAACCAGTATTTCATTCCGTCACTTTTTTTCAGTGTGAGTTCACTAGCAATAACTTCCACATGAAATTGGAGACACAGGAGACGCAGAGAGGTGAAGTCAGTGGCGTAGCTACCGGGGGGGCAGGGGGGGCGACGGCTCCGGGCCCAGTGACTCAGGGGGGGCCCCAGCAAGGATGACCTTGCCTTCTATCAGGCGAATACAAGTGAGCGCTTCCATTATGGAAGCGCTCACTTGTATTTAGGGACCCCCATCAGACCTCAGATCAGCCCACCCAGCCACATAGGATTAAAATAAAAAACTTTACTTACCTGTTCTGCGCTGCGGCTGCCCTCCGGTCCGCGCTCTGCTCTCTTCCCTGGCGGCGCGCACTATGACCTGACGCTGCACGCAGCGTCAGGTCATAGTGTGCGCGGGCCAGGGAAGAGAGCGGAGCGCGGACCGGAGGGCAGCCGCAGCGCAGAACAGGTAAGTAAAGTTTTTTATTTTAATCCTATGTGGCTGGGTGGGCTGATCTGAGGTCTGATAGGGGCACAGTAGGCTGATATGAGGTCTGATGGGGGCACAGTCTGCTGATATGAGGTCTGATGGGGGCACAGTCTGCTGATCTGAGGTCTGATGGGGGCACAATACGCTGATCTGAGGTCTGATAGGGGCACAGTAGGCTGATATGAGGTCTGATGGGGGCACAGTCTGCTGATATGAGGTCTGATGGGGGCACAATATGCTGATCTGAGGTCTGATGGGGGCACAATATGCTGATCTGAGGTCTGATAGGGGCACAGTAGGCTGATATGAGGTCTGATGGGGGCACAGTCTGCTGATATGAGGTCTGATGGGGGCACAGTCTGCTGATATGAGGTCTGATGGGGGCACAGTCTGCTGATCTGAGGTCTGATGGGGGCACAATACGCTGATCTGAGGTCTGATGGGGGCACAATACGCTGATCTGAGGTCTGGTGGGGGGCACAATACGCTGATCTGAGGTCTGATGGGGGCACAGTAGGCTGATGTGAGGTCTGATGGGGGCACATTCTGCTGATCTGAGGTCTGATGGGGGCACAGTACGCTGATCTGAGGTCTGATTGGGCACAATACGCTGATCTGAGGTCTGA
The DNA here is from genome assembly GCA_900303285.1 of Rhinella marina. NCBI lineage: Eukaryota > Metazoa > Chordata > Amphibia > Anura > Bufonidae > Rhinella > Rhinella marina. The sequence continues at coordinate 80,318 of ONZH01008678.1, forward strand.
TGGGGCACAATACGCTGATCTGAGGTCTGATGGGGGCACAGTACGCTGATCTGAGGTCTGATGGGGGCACAGTACGCTGATCTGAGGTCTGATGGCACAGTACGCTGATCTGAGGTCTGATGGGGGCACAGTACGCTGATCTGAGGTCTGATGGGGCACAATACGCTGATCTGAGGTCTGATGGGGCACATTCTGCTGATCTGAGGTCTGATGGGGGCACAATATGCTGATCTGAGGTCTGATGTGGCACAATACGCTGATCTGAGGTCTGGTGGGGGGCACAATACGCTGATCTGAGGTCTGATGGGGGCACAGTAGGCTGATGTGAGGTCTGATGGGGGCACATTCTGCTGATCTGAGGTCTGATGGGGGCACAGTACGCTGATCTGAGGTCTGATGGGGCACAATACGCTGATCTGAGGTCTGATGGGGCACAATACGCTGATCTGAGGTCTGATGGGGCACAGTACGCTGATCTGAGGTCTGATGGGGGCACAGTACGCTGATCTGAGGTCTGATGGGGGCACAGTACGCTGATCTGAGGTCTGATGGGGCACAATACGCTGATCTGAGGTCTGATGGGGGCACATTCTGCTGATCTGAGGTCTGATGGGGGCACAATATGCTGATCTGAGGTCTGATGTGGCACAATACGCTGATCTGAGGTCTGATGGGGGCACATTCTGTTGATCGGAGGTCTGATGGGGGCACAATACGCTGATCTGAGGTCTGATGGGGGCACAGTAGGCTGATGTGAGGACTAATGGGGGCACATTCTGCTGATCTGAGGTCTGATGGGGTACAATACGCTGATCTGAGGTCTGATGGGGCACAATACGCTGATGTGGTCTGATGGGGGCACAGTAGGCTGATGTGAGGTCTGATGGGGCACAATACGCTGATCTGAGGTCTGATGGGGGCACAGTAGGCTGATGTGAGGTCTGATGGGGGCATATTCTGCTGATCTGAGGTCTGATGGGGCACAATACGCTGATCTGAGGTCTGGTGGGGCACAATACACTGATCTGAGGCCTGATGGGGGGCACATTCTGATGATCTGAGGTCTGATGGGGGCAGGGGACTGTTAGTTTAGTGATGTAAAAACTGTGGACAGGTTTCCTTTAACATAGGAGTCCTCTTGTTTTTTACTCCTATTAATCCTATATTTCACTGCATTATGTGGTAGAGTATTTAGAGTAGGGTATGTGGAAAGTCTATTGTACTGTACTTAACAGCATAGATGATCTAGCAGTTTATATAGTAATCTTTCTAATACAATATTATAACCACAACTAGTAGTATGTGCCTGTGAAGTTGGAAACGTGCGTTTGGGAAGCCAAGTGGGGGGCCCACTCAAGTATGTTTCGCCCCCCCTGTGCTGAACCTCTAGCTACGCCTCTGGGTGAAGTGCATTGAACACAAGGCTGTCTTAACTAAATAACTCATTATTTCTGTATTTTGAAACAGATCATAACATGCCCTTTACAGTATTAAGCATGGATCAATATTAATACCAATAGCATGTCCTAGACTTACCCATATGGCAGGCTCCAGTGACGGGATCACACTTATCATCATGGCAGTTACAAAACTGGTCACAATTGACTCCAAACTGGCCGGCTGGACAAGTTAAGTTGCAGCTACAAATGAAACAAGCAATGATGTTAACTGAGATTACATGTAGAATGTATGTATTCAACACATTTTCTTTATATAATTTTATTGCATATATTGTAATAAGAACTTTAAATTGAAATACACAGTAGAAGTCATATTCTGACAATGTATATGACTTCCTGCCATGACTGACCAAATAAAATGTAACGGACTGGATCCTAACTGCTTGTGAAGATTGCTTTCAGTCCTACAGATGGCACTATGAATGAGTAAACTGGTGGCAATGAAAGCAGGGAACCGGTGGTATTAGTATGCTCCACGGCTTACATATTCAATATTTATAACACCATACACGAAACACAGGCGCAAAGCAAAATACATGGAGCTAATAAACAGAGGGCAGCTATGACATACCCTAGAGGTAAAAGCACAATACTTACATTGTGAAATTCCATATGTTTTATTAACAGGTTAATATTTTGTAAATTGTGCTATCGTGGAGGTTACAACTGAACATGAAATTGCCTTATAAATCACAATTACAGAGAAAAACGACACTGCGCCATGCCACTAAATGTATTTATGTGCTCCCCGGCATGTGTAGGCTCTTTCCCAGGGACATTTATGCAGAACGATCTTGTGGTAGAAGTCTGGCGGCACATATGTGCGTGATGTATACAGCTAGAGCAGACAACCATGGCTAATGTTGGCATCGCTTCTTATTTAGGAAAACACTGAAAATATGAACAATCATATGAGTAAATTGCACAGAGCAGAATCCAGATGTGGAGACAATAAAGGGATGTAGATTCAGGGTGAGTGCCACAGGGACTACGTAGTCATGTGACACCAATTGTTTGTAGGGGAAGCATGCTTCCTTATGACTCATACTGTATTATAATCACCAAAGTATGGGGGGAGGGGCTTAGTATGTTTTTTTGTACACAGCAAATGGTTCTCATGAAACATACTTCCAGAATAATGTTAATATTTTGTTTACATGTAAGATTTTTATATTGTTTTTTTTTTAATATAAGTGTATATATCCCTTTTCCTTGGCTATTTCACGTTGTTATGCTGGTGTCCTACTCTACCATTAAAGGGGTTCTCCGGGCCTTTTAATATTGATGACCTATATGACCTCAGAATAGGTCATCAATATCAGATCGCTGGGGGTCCGACACCCGGCACCCCCGCTAATCAACTGCACAGGGAGACGGTGCGCGCAATGTGCATGATGCGTCTCCCTTCTCTCTTTTTGCTCCCTGCTGTATGTCTATGGGACAGCAGCAGCGAAGAGGAAGAGAGACGGGAGGGGCGCCGTCTCCTCATACGGCTGATCAGCGGGGGTGCTGAGTGTCGGACCCCCGCAGATATGAAATTGATGGCCTATCCTGAGGATAGGTCATCAATATTAAAAAGCCTGGACAACTCCTGTAAGGCTGGTTGGTTTCACATGGGTGTGATACGGTTGCATTTTAGGTTCTGTATTAGGTTACGACCACGCTGCGCGGTTGTGACGCAGTCGCATTGTGGTCGTACAGGCTGCAGCTGCCTCTAATTAATCTAATAAGACTGCACTGTTCAGTGGGTCTGTATTGTTAACGATCTTCAATACCTCGCGGCCAGTAGCAATACTGGCGTTGCATCCGTGTTGCGACCGTGTTGTTTGGTCGTACCCTTATGGACACAACAATCAGGAACCTGTAGTTCTACTAAATAAAACTTATATTACCATATGTTTCTACTGAGAGCTAAGCTTGACAGAAATTTTGAGTGTTGCAGCAATAATATAGACTCTAAAATGTAGCCGTTTTACGCCCATTTGAAACCGGCCTAAAGCTTTCAATCTTCAATTCATCAAGCAGTGATAAGGCTACGTGCACATCACCGTTTCATTTTCCATTCTTCTGATCCATCAGAGCAGAAAACAACATATTATATATTTTAAGCATCGATTATGCTTAGTTATTCACATTTTGCATCCATTTTAACCACTTGCTCCTTTATTTTAGACAGAAAAAATACTTTGTGTAGGACTTTTTTTACCATCTAAAATAATGTATCTCAGGCGGACATGTCTAAAGCGGATGCAAAACGTGCATTACTGAGCATATCGGATGCTTAAAATACAGGATCCATTTTCTTTTTGCTGTTTTCTGACAGATCAGAAGAACAGAAAGCCAAACGGTGCTGTGAACCGGCCTTAGTTTGGTGCACATTCAGACTGTCTAGTCCAAGTTAACCCTGTCTAAATATGTAACAGGATTAGTAATATATATCAACTGCATTTCTGTATCAGAATCCTTAGAAGATATCTTATATAACATTGAAATGCCAAGCGGAAATAATAGAAAAACAGCACAAACAGCTGAAACTTGAAAAGGCATCACATGCTTCACGGTCTTCACACAGCGACATTTCCTTTTCAAAGGAAAAGAGAGAACTGATTTTAATCTCCGAAACCATATGTCAGATTTCGCATTTATCACACCGTAATGTATCAAGGGAGACATTTATCACTTGTGGTTTTGTTTGTGTCAATTTAAAGTCTGGGTTCTCTTATCTTACCGTATTTGTGAACAAGAATCACAGGTTTTATAAACTCGGTGCACATACAGATGTGTCCACACTTAACTGATCACCTATCTCAACATGTCCTGAGATGTGTGTCACGAAGTGACGTTATAACTAAATTGGATAAATTGTAATACAACTTTAAGACACCAGGTGGCGCATTGTTTTACTAGCTAATAACTGAATTTAAGGTATTCACTTCTTACATTTAACCTAAATAGCAAAATATATTGTATACATTAAACAAATCCCTCCGAAGGATTTTTATTTTTTTTAGTGTGCAATGATTATCATATATTTTGCCCGCTGCCATTGTTTACCACAAGTCTATATGCCGTATGTTATGAGTTAGGTACAGTACACTTGGTGTCAGTATACAGTGCTAGTCTAGTATTATATTAGTTATATGCAAAATAGCACACACCAACCACAGTATCATGCATAGATAATTATACAATTTTAACAGTCCCATTGCATGTTACAAATGTACATAATACAATTCAGGGTGTCAGTATATACCTCAATTTTACCATGATATTTAATATTCCTTAATGATTATCCAATCTGTGTATCTAATCCTATCATGTATGATACTGTCTGCTCAATACCGGAAAAAAACGCTTCCGTTTTGTCCCCATTCATTGTGAGTTGCGGCAGCACGGATTTAATTTCCCAGGGTTTTCTGTCTCTCTCTTTCTTACAATTCCCTCTAGAGAGGAAGGTTTTTATTGCAGAACAGATCTGGGCAGGAGGTCAGATAGAGGGAGAGATAAGAAGTTCCTTGCTGGGTGCAGGGGTTTTAGGCATCCACTCAAAGTAAGGGAACCACAGGACCCGAAGTAATTAATCTCTCCAAAAGAATTCTCAGTAATACCGAAATGACTGTTTTAAGTAAGGGTCTATCTTTTGTCCCCACGAAACGTTTTGATTTGTTCACCTGGACTAAAGATTTACACCTCTTTGTCCGGAAACTTAGGTGGCGGAAGTTCTTTAAGAACAAAGACAGACGCCAATGTGAGGAATTGGGGATCCCAAGTGATTTATGGGCAGATGTTCAACTACTCCACAGTCTGGGGGAAGAAAACCCGAGGGAGGGGGGACAAGGCCCCTTCACTACATTACGTAATAAAAGCACACGGATGCCTCCTCAGGGTGATATCTCTTGTTTGGACGTCTTCCTACAACTTGTCACAGAGGATTTATCTAAGCTCGCTCACACCACGGTGTCCTCCAATTGCACCAGAGAGGAATGGGTTGCTCTCACTTCCCTCCGTGATGATAAATCTATCATAATTAAACCATCAGATAAGGGGGGCAACACCGTGGTGATGGATTCTTGTGACTATAGGAAGATGTGCGAACAACTTCTCTCGGACAAATTAAACTATGCCATTCTCACATCTAACCCCACTGATATCTACCTAATTGAACTTAGGGATATTCTACAAGAAGCCAAAAGAAATAAGATAATCTCAGAGGAGGAATATGAATTTTTATTCCCGGGGTTCCCGGTCAATGCTACCTTTTACAGTTTGCCTAAAATCCATAAGGGGACAAATCCCCTAAAAGGGAGACCTATTGTCTCAGGCATTGGCAGCATTGGCCAGAACCTTGGGATCTATATCGATAAAATTCTCATGACCTTTGTTACGTCTTTACCATCCTATACAAGGGACACTATGGACCTCCTTAAAAGACTTGATGGTATTTCCATTGATAGGCACTCCCTTTTAGGAAGCATCGACGTTGAAGCTTTATATTCATCTATCCCTCATGATGCTGGCCTACAAGCTGTACAATATTATCTGAGCATGAGGGGCCAACAGTACAGAGAACACAACACGTTTGTATTACGGCTTTTGGAATATCTTCTAACCCATAATTTTTTTGTTTTCAGCGGTAAGCTTTACCACCAGCTCAGGGGCACAGCCATGGGTTGTTCCTGTGCCCCATCCTACGCTAATTTGCTCCTGGGCTGGTGGGAAGCTACCGTTGTTTTTGGGGATGACTCTGCTCTATGTACCGGGCCCATATCCTTGTGGGCACGGTACATAGATGATATTTTCATCATTTGGAATGATACGAAACAGTCTTTTCAATCTTTTGCCACTAGCCTCAATGTAAATGACTTGGGTTTGAGGTTTACATTTGAGTCAAGTGATCACTCCCTGCCCTTCCTTGATATATGCATCTTGAGAGGGGGGAAGGGGGAGGTCACCACCACTATATATAGGAAACCAACCTCCACAAACTCAATTTTACATTGGGACAGCAGCCACCCTACATCTTTGAAACGAGGCATACCGCGGGGACAGTATCTGCGATTACGTAGAAACTGTTCAGAAAAATCTGAATTTGTACAACGGGCCTATAACCTCAGAGACAGATTTCAGAGGAGGGGTTACCCAGATGACACTTTGAGGTCAGCATTCAAAATGGCATTGACAACGGAACGGGAAGGGCTGCTAACCCCTAAAGTTCAACATCCCCCAGAGAATAAAGTCCGCCTCATTTCCACCTTTGATAGTGCGACTGGGAGCGTAAGGGCAATTTTAAAAAAACATTGGCCCGTATTAATGATGGACCCTGACATAAAAGAATGTGTACATGACTATCCACAAGTTACCTTCAGGAGAGGTAGCAGTATACGCGACATTCTGGTTCAGAGTCACTACACACCAGCCCCACAAATCACTACCTGGTTAAGCCGGGAACCACAGGGTTGCTTTAGATGCAGCGGCTGTGTCGCATGTAATACTATACAGAGTACCAGGACCTTCTTTAGTAACAATCTTCAGAAGACATTTCAGATCAAGGGCTTCATCAATTGTCGTACTAGAGGGGTCATCTACAAAATCACATGCGACTGTCAAAAAGAATATATTGGTAAAACCATACGGGAATTTCGCAGGAGAATCGGGGAACATCTGGGGGATATAGCAAATGAACGCGATACCCCTATAGCCCGACATGTTCAGGAGGTCCACCAGGGCAATTTAAGATGCATTAAGGCTGTTGGTATGGAGGTGGTTAAGGCGCCCCTTCGGGGGGGTAATTGGGACCGCCTCCTTTTACAACGTGAGGCCCGCTGGATCTTCAAACTTCAGACTGTACATCCAAAGGGACTCAATGAACAACTAAATTATAGCTGTTTTATCTGATTAATGTCCCTTAAGGGCCCCTTTTCCCTTATTAGTCTAACTGGTTCACATTGTTTGTTTTAGGGGTCACGTTACATCATCCCTAACCCCCACATGCTCTTGTGAACTATATTCATTCTTCATACCAATGTTTCTTCTTTGTTTAAATTTCTCCAATCTAGGAAGTATATAGGTTCTTCTTTACCTAAATATATATGCTGCATGAAATACCTTTATTATATATGCGCTATTCCATACCAGGGATCGCGCTCCCAGCGTGTACAGGCGACGCGTCCCTGGTTGCTATGATACGCGCCGGTCTGCCTCGCACATGCGCGAGGCAGTGTTGCGCGGTGACGTCATCACGTACACGTCACCGCGTTCACGCTGAGCCAGGCCTCGATCTCAGCTGGCTCAGCGTTTAAAACAGGCGCCTTTTCCTGTAACAGGTTAGGCAATACATCGCCCTAGCCCTATCTCTTGACCCCAGACTATATAGGATGTAGGCTTTATCAGTACCTATATCCTCTTTTATTTACCTGGCGCAACCGTGCTTGAGGTAACAGTGCCACACCTGGGCACATACCTCTAATGGTGACACCTTGTTGTCTGTGTGTCCCATGTTTGTTCAGTCGCTGTTTGCCCTCCCTTTTGCAGCTATTGCCCCTGATGATCCTACTCATGCTAGGTGAAACATGCATGTAGGGATAGACGAGGTTGCAGGGCTCTCTAGGGTCATTTATTAAGGGTAAGGTTCCGGACGGGGTCGCCCCTTTCGGGGCGGGTGCTCTGTGGTTAGGTATCAGGGCCAGTGTAGCACCCCCCCTTAGGGAAATATCAGGGATAATATACCCCGTCTTCAGTCTTCTCCTTTGTCATAGAGCTCAGGGTCAGCTGACATCTTTTATGGTGGAGTCCTGGACGAGAACGACTGATGGAAACCTCCCTGGTTACGGTAGGACCGTTGGGTTTATCGTAGTACCGCCGAGCACCAACTCCTACCATTTTTTGATATAGTGCAATATCTATGCATTTGACACAAGGGAAATTATTTTAAAGGAATAAATAAATGTTAAGTCTTATTATCTCTACCAATACTTTGCTCATTCTAGTTTTTCTTGTTTAATTTGGAGCAAGTTACACCCTATTTTTGTTTATCAACCATATTTAGACTAGGCCCCATTCACACGACCGTATATTTGTGGGCCCACATTACTGCGGACCCGCAAATATACGGGGGCCGCCCGGCGTATGTTCCACAGCGCTCGGAACACACGGCGTGCGGCCCCATTGAAAATGCCTATACTTGTCCGTGCGCATGGACAAGTATAGGACATGCTTCAAAAGAGCCGCGGCATGGAGCTAGCACCACAGAGGTGAATGGGGCTGCATCTATTCCCGCATTTTTGCTTATAGATATGGCCCCATTCATACGGTCGTGTGAATGGGGCCTTAGGCAGTGCAGGAAAATAGGGGTGATAGTTGTGGGAAGCAGAAACATTGTTTGCATTGAATATTTAGTTACAATTCTGATATAATATGATTTTGTGCACTTAGAAAGTTTACATTTTGGATGAAGACCAATGTCTCAGAAGAAGTAAAGCCTTACATTTACACGTCTAGGTTAGAACAATAGAGGAGGGACTGTATTTCCCTAATCAGGGACTAATCAAACAACAGCAGGATACAATGGTGAATAGTCAGGTAATAAAGACACAGGGAATGGAGACTGGACCATTGACATAAGCAGTAAATATGAGGCCTGGACTCTTAGATGATAGGACAGTTGTGAGAAGCTACAGTATAATGCTGAATACTAATATACCAGGAGCCAAAGCCAGAAGTAGAAATCCTTCCTTTATAGTTCTAAGGCTACTTTCACACTAGCGTTATTGTTTTCCGGTATTGAGTTCTGTCATAGGGCCTCAATACCGGAAAAAAAACGCTTCAGTTTTGTCCCCATTCATTGTCAATGGGGACAAAACTGAACTGAAGAGAACGGAGGCTCCTAAATACATTCCATTCAGTTAGCTGCGTCCGCAGGCCGGAGAGAAAACCGCAACATGTTGTATTTTACTTTCCATCCTGGAGATCCGGAGCAAAACGTCATGACCCACAATGCAGGTCAATGGGGACGGATCCGTTCTGTCTGACACAATAGAAACCGGATCCGTCCTCCATTGACTTTCAATGGAGTTAATGACGGATCAGTCCCAGCAATGTTACAGATAATACAACTGGATCCGTTCATAACTGATGCAGATGGTTGTATTATCAATAACGGAAGCGTTATTACTGAACCCTGCCGGATCCAGCTATAACGCCAGTGTGAAAGAAGTCTAATTCCTTTCCAATCCGTTTCTGTAGACAGGTCTGCTTCAAATCCTCATCCAGAAAACTTTGTGTATTTACCCTTAGTGCAGTCACATGACCATATTTTTGGTCTGCATCCGATCCATATTTTTTGAGGACCCATTCATTTCAATGGGGGAAAAAAGACGTGGACAACACCATGTGCTGCCTGTATCTGAATGTCTGCTCCATGGCCCCACCAATAATATAGAACCTGTTCTCTTCTTGTCTGATTTACAGGGGGAATTCTCCATTGGAAATACAGGGTGGGCAATATATATTTATTGGCAATGCATGCAATATGAGGAGGGAGGTGGAAGGAGGATTATATATACTTATTATATACTGGCACTACAGATTTATAAGGTCTGAAATAAGGCCGAGGACTAAGCAGGAGATGATTGATGGGATACTTAAGTTCTGGGATGACGTCCTAACTGTACAACAATTACATTGGTCTGTATAAAGTCCTTCCATTAGTGATAGAAAAGAAAGGCAATGCCACTGGCATGTAACATTCTGTATCACTAAAGCTTTTCATGGAAGAGTAAAGGGCAGCCCTAGATCCATGCTGTGGTTCTGGACTACAGCTGCCCGATGGTAATTCATTAGGATTGGGAGATGTGTAAATAAAAATGGTGCCATTGTTATTTTCTGCATTTTAAACCCATAATTAAAGTTTGTTCAAATTAAACCCTGAATCAGGAGTACTCTAGTATTTTTTTCTAAAGGTCCACAGACCTGGGTCTGCCAAAATAATTTAAAAAATGTAAGGGGGACAAAACCAGTGGCACCAGTGCTCTGTGGAAAGTTTTTTTTTTTTCCCTAAAAATAAGCTCCGCCTCAGGGACTGAAAACAATAAACATGTTTTGTGCTATATTTTCCATTAGCAACATGAATGGGCTTCTATAACTTAGGCTACTTTCACACTAGCGTTTTATAATTCCGGTATGGAGTTCCATCATAGGGGCTCAATACCGGAATAAAACGCTTCAGTTTTGTCCCCATTCATTGTCAATTGGGACAAAACTGAACTGAAGACAACAGAGCGTTCCTAAAAGCATTCCGTTCCGTCTTCAGACCGGAGAGCAAAACGCAGCATGCTGCGGTTTGCTCTCCGTTCCAGGCATCCGCACCAAGACGGATCCGTCATGACCCCCAATGAAAGTCAATGGGGACAGATCCGTTCAGTGTGACACAATGGTAAACGGATCCGTCACCTGCACACATACATACACACATACAGACATACACAGACATATACACATACAAATACACATCCATACTTACATGCTCCCGGCAGGTCTCCACAGTGCAGGAGGAGCAGGACGGCGCACACATAGGGCGCTGTGGGGAATTGTCCTATGTGTGCGCCGTCCTGCTCCTCCTGCGCTGTGGAGACCTGCCAGGAGCATGTAAGTATGGATGTGTATTTGTATGTGTATGTACTGTGTGACATGTGTGGGGAGGGAGCGCGGTTCTGGCCCCACACATGTCCCTGCGGCAGCACGGATCCCGCGGCACCCTTCACCTGCCGGATCCGTGCTGCTGCTAATGTGAAAGTAGCCTTACTTAAAGGGGTATTCCCATCTCACAAATGTAGTTTGTATAGTTAGATATAGCCATACCAATATTATTACTAATATAATGTATTTATATAAAATGTACCGTTTAGAAGATTTGCCTATTTGTATATCCATTGTCCCACACACATCAGTCAGGCCGTTGCCCCTAGTTACGACCACTGCGGCCATGTAGTAGTGGTGGTCGGCTTATTCTTGTTCAAACCCGCTCTGAGGTAACTGCTGTATTGTGAATGCACATTGTACGAGCATGCGGAGACACATCTACTTTCACATCTGCGTTTTGGACGCTACCATCCCATAATGCAATAGGCAGACTTTATAAACGGATCCTGCTCCATAGAGATGAATTGATATTGGAACAGGATCCGTTTCTCTGCGTTTTGGAAGCGCAGACAAAAATACTACAACCCTAAGATGTGTCTGCGCATGCTCATGTAATGTGCGTTCACAATACAGCAGTTACCTCAGAGCGGGTTTGAACAAGAGCAAGCCGTCCACCACTACTACATGGCTGCGGTGGTCGTAACCAGGGGCAACGGCCTGACTGATGTGTGTGGGACAATGGATATACAAATAGGGAAATCTTCTAAATCGTACATTTTATATAAATACATTCTATTAGTAATAATATTGGTATGGCTATATCTAACTATACAAGCTACATTTGTGAGATGGGAATACCCCTTTAACTGGTAATCAGGCCTCATCCACAAGACAGGGAAATACAGGGACTGAAATACATGAGCACCTCCCCCGCCTCTCTTATCTGAGCAGTGGCTGAGTGTACAGTATGTTCACAATGGAAAGCTCCTTATCTCTATCTGTATCACACTCTATAAAGATACAACAATAGCTTCAAAGACAGTATCACACCTAATAGAGTTAGATACACAGGTCAGCAGAAAACTCACACAAGGTAGGATTAGATACACAGTTCAGCAGAGAGTATCACCACTAATAGAATTAGATACACAGCTCAGCAGACAGTATCACACTCTATACACATACATCTAATCGCTTCATAGACAGTATCACACATGATAGGAATAGATACACAGTTCAGCAGACAGTATCACACATGATAGGATTAGATACACAGTTCAGCAGACAGTATCACACATGATAGGATTAGATACGCAGTTTAGCAGACACTGTCACCCAGAATAGGATTAGATACACAGTTCAGCAGACAGTATCACACAGGATAGGATTAGATACACAACTCTGCAAACTGTATCGCACATGATAGGATTAGGTACACAGCTTAGCAGATGCTGTTGCCCAGAATAGGATTAGATACAGAGTTCAGCAAACAGTATCACACATGATAGGATTAGATACGCAGTTTAGCAGACAGTATCACACATGATAGGATTAGATACACAACTCTGCAAACAATATCACACATGATAGGATTAGATACGCAGTTTAGCAGACACTGTCACCCAGAATAGGATTAGATACACAGTTCAGCAGACAGTATCACACATGATAGGATTAGATACACAATTTAGCAGGCAGTATCATACACAATAGGTTTAGATACACAGTTCAGCAGACAGTATCACACAGGATAGGATTAGATACACAACTCTGCAAACTGTATCGCACATGATAGGATTAGATACACAGCTTAGCAGATGATGTCGCCCAGAATAGGATTAGATACAGAGTTCAGCAAACAGTATCACACATGATAGGATTAGATACACAACTCTGCAAACAGTATCACACATGATAGGATTAGATACGCAGTTTAGCAGACACTGTCACCCAGAATAGGATTAGATACACAGTTCAGCAGACAGTATCACACATGATAGGATTAGATACACAATTTAGCAGGCAGTATCATACACAATAGGTTTAGATACACAACTCTGCAGATAGTATCACACATGAAATGATTGGATACACAACTCTGCAAACAGTATCACACATTATAGGATTAGATACACAACTCTGCAAACAGTATCAAACAAGGTGGGATTAGATACACATCTAAGCAGACAGTATCACACAAAGTAGGAATAGATACACAGCTCAGCAGACAGTGTCACACAAGGTAAGATTAGATACGCAGCTAAGCAGACAGTATCACACATGATAGGCTTAGATACACAACTCTGCAGACAGTATTACATATGATCGGATTAGATACACAACTCTTCAGACAGTATTATATATGATAGGATTAGATACACAGCTCGGCAGACAGTATCACACAGGATAGGATTAGATACACGATCCTGAAGACAGTATCACATATGATAGGATTAGATACACTGGTAAGCAGACAGTATCACACATGACAGGTTTAGATACACAACTCTTCAGACAGTATCACACATGATAGGATTAGATACACAACTCTTCAGACAGTGTTACACATGATATGATGAGATACACAACTCTTCACGCAGTATCACACACAATAGGCTCAGATGCACGACACTGTAGACAGTATCACACATGACAGGATTAGATACACTGCTACGCAGACAGTATCACACATAATAGGCTTAGATACACGACTCTGTAGACAGTATTACTTAAGATAGGATTAGATACACAGTCCAGCTGACGGCAACACACAATGTTTGGATACTCTATTTAGTTTTCCTTTTTTCTCATGTGTTTGACTTTAGCACATTGAATATTCTCAATAGATCTCACCACATTTAGCTTGGTCTGCTGATAAATATCTCACATCTGAGGCCAGCAGCTCTAAACAAAAGAAAAAGCAGCTGAGCAATCAGCTAAATGTGGAGCACTCACCGCCCAGTGGTTGTGACGTGTATTGCAGTTTTTTAGAGTTTAGTTACAATCTCGCGATATCATGTTGTTTTGCTATCAGGACAAAACTGTCACCACTCTGAGTTTGGAGATAAGTTAAGTGTGGACGCATCTGTACAATGTGACTGCACCTTTTTTTAATGATCGTACGCCAGAGGGGTACCAGTTGTACTATGTGCCTGGCTGCAGAATTTTGTGTGACATTTAAAAATGTCGCACATGAAAAATGCCAATTAAAGGTGATCTAATGGCTGACACAGACCTACTTTTCACACTACTTTGGGGTGTGGTGTAGCTCTCCAAATGTTGCAACTTCACTTGCGATTTTTTGGCCTAGCAGTCTTGATAAATTTCCCTCTAATGCCTCATACGACCGCAAAAAATGGAGCCGGAAAAATACGGACAGCAATCCGGTGCAGTCTCTATCCGCATGAACATGTCTCATTCTTGTCCGTATCAAGGACAAGGATAGGACTGCTCTATTGATGGTTGGACCATCCGTTCCACAAAATGCAGAATGCATATGGTTGGTGTTTGTGTTTTGTCGACTGCAAAACGGACATGGTCGTGTGAGGCCAAAGTGAGTTAATTTCCAAAGCTGTCTGCTCATACCCCCCCCCCTCTCCCTATGCACACTATATGATGCATGATACAGAGATGGACCTTTAGGACACTGCTGACCATCAGTTATTACAACAATTGGATAAGTGTGGTTCTACACTACGCTTTTTTAGAATAACGCCACTTCATGTGTTCATTTTTTTGGAACAAAAAATGCCACGGCCATCTGTGCTGGCCAGTAGGAATTTATAAAATATTTATATATATATATATATATATATATATATATATATATATATTTATAAAATACACCTTTTTTTTTCTAGTGGCATTTTAAGACAGTTTCAAGGTCTTTTTGCACCCTTGCAGTATCCTTTGGGTGTGTTTTTTTTTTAGACGTTCTCCTATATGTTTCTCTATAAGGGGGAAAAAAGGGTCTGAAAAAAGTCACTGCAAAAAACACAAGGTTGAGGGTCCATTCATATGACCACATGCCAGAGGCGTAGCTATAGGGGAAGCAGGGGAAGCGGCTGCTTTGGGGCCCAGACCCCCAAGGGGCCCCCTCAGGAGGAATACTAAAAGATTTTATTGTCAGGGCCACCTCAACTGTCATGCCTTGTCTGAGAACTCAATCTTGACCAACCACAGGAGTGGGGGTTGCGAAGAAGTTGCTGGGAGGGGGGCCCCATTCAAAGTCAGTCAGTTGTAGTTACGCCACTGCCACATGCATTTTGCAGTCCGCAAAATATGGATGATATCCGTGTGATGTCTGTCTAGCATTGTTTTTCTTGGTGGACCCATTGACTTTTGCAGCCAAGAATAGGACATGTTCTTGTGGAACAGACACATGGAAGCGAAAATTCTTATGTTTTTGTGGAACGGACATATGGAAAGTCTTAAAAAATGCAATTCACACTTGTTAGGAAAATAACATCACTAAATAAAACCCATAAAAACCTGCATGTAACATATATAAAACCTCATAAGGTTTTTATGGTGGTTTTTTAAGCTGTAAAGAAACAAACAAAGCCAAATTCATGTTTGAAGGGGGCACTTCACATTTACATTCTTTAGAAATAATGCCAATTTTTCTGCAAGATTTCCAATAAAAAATAAAATATGAGAATGATCAGTAGCATTCTGTTGATATTCATGTAAGGCAACAGACATGTTTGCAGGAAGTTCAACACTACAAATTCGGCATTTTAAGAACAAATTCTAAATTTCAAGAAGAAAAGGGATGCAAATGAGCTCCTAACAAGCTCTGCCTCTAAATTCCACCAGATGTAAGGCAGCTCTCCTGTAAGTCAATGTTCATCTCTTTAAATAGGCCTTGAGACATGACGTGGATATTAAATAATCCAGTATCTCATCTGCAGACAGCTGTTTCGGGGTGATTGCCCTTCATCAGTGCAGAGCAGAGAGTACTGGCTTAACTGGGTGAGAGGCCTGTCAGGGTAAAGGGGTTACTATCTCTCCTTAGGGAGAGAGTGCCTTAATCGGCATGAGGAGACTTACATGCAGATTAAGGCACTCTCTCCCTAAGGAGAGATAGTACGCCCTTCACATTTCAAGAAGAGCACACATATTGGGGGTCATTTATTAAACTGGTGTAAAGTAGAACTGGCTTACTTGCCCATAGCAATCAATAAAATTCCACCTTAAATTTTTGACAGCAGCTTTGGAAAATGAAAGGAAGAATGTGATTGGTTGCTATGGGCAACTCAGCCAGTTCTACTTTACACCAGTTTGATAAATGACCCCCATAATATTTAGATATCCTGGCAATAAGAAGTTAATGATAGCATGGTATCATGATGTGCTTATTGCTGCATGCTACCTGGGTCTATGGCAATAGATTATAAGATAATTTGAAGGCAACCCAACAAGCCATGTTGTCCCTTTTCATTCTGCTGCAATTCACAGCATGAGTGGGGTGCACTGGCAGCATTGTTCATATTATTAAGGGACACTTTCTGAAACATGATTTTATAGAAAAGCAATTATCAGCCAATAGTAAGGAATTTTTCTTTGGTCATAAGTAATATACAGGTGATCTACATGAACAGCTACCAATAGAGTGCACACACAAATGTTGTCTGGCTTTTTTTACTACTAAAAAGAGCCCCACTACTTGATTTTTTGGCCACTTGATTTTTTTTCTCGCATTTTTGCAAACATTGGGGATATTTATCAAATTGGTGTAAAGTACAACTGGCTTAGTTGCCCATAGCAACCAATATGAGCCCACCTTTCATTTTTCACAGCTCCTTTGGAAAATGAAAGGTGGAATCAGATTGGTTGCTAAGGGCAACTAAGCAGTTCTACTTTACAACAGTTTGATAAATCTCCCCCATTGTGTTTGCCCTCTAGTGCTTTCTTCATGGAGTTTCTCACCTATAGAGAAGGTGAAGTGAACATACCTGAAAAAACAGATACAGCATGCTATGTTTTTGAAAAGGAGGAAGGAAAAAACACCACCTATTGAACAAAATCACTAGCATTCCCCATGGACCTTCAGCTAACATCTGGAGCTGGAGTTTTTAATGCAAAAAATGCAGCGGTGCAGAAAAAAAGTCAGCAGAAACCTACATGACAGAACCCATACAACTGTTAGAATCTGGTTTTGTTGGAGTGTATATGGTATGTAGGACCTTTATCTCTTCACATATTGTACAGCTATGCTATTGGAGGGCGTATAGAAGAAAGCAATCCCTGCTGAGAAAATTTAGAGAACTAATTTATAAGCTGTGCTTTAACCTGGAGGTTGTGCTAGGTAAATAGCGAAGGAATCAAAACCATCTGTATGAGAATATTGTGTATTAAACGAAGCTCGGTTTAAGTGGAGAAACCTGACAGAAACGTTTTCTTTACATGAAGGCGATAAAAAAGTTGCCTTGCATCTGTCAGAAGAAAGGGGAATAATTATCAAGCCTCTAAGGCTCGGTTCACAAAACCGTTTAGTTTTCCATTGTGATCCATCCGAATAGAAAATTAAAAAACTAAAAACAAATCCCTTATTTTGAGCACCCGTTGGGCTTATTTTGCAACTGTTGTAGCCAATTTTGTCTGAGATACGTTATTTTTGACGAAAGGAAGGACTTTTTCATCTATCAAAAATAACAGATCTCAGATGGAAATGGCTGCAAAATAAGCCCAAAGGGTGCTCAAAATAAAGGATACTTTTTTTTTTTTTCTCCTCTTCTGACGGATCAGAGGAATGGAAAACTGAACAGTGATGTGAATGTAGCCTGTGATTTTTCTGATGTAGAAAAGTTGTGAATTTTGGAGCAAGTCCTGGTTTGCAAAATATTTGCGACTTTTTAGCAGAGCTGAACGTGTATGGATGGCCAGGAGGGAGTCGGGAGAGATTTAAGTTTATAAGGGCAGCTTTACTGGTGGTCCGTTAATTTTGGGTTAAACATATTTATATGAATAATGATATGAACAGCCATTGTGTGGCAGTCATTTTATCAGATAATTACCATACTATACTTTTTATGTTCTGTAATGACTTTGCACTATTAGGTTGGGTTCAAAAGTGCTGCGTTTCCGCAGCAAAAAATGCATGAAAGTATTATATGCGGTTTACATGCCAGCAGATTTCACCCTCTGCATTGGGGTGAAATCCGCAAGAGAAATCCTCTGTATAAATTGACATGCTGAGGATTTCAAAATTTCAAATCCGCACTACCGCACCTTTTCCACGTTTTTTTTTATGCAGCATGTAGATGAGAATTTTTAAGTTTGTTGGTACTGTACAACACTCCAAATTCATAGTTAGTAAGGCTTCCATATACACAGCTTTGGGGCTGACAGGGTATTGGTCGATTCCTCATAATAAAGATACTTCCATGTTCATTCATAACTGCACTCATTTACACACAACTTTCAATGTTTTTCTCTTTTAACACATGAATCAGATTTTATGAACTAAAGTTATTGTAGCTGAAATTACCGTAAAGCCTGTTTTGATTTTTTTCAGTTATTCAACCCTTGGCCGTATTTGGTAACGTTCCCATAATATACAATGAAAATGTCACTGAACATCCGATCATATGTTTCTACTTATAAAACCATGTCTTGTATTCATCTGTTCTATATGACTAACTTTAATCAGCAAAACAGGCCTGCATAACTCCCCTAGAAACTCACAAAATGCATAGAAGTTCTTCAGACCTTCAGATTTTCTCTGCACAAGTCATTTATATTTAAATTAAGTTCATTACCTTTTCCGCACATCATGCACTAAACATGAATGATTGCCTAATATCCTTTGGCACAGAAAATGAAGACTGTAAAATACGTTAGAACAGAAAACAAACAACCCCGCCACTAGCTGTTGATGCCATTAAAGGGGGCAGTGAAAGAATGCTGAACACAACCAAATGCATTTTGGATGTTTCCTCTGATTAGTAGGTCAGCGTCTATTGTTTTACTCCCCACCTGCCGCTTTGAATCACTATCGTGTCAATTTACCGCAAATGATTTTAACAGAAACATCAGAAAGAAGAGTGAAATCTAAAGCAGAGAAACACCAGTTATGTTGCTTTACGGGAACCAGTCAGATGATGTGTTCGAACCTCAAGTACATTTGGTTCAGTATATGTATGGCAATAACCTGTTTTCTATTTCTCACAGGTAGTTTAACTGCTTTTAATATAGTAACATTGTATCCTTAAAGGGTTTTGTTGGGATCACTACGGTTTTTAACAGATATACTCATGTACATCTTCCTCATGCTTTTTTCAATTTGGACCCCTCTTACCCATTTTCAACATATAAACCAATCATTCTGGATGGTTTCCATCCTGTATGCAAAACATCCTGTTGCTGTATCCAACCAAAGCTATGATGATCTTCTACTTTCTCTGCCACAGCTCCATCACCGCCCCTAACAACACCTAGCTAGTTTATAGCTCCTCCCACCCATCTAGTTTATAGCTCCTCCCACCTAGCTAGTTACACAGACACTCTCCTATTGCTGCCCCTAACAATGCCCAGCTAGTTTGTAGCTCCTTCCACCCAGCTACTTACATAGACACTCCCCTATCACTGCCCCTAATAACACCCAGCTAGTTTATAGCTCCTCCCACCTAGTTAGTTACGTAGACACTCCCCTATCACTGCCCTAATAACACCCAGCTAGTTTATATCTCCTCCCACCCAGCTACTTACATAGACACTCCTCTATCACTGCCTCTAACACCACCCAGCTAGTCTGTAGCTCCTCCCCCCTAGCTAGTTACATAGACACTCCACTGTGATAAACCTCCCTAACATGCTAGCTTTAAGGCAGGGTGCTGGCTCTCTTTAAAGAGAATGGCTGTGTATGGAAACTTATTGGCAGTGCTCCATGGGAAGAAGTACAGTGGGGAAAAAAGTATTTAGTCAGCCACCAATTGTGTAAGTTTTCCCACTTAAAAAGATGAGAGAGGCCTGTAATTGACATCATAGGTAGACCTCAACTATGAGAGACAAAATGGGAAACCAAATCCAGAAAATCACATTGTCTGATTTTTAAAGAATTTATTTGCAAATTATGGTGGAAAATAAGTATTTGGTCACCTACAAACAAGCAAGATTTCTGGTTCTCACAGACCTGTAACTTCTTCTTTAAGAGGCTCCTCTGTCCTCCACTCATTACCTGTAGTAATGGCACCTGTTTGAACTTGTTATCAGTATAAAAGACACCTGTCCACAACCTCAAACAGTCACACTCCAAACTCCACTATGGTGAAGAGCTCTTGAAGGACGCCAGAAACAAAATTGCAGACCTGCACCAGGCTGGGAAGACTGAATGTGCAATAGGCAAGCAGCTTGGTGTGAAGAAATCAACAGTGGGAGCAATAGTTAGAAAATGGAAGACATACAAGACCACTGATAATCTCCCTCGATCAGGGGCTCCACGCAAGATCTCATCCCGTGGGGTCAAAATGATCACAGGAACTGTGAGCAAAAATCCCGGAACCACACGGAAGGACCTAATGAATGACCTGCAGAAAGCTGGGACCAACGTAACAAAAGCTACCGTCAGTAACACACTATGCCGCCAGGGACTCAGATCCTGCAGTGCCAGACGTGTCCCCCTGATGTCCAAATGCTAGAGAGCATTTGGATGTTCCAGAAGAGTATTGGGTGAATGTCATATGGTCAGATGAAACCAAAGTAGAACTGTTTCGTAAAAAACACAACTCGTCAGGTTTGGAGTGAGTTGCATCCAAAGAACACCATACCTACTGTGAAGCATGGGGGTGGCAACATCATGCTTTGGGGCTGTTTCTCTGCGAAGGGACCAGGACGACTGATCCGTGTACATGAAAGAACGAATGGGGCCATGTAGCGTGAGATTTTGAGTGCAAACCTCCTTCCATCAACAAGGGCATTGAAGATGAAACGTGGCTGGGTCTTTCAGCATGACAATGATCCCAAGCACACCGCCAGGGCAATGAAGGAGTGGCTTCGTAAGAAGCATTTCAAGATCCTGGAGTGGCCTAGCCAGTCTCCAGATCTCAACCCCATAAAAAACCTTTGGAGGGACTTGAAGGTCCGTGTTGCCCAGCGACAGCCCCAAAACATCACTGCTCTAAAGGAGATCTGCATGGAGGAATGGGCCAACATACCAGTGTGTGCCAAACTTGTGAAGACTTATGCCCCTTTCACATGAGCGGGAGACTCGCATGTCTCCCGCAACGCATCTACAGGGCTGGACTCCGGCACTGACTGGGATCGCATATAATGCTATGCGATCCCAGTCAGTGCCGGAGTCCAGCCCTGTAGATGCGTTGCGGGAGACATGCGAGTCTCCCGCTCGTGTGAAAGGGGCATTACAGAAAACGTTTGACCTCTGTCATTTCCAACAAAGGATATATAACAAAGAGACGAACTTTTGTTATTGACCAAATACTTATTTTCCACCATAATTTGCAAATAAATTCTTTAAAAATCAGACAATGTGATTTTCTGGATTTGTTTTCTCATTTTGTCTCTCATAGTTGAGGTCTACCTATGATGTCAATTACAGGCCTCTCTCATCTTTTTAAGTGCGAGAACTTGCACAATTGGTGGCTGACTAAATACTTTTTTTCTCCACTGTATATGCAAAGAGATATCTTCCACAGAAAGAGAACAGTCTCGTTAATGTCACCTACTGGAAAGTGGCTCCCTATGGGTCCAAGACTGACTTTTTAAGAAGCCTTGGGACAGAACAAGGAAAATTAGCCAAGTCAAATGCTCCAAGAAATGCATAAAGAAGGTACTGAAAACACTGGGTTGGACATAGTAAAAAAGAGCAAATGCAATATGCAGAGCAGGGTAGATAAAACATTAGGGGGTTCATTTACTAACAGATATATGACATTTTTTGGTTATTTGCATCACAATCTGTGACTTTTCCCGCTCATGCCAGGTCTAAAGAAGAAAGCATGGCCTGTTTTAGGCGTAGAAAATGGTCTAAATGTAAACAGCAAGAGAGCGGGCATAGATTTAGACAGGAAGTGGATACGTCGAAGTTATGTAGAGGCCAGCGCCTCTTCATAACTTTGGTGGATCCACCACCAGATAAAGGGGTATTAAGACCTGTATCTAAAACACTGGTCTTAATAAACGGCCCCCTAGATGTTAAAGTACAGCACATTTAGGTTTTAAATTCAGGCAGGGGCCATCACTTTTCTACATTGGTACTTACTATGGTCCATAAGAGCCTGCGCTACAAAGACACTTTCCAGTCTCAAAATGGCACTCTCCATTAAAACAGTCAGTGCAGACAAAAGCACAGTTCTCTCCATATGTACCATCGCGGCATTTTGTTTCACACCTTGAAATAAAAAAAATATATTATTATTTTAATCTTTCATTACTTCATATACCTCTACAGACATCACATATAAGTGTAATTTTTGTAGCTTATTGGAATGAGTTTTCACTGGCCCGATGTGTCAATCCATATTTCTCTTGGCCTTTGTTGTTAGAAGCAGGAACTCTGATCCACATAGAATGTTGGCTGTTTTGCAATCCGCAAAACACAGATGCCAGCCCAAGGGACATCTGGCCCATAATACAACAGTCCTATCCTTGTCCATAATGCGGACAAGAATAGGACATGTTCTATTTTTTGTGGATGTCATGGAACAGACATACAAAAAATGTGGATTGGATGCTGAACAAAAATATGTTTGTGTGCATGAGCCCTTACCCTGATCATGAAACTGGTTTGGGTGCACACCCACTAACATTGGTGTAAAATACATGTTATTGCATATAGTTTCTGCCCAACACTAGAAACATAGAACGATGTACATATGCCACTCGGGGATTCTCTTGTTTATTGGGCTTCAACATCCATGCAAAAAGTTGTGTTATTACCTTAATTTATCTTAAAAGGTACCTGTCCTCAGCGACCTGCATAGGCACATAGCTGTGGTTCACCTGATTAAAAAACTGTTTTAATTTGGTTGACCAGAGGCTTCGTTCCTGAGTTGTGATACTTTTTAAATATGCTAATTAGGCTTTTGGTGCAATGAGGACGTCATCATTGCCCTTGTTGCATCCAAGCTCTGCTTCTATCTGTGCCCCAGCCCCAACCTCGCTACTCTGCCACTGGCTGGCCCTGTCCATCAAAGCAGTGAGGTTGGGGCTGTCCACAGAAAGAAGTGGAGCTTGGGTGCAACAAGGGCAATGGTGACTCCCTTATCGCACCAAAGAGTTTAATCAGGTAAACCACGGCTATGTGTGTATGCAAACAGTTTGATAGGGAGGTTACTGGTGACATGTTCCCTTTAAAATGTGCCCCTTAACCTAGAAGAACATTAGAGAAAGCACAAAATAGGTCACTTATGTTTTTGAACCTGACATTAGTATAACTACAGTAAGGTTTGTGCAGCATGATCACTGTTAAAACTTTCAATTCATCCAATTCAGTCATCAAGAACCAGGTGACACCTCACAGTTTGAGAAGCACAGATATGGCTTTTCATCTATAGCTGCATTTATTTCCTTCCTTCCCTTCATTCCTCCTTTGACCATGGTTGGCATCTGCATAGACTTTGTATGTTCTATTGGTTTCCCCTGGATACTTTGATTTCGGCCTCATGCACACGACTGTATCCATTTTGGGATCCTCAAACCACTGATGCACAAAACACAGATACTAGCTTTGTGTGACCCGCACTTTACCATTCCACACTATTTTAAATATGAATATTCTTGTCTGTAAAACGTGGAACAGACTTACGGATGTGGGGTGCCTTAAAGATATGTGGAAACATGTGATGTCCCAGCTTATCTGCTCCCCGTGATGTATGCAAAGGTCATAGAGCGTGCTTAGAAAACTCTCCCATAAAAATCAATGGGGTCCCCACCTGACCACTGTGTCCCAGTTAACTGCTCTCAAAGAACAGGAAATCCTAACATATTTTATGCCTAACGGCCGAATGGAAACTCCATGGTTTTAGGTTTAAAAAAAAAAAAAAAAAAAATATATATATATATACACTCACCGGCCACTTTATTAGGTACACCATGCTAGTAATGGGTTGGACCCCCTTTTGCCTTCAGAACTGCCTCAATTCTTCGTGGCATAGATTCAACAAGGTGCTGGAAGCATTCCTCAGAGATTTTGGTCCATATTGACATGATGGCATCACACAGTTGCCGCAGATTTGACGGCTGCACATCCATGATGCGAATCTCCCGTTCCACCACATCCCAAAGATGCTCTATTGGATTGAGATCTGGTGACTGTGGAGGCCATTTGAGTACAGTGAACTCATTGTCATGTTCAAGAAACCAGTCTGAGATGATTCCAGCTTTATGACATGGCACATTATCCTGCTGAAAGTAGCCATCAGATGTTGGGTACATTGTGGTCATAAAGGGATGGACATGGTCAGCAACAATACTCAGGTAGGCTGTGGCGTTGCAACGATGCTCAATTGGTACCAAGGGGCCCAAAGAGTGCCAAGAAAATATTCCCCACACCATGACACCACCACCACCAGCTTGAACCGTTGATACAAGGCAGGATGGATCCATGCTTTCATGTTGTTGACGCCAAATTCTGACCCTACCATCCGAATGTCGCAGCAGAAATCGAGACTCATCAGACCAGGCAACGTTTTTCCAATCTTCTACTGTCCAATTTCGATGAGCTTGTGCAAATTGTAGCCTCAGTTTCCTGTTCTTAGCTGAAAGGAGTGGCACCCGGTGTGGTCTTCTGCTGCTGTAGCCCATCTGCCTCAAAGTTCGACGTACTGTGCGTTCAGAGATGCTCTTCTGCCTACCTTGGTTGTAACGGGTGGCAATTTGAGTCACTGTTGCCTTTCTATCAGCTCGAACCAGTCTGCCCATTCTCCTCTGACCTCTGGCATCAACAAGGCATTTCCGCCCACAGAACTGCCGCTCACTGGATGTTTTTTCTTTTTCGGACCATTCTCTGTAAACCCTAGAGATGGTTGTGCGTGAAAATCCCAGTAGATCAGCAGTTTCTGAAATACTCAGACCAGCCCTTCTGGCACCAACAACCATGCCACGTTCAAAGGCACTCAAATCACCTTTCTTCCCCATACTGATGCTCGGTTTGAACTGCAGGAGATTGTCTTGACCATGTCTACATGCCTAAATGCACTGAGTTGCCGCCATGTGATTGGCTGATTAGAAATTAAGTGTTAACGAGCAGTTGGACAGGTGTACCTAATAAAGTGGCCGGTGAGTGTATATATATATATATATATATATATATATATATATATATAAATATAGCTAGAGACATGGACATTTTACAAAAAATATATGTTTAACAAAGCTTAATTAAACAATAGGTCATTTTCTGATGTCATATACCTCTACAGACATCACATATCTCCCATAAAAGTCAATGGGGTCCCCGCCTGACCACTGTGTCCTAGTTAACTGCTCTCAAAGAACAGGAAATTCTAACATATTTTAGGCCTAACGGCCGAATGGAAACTCCATGGTTTTAGGTTTAAAAAATATATATATATATAGCTAGAGACATGGACATTTTACAAAAAATATATGTTTAACAAAACTTAATTAAACAATAGGTCATTTTCTGATGTCATCTTTAATGATGCCTTTAATCTCCGCTTCAGGCAGAGCTTAATAGGAACATAGTGCTATTGCTATAGATTGCAGTACTATTTGATTGCAGTCCATGTTCCATGGCATAACAGATCTAACACTTGCACTTCAAACTCCCTGGGGGGCTGAAAATAATAGAAAAAAAAGTTATAAAAAAAAGTTTTAAAAAATATGAAAAAAAGTAAAATCATGTCTTTTCGCCATCTTACAAATAAAAATAAGTTAAAAAAAATCATCGGTATCACTGTGTGCGAAAAATACCTGAACTACTAAAATATAAAAGCATTTATCCTATACGGTGAACACGGTGAATCAAAATGCCTTAATCATTGTTTTTTTTGTCATTGTTTTTTTTGTCTGAATAAAATGTGAACAAAAAGAGATCAAAAAGTCATTCATACCAAAAAATGGTATTGATAAAAACTAGCCTTGCAAAAAAATAAAATAGTTGTGTCATAATTATTTTTTTATATGTATTAAAACTGTAGGAAAACTAGAAATTTGTCATTGCTGTAACCATACTGACTCAGAACAATTCCGATTGTTCAAATTCTACTCCATTTATATTTTTTTCCAGCTTCCCAATACATCACATGGAATAATAAATGGAGCCATTAGAAAATGCAACTTATCCTGCAAAAAATGTGAACTATAAAAAGATATATGGATCTCAGAAGGTGGGGATGAAAATAAAACATGAAAATTGTCTGTAGTGGGAAGGGGTTAATTTAAGTTTTGCCTTCAGCAAGTGTAATACATATTCGATTGGTCTAAGGTCCATTACTGAATACTTTTATCATATGGTATGGGTCATTGCTTATCTTACATTGACAAATAGTATCTAATTTGTTTTGAAGCAGTGGGCGACATACTGGTATATAATATCGCCCTATGCAACACAGAATTCTTTCTCCTGCTTTGTCAGTCATCAATATAAGGAGTGATCCAGTTCCACTGACAGTTTATACATGTCTACCTCATAACCCTACCTCCACCATGCTTTAGGGATATGGTGACATGCTTTAGTTCATTAGCAGGTTTTTCCCTTCTCCAAACTCTCCTACTCCAACCATTCTGGTTGATCTTCATCTCATTTGTCCATGACATGTTATCCTAGAACTCTACAGACTTTTTAAACTCTGGTTCCATCCTGTTTTTGAGGCTTACCAATGATTTACATCTTGTGGTAAACCCTCTGTATTTCTTCTGGTAAAGTCTTTTCGTTATTGTTGATTTTGACACAGATATGTTTACCCCATGGAAGGAGTTCTTGAGCTGGCCAACTGTTTTTGAGGGCTCTTCACCAAGAATTCTTCTGTCATTCACCACAGTTGTTTTCCAACTACTGTTGGCTTGCTTCACTGGCAGGGAAAACTCTTTGGACTTCATACTGATCATTAATAGCTTCTAAGTCCAAAAGCAAATGCCACGGCACAAATCAACACTACATCTCTTATCTTCTTACAGTGCTTGTAAATGAAATAACACGTGTGTTTAGAGCCTCTAAAGTGGGGGATCATTTTGCTAAGGGAATCTGTCACTAATTTATGTTGTCCTTAGGACACAATAAAACCGGTGACAGATTCCCTTTAGGTTCTTTATATTCATTTATACGGTGCATATAGCATTAGTAACAAGGGCAAAATTGCCATAAAAAACGCTACAAAAACACTGATCCTGTATTTTTTTTGTACAAAAAATGCCAAGACTAAAACTGTGTATGAAGGAACCCTAACCTTTGTATTTTACAGCCCTTCCATGGTCTATTCTTAAGTTTCTTTTTACTGACTTTGTCTTAAATTGCCCACTCTGACTTACATGTATCAAATTACTTTCCAAATCCAAGGGGTTGTCCAACTCTTTACCAGTGATGGATTATCCTCAGACCATAATTATTTGATCGGCGTGGTCTGACACCCTGTGCCCCTTACAATCAGCTGTTTTGCAGTAGCTCTGGCGCTGTGCAGTGGGGAGACCTAGTTACTACATCCCTGCTCCGACTGAAGTAAATGGAAGCAGTGCTGCAGTAACTAGCTCCATCCACAGCACAATAATGAATGGAGCAGTGTAGTTCCAGTGCCGGAGTTACTGCAGAACAGCTGATCAGCAGGGGTGCCAGATGTCCGATCCCAGCCAATCGAATAGTGATGGCCTATCATAAGGATAGGCCATCACTTGTAAAAGGTTGGATAACCACTTTAATGTCTCATAATAAAACCAAATACGATATATCTCTTCTTACCGATCACCAATCCAACCAGGATTGCAGTGTGAGCACTTCCCATTAATGTGGTTGCAGGTGTGTCCATCTTTGCAAGGAGGACATATTTTGGAGCACTCCAAGCCATAGAAACCATGAGAGCAAACTTGATCACACTTTGTTCCATTCCAGCCTGGTTCACATGCACTGCATATGCCATCAGCAATGGCACAAGGATAAGGCTGCTTACACTGACCACATCTAAAAGAAAAAAAAAATCCGATTTTGGTTCATTCATGTTGCAAAGATCACCTTTAGAAACACTTGCAATATTTAAACTATGAGAACAGGCTTTTCAGTTTCACTTATCAAGTTGTGTAAATTTACCTTAAAGAGGACCTTTCATTGTTTTAACTTACACTATCTAAATACCTTTATTGGTAGGACACCCCCCAGTTTTTTTTCTCCCTGGCTGTGACGCTCTCCGATGTGATTGGATTGCGGCACAGCCACGGAGAAGGAGACGCCCATTGAGAAAGCCTGGCGTCTCCTCCTCCCTGTTCCGATGCTCAGTATTAGCATACTGAGCGGGAAATATACAGGGGGCCACAGTGGGGCGCAGGAGCGATATTTTGAAAAACCTGAATGGGGGCCGGCATCAGCGGGGGGTGTCCTACCAATAAAGGTATTTAACTACTGTAAGTTAAAACAATGAAAGGTCCTCTTTAAGGGCCAGTTAACAGGAATGGCTGCCGCGCCCGTGTTACAGATCAGAAGCCCACTGAAACACTTGGAAGCTCTTCCGAGTTTGTGCCTCCGCGCCGCAAAAGATAGGATATCTCCTATCTTTTGCTGTATCTTGTCAATTGCGAAAAGACCCATTTAAATTATTGGGTGTGTACCAAAGTACAGCGTTCACACGGCCGGTGCCCGTGTTTTGCGAACATGGAGGCCATATGTTCGTCTGAATAATCAGTGTTTCGGTCAATGTTTTAATCAGTGATTGTGAGCCAAAATCAGGAGAAGGTCAAAACCACAGAACAGGAGCAAATGTTCCCATTTTACTTTAACTCTGTGTAGGCTTCACTCCTGGTCTTGGCTAACAATCACTGACCAAACACTGACGTGTGAATTAGTGGCAAGGGACAGCATACTGCTAGTACCTCATCCTACAATAAAGGAACTGTGGCATTCTGTGCATTTTTCTCCTGCATATACCATTGCCATCCAGGTGCTGCAGGTACTGTAAGGGCTCATGCACATGACAGTATGTATTTTGCAGTCCACAAAAAACAGATCTGCAAAAATTACGAATGATGTCCATGTGCATTCCATATTTTTGCGGAACGGAACAGCTGGCCCCTAATAGAACAGTACTATCCTTGTCCATAATGCAGACAATAATAGGACATGTTCTATTTTCTTTTGTGGAACGGACATACGGAAACGGAATGCACATGAAGTAACTTCCTTTTTTTGCGGACCCATTGAAATGAATGGTTCTGCATATGGTCCGCAAAAATAACAGAACGGACACAGAAAGAAAATACATTTGGTGTGCATGAGCCCTTATTCAGAGTTCTCTGCACAGTGCCTTGACGGCAGTGGCACTATGAACTGGAAACACAATGAAGGGGCTGAGGCACCTTCATTATCGTGATTGATGGGGACCCCTGTTTTAGGACACCCACAATCAGCAAGTGACTACATTTCTTAGCGATTATAAGACTGGAATATACCATTAACTATAAATTCAACAACAACAAAAAAACACTTCTTTAGTGGTTGTTACTAGTTGGGGTGTGTCCCTGCAGAGTCTGAGAGCACTGACTGAATACTGAATCACAGGAATAGATGCTCCAGAATTGTTATTACACGGGGATTTAAAATAGTTAGAAACAGACATGTCAGGACAGGATACAGGTCCTCTTAAAAATTATTTGACAAGGAAAACTCCTGAGAAACTCGCTTTAGTACTATAAAATTGCTGCTGAAGAAGTGTGAACAGACAGATCCAGACACCTAACATAATGAAAGCTGAAAAGGATCTTGGTCATACAAAAATGATACATAACAAGCAGACAAGTCACAACTACACCCACCAACTAATATTTGCACATTATTTCCATAAAATATCAATCAGTATTAGGTTAGTTTCATACTAGCATTAGACATCTCCAGCAGCCTGTTCTGGCAAGAAGGAGTCTACCGGCGATGCCTGGCTCTGATAGCAGCTGGCCCCATCAACTATAACTGTGCAGCGGTTTTCGTCCTGCCGATCCTCGGCATGTTTGCCAGGTTGCGGCTTGATCTCCGTTAGTCCCTGTTGTAGTTAATGGGGCCGGACGGCAATGCCAGAATACAGAGACATCTGGCAGGATGTTCCCTGCCGAAACAGCCTGGCGAATCTAAAAGTGCCAGTGTCTGGCCATTAAAGGCTATGTACATCTTTGGGGACAATTTTTTTATTATTGCATTGTACTTATGTTGAGCTAAAAATCATTTTTTCAATAAGTCTTTATTAAAAATATGGATTTTTTTGTGTACATAGCTGAAATGGTGTAGTAGCAGCCTCTGGATTTTCTCTCTTTTCCATCAGTTGGGGAGCTGATGGGCTCCTTATCTTTGTCCTCTGACCTTCACTCATTATAGCTCAGTTCTAATCTTACTGATAAGAATGTGGCTTAAATAAGTGTTTATGATCTCTTAGTTTAGAGATAAGGTTTATTAGATGACTGGCACAAAGTGAAAGTACCAATCACACAGCTACAAAAACAATTAACCCTTTGTGACAGAACGGCTCAATATTTTAATGTCAATTGAAAATATGATTTTAGCCAAAAATGAGTAAAATGCAATCATAAACAAAAATTGCTTCTGAATGTGTACATAGCCTTTAAAGGGTTTCTGTCACCAGAAATGACCCTATTAAACCAAGTGTCATTTGCAATGAGCAAATGACACTTGATGCCAGTAATGTTATTATTATAGTCCTCAGTAACGCCGTTTTGCTAAAAATTACGATTTTATAATATGCTAATGACCTCCCCTAGGTGCAGTAGGCGTGAACCTGCACCTAGGAGAGGCCGTAATTATGCCTCTTACCACGCCCCCGGTCGCGCTGATTGACAGGGCCGGGCAGCCAGCTCTTTCGGCTCCCGGCCCTGTACGATCCGAAATCCCGCGCCTGCGCAGTAATGAAGCCGGGACCCGGGCGGGCGCCGGCTCTCAACGCGCGCTGATCGCAATGCGCAGGCGCGGGATCAGCGTGCGTTGAGAGCCGGCGCCCGCCCGGGTCCCGGCTTCATTACTGCGCAGGCGCGGGATTTCGGATCGTACAGGGCCGGGAGCCGAAAGAGCTGGCTGCCCGGCCCTGTCAATCAGCGCGACCGGGGGCGTGGTAAGAGGCATAATTACGGCCTCTCCTAGGTGCAGGTTCACGCCTACTGCACCTAGGGGAGGTCATTAGCATATTATAAAATCGTAATTTTTAGCAAAACGGCGTTACTGAGGACTATAATAGTAACATTATTGGCATCAAGTGTCATTTGCTCATTGCAAATGACACTTGGTTTAATAGGGTCATTTCTGGTGACAGAAACCCTTTAAAGAGGACCTGTCACCAAAAAATGAAATGCAATCTGAAAGCTCCACGTTACTGAGAAAGAGACGCTGAGCAGATTGATATATATTTGTGGGAAAAGATTCAGTAAAAGTTGTAATTTTTACATTTACATCTGCAGCCCTGTGAACAGCTATCCGTACAGGGAGGAAGTGTTATCAGTGATTGACAGCTATCGTTCTACGTCCCCTAATACACACAATACTATCAGTCATAACACCTCCTCCTCTACAGACAGGTATTCACAGAAGATAGAAACAGCAGAGATATAAATGTATTAATTATAGGTTTCCCACAAAACTATATATATCAATCTGCTCGACTTCTCCTGCTCTATAACATGGTGCTGTCAGATTGCATTGCATTTTGTGGCGACAGGTCCTCTTTAAGGCTGAGTTCAGATCATCATTTAGCTTTCCATTCTTCTAATCCATCAGAAGAACAGAAAAAAACAAAGACAAAAAATCCAAAGATGATGCGTGAAAAATAAATGGGTCAGGATTCAGTGCGGATGCACTCGCTCATGTGAAAGTGCCCTAATTAAGTGAAACTATCAGTCAGATAACTTAGAATGTATTCATGTATCATTTCTCAACCTCAACCTGGCCATTATTGACTAAAGTAATTAAAATAGTGGTCTCCTTACCGCCTCCTACAGCCTTGTCCATACAGTCCAGCTGGACATGGTTCACGGCAATATTTGCCCCTATAGCCAGGCTCACAAGTGCACGTTCCATCCAACTGGTTACATTTTCCATTGAAACACTGGCATACCCGCTCACATCGTGAGCCCCACAGGCGTTCTCTGCACAAGCAGCGTCCAGTTAATTGATCACATGGTGAGTTATTGCATGTGCACTGGTTGTTACAACTCCGTGCCCACCACCCCGGTTGGCAAATGCATCTTCCAGTGGCTTGGTCACACTGAGAGTTGGTGCTGCAGTAACAGGCATTGGCACACTGGGGTCCCCACCAGTTTGATTCACAGGTACATTTTCCAGTCTCTTGGTCACACTTGCCATGTTTACAGAGACAGGGATTCTCACAGTTGGGCCCCCATCGATTTGCATTGCATGTACATTGACCACTTATGTCATCACATTGTCCATGGGGATGGCAGGCACATTTTTCTTTACAGTCTGGACCCCAGAATTGTCTTGGACATTCTAGTATACAAAAGAATAAAAGAACATATTATCCATCTGTCTGCACACATTGAATCAATTTGTAAAACAGATACATTTTTGGGAAGTCAGCAGCACAAGCCACCATCAACCAAGCATCCAAAGATGGCTCATATATCTAGTGGGTGGAAAACAACGTCATGGACCTGTCGATCCAGATAACCAACTAGGAAAGGACCTAAGCACTTCAGATGAGGTAAAAAAAACCTTGTGTGTTTCATGAACATGAACAGTGCCAACATTGCGACCCTGTTATGAGTCTTTCTCAGTCTCAAAGGTTGAAGTTGTCCACTGCTTTACTATAGATTGCCTGTTCTCAGGATAGGCCATGAACATCTGATCAGAAGGGACCTGACACCTCTCATCCCTGACAATCAGCTGTTCTGGAGTAGCTCTGGCACCAGGACTACACATCTCCATACATTGTGCAGTGGATGGAGCTCCTAACTGCAGAGCTGCTACCATTCACTTCAATGGAAACAGTCAGGGGCTGACTAGGAACTTAAAGTGGCCCTGAAAAAAGACTAAAAGTGGCCCCATGTGGTAGGCAGATCCAAATTGACAGAAGGCGGGGCAACAGAAGTAGGCAGCCCTAGCAGAACCAGAAACCACAGTGCAGCACAAAATACTGTCTACATTAATTATTGTTGAGAGCATCAGCTCTTTATGTACCTGCTTGTAGCCAAGAGGAGGGCTTGGGTGGCCCTCTGGGCATCAGCCTACCGGGAAATTTCCCTGTATGGTCTATGGGTAGTCTGTCCATGCGAGCTGCAATGCAATAACCAGCTCCATCTACTACACAATGGCCAGAAGCTACTCTGAAACAGATAACTGGCTGGGGTGCTGGATGTCGGACCCTCGCTGATCAGATATTGATGGCCTATCGTGAGAACAAGCCATTTATAGTAAAGGAGAAGACAACTTTAAGAAACATTGCTACTGTTCATGTGAATTTTTATGTACTTCGTCTGGGGTAACATGGTCCTTTCCTAGTTTGTAAACAGACGTGCTCCAATACACAGAAAGTTCTTTGTAGAAGAAAGTTATTGCAGCAATTAAATTTTTCTATATAAAGCTCATAGATATAATGCATTAAATGTGATGCCATTTTTTATTTTTTAATAAAGTTTTTTTTAGGGTAAAACTGCCATCTTTAGATTTACACATAAGCTGTGCAGAGCAACCTATGATGTACAGCTGACTGCAAAACGTATGAAGACTTCTTATTCTTCCACTGCCCTTGGCAATGCAATCTTCTGGAGTCTGTAAGCAATTTATTACGTGTTATTTACTATGAGAAAAGATGAAACCTGAACATACATCAATCAAAATCATGAAATCAGAACTTTTACAAAATAAAGCAGTCTAATCATTTGGGACAGTCAACTAGTAACTTTCTTCTTGTCGAGTAAACGGTCACAGATATGCATTGGATATACACGCAAACTGTATGTTATATAATAAATCTGAAATATTGTTATTTTTTAATTATGTGTGACAATCCCATAAAAAATATATCAGAAAATAATCTTACTATTATTCGGTGGTGGATGATATAGTGACAGCTCTATAGTACTGCTCCAAACCTAGATATGCAATTCTGTACATTATATACACACAGTGGAGGACTGAGAAATTAAAGTGGCTCTGGAAAAAAAATAAAATAAAAGTGGCCCCATGTTGTAGACAGGTCCGAATTGACAGAAGATGGGCAACACAAGCAGGCGGTGTCAGAAATACCATAGCATAAAATACCGTCCCTGCAGAAACATATACCACAGTGCAGCACAATATGTTGCCCCAGAAGCTCTCCTCCTAGAAGAAGCAAACACGCGAAACGCGCGTCGAGGGGGGGCGCCTGGTGTCTCCTTGCATTGGTGTGGGTAGGTGATTATATTTTATTTTATGTTGTCTGAGCCCCTGCATGTATTTGAGGTGATACGTTCCTGATGTTTAAGCTAGTGTTAGCGGAGATTGTAGGTTATGGACACTCACGCGGTCATTGATAATAGATACACTGGTGTTATATAGTGTGACTGTCTATAGTAGTGGCCTCATATACCCGCTCAATATATCATTAGGTCTATATAGGAATTGTGTTATTTCCATATTTATATTGTAATAATAATGTTAATGGATTTGCCAGGCGTCGATTTTGGATTCCCTGATCTGATATAGTTATAATTATATTTTAAATTTACAATAAAGTAATTTTTCAAGGAAATTTTTGGTACTCGTGTCCTTATGGTTGTACAAGCAGGCGGTGTCAGAAATACCATAGCATAAAATACCGTCCCTGCAGAAACATATACCACAGTGCAGCACAATATGTTGCCCCAGAAGCTTTCCCTATGTGGTGCCATAGCTGCCATTTTCTATCCACCTCCTCCAGTTGTCTCTGATTAACATATGGAGCAGAGGGCTTAGGAGGTGAGATGTAGGCCACAGCAGTTGAATTCAGGGAAGCATGTGTGGTACATGAGTACCTGAATCTCACAGCATTAATTACTGCTTAGCTCATTATGTACCAGGTCAGGAGCAGAGAGCAGGGCTTGGCCGGCCCCCTGGGCATCAGCCCACTGGGAAATGTCCCTGTAAGGTCTATGGCCAGTCCACCATGTATACACCCTGCATTCAGCGCCTCTGCCATTCACTGGTCTCTGGAGGAAGGAGGCAATATTCTATCACTTCCTAAAGTTGGCCATAAACATTAGCCTAAAGTTGTTCAAAATGGATGATTTCCACCAAAACAATGGCTTGCCTAGTGAAATTTACCAAAAAACAATCATCTAAGCCAACCGATAACAGACCATCATCAGGAAAGAAGATGGTCATGTTTAAAATTTTGAACAGATAGTCTCATCGTGCTAGTCCATGAACAATCTTTTCATGGTATCTTCATATCATTTGGTCAGTTTAAACAATTGTAAGGCCAATATGGAAAAAAAGTGTTAAAAGTGTATGGCTATATCAGGTAACAATCTCTCACCTGACAATCATTTGTTCAACAGGTGTTCAACCATCAACCTACTTTTATCTGATGTGTATGGCCACCTTGAGGGTATGACTACACATTGCAGCCATGACACGACCGTGCCATGTGGTTGTACCCTAACAGTCTTAACTGTCTCCATCAATTAACTCCAATTTACTCCAGGTGCCATAAAGCACACACACACAGCTGTACTGTCTATACAGAGAATCCCGGATGAAAGTATGTCTCCAATATGGCTGCCCCAAGTTTTTAAATATAGAAAATAGCTACAGCACTCACAAATACTGAAACATAATGGGGGGAGATTTATCAAAACTGGTGTAAAGTAGAACTGGCTTAGTTGCCCATTGCAACCCATCAAATTCCACCTTTCATTTTCCAAAGGTGCTCTGAAAAATAAATGGTGGGATCTGATTGGTTGCTATGGGCACTAAACCAGTTTTACTTTACGCCAGTTTTGATAACTCTACCTCAATATTTCTCTTCCACAGGGCAATCTGACCGTCTATATGATTTCATGGATAAACATAAAGCTGGTAAATGAAGGTACAGCTGGACATCTTTTGCCATTGGTTGTCTCCCTTTGTGACATATAAAAGCTGTGTCAAATGCCTACCAAGGGCAGATGTCTGTCAAAAACTCAGTCTGAGGTGATTGATATTTTTTGGTTGCTTTTTGTACAGGGCATTTATCAAATCTGGTGTAAAGGAAAACTGACTTAGTTGCCCATAGCGGACAATTAGATTCCACCTTTCATTTTCCAAAGGAGCTCTGAAAAATGAGAGGTAGAGTCTGACTGGTTGCTAAGTCAGTTTTCCTTTACACCATTTTTGATAAATCTCCCCCAATATGATGTCATTACATACAGTAAAGAAGCAATCCATGCTTACTTGTTTCACAATTGGCACCGAAGTAGCCATGACGACAGCGGCATTCATTTGGCCGGACACAGACCTCATTTTCTTTGCAGGTAAAGTTGCCTTCACATATCGCTAGAAAACAATTAACATGAGTATTACATTATAGACAGGATACTAATTCAAAAAATGCAGGAATTAGGAAATAAGTCACATACTGGGCATGAACATTACATCACCTAAGGACAATCAGTACCTACCTCAGAAGTGTTTTGTGTTTTTCTGGATCAACACACCCAGCAAATATGATGATGGAATAGACTCCCATCAGACTATGTAACTAGTTAACATTCTGTTGAATTATAACTCATTTTTCACCTCAAAGTGGAGGGAATAAGTCAGTCAGTCTTATAAAGTGAACCTGTCCAGAAACATGGCCGGTACATTGCAGGCCGATAGCCATGGGTGAAGCGCCTTCTAGAAGGAAGTGAGGAATAGGCGGCTGCCACTGAAGCTGGATGCCACCAACCCACATGTCCTGTGCTCTACAGCCAAGGTTCCACTCCAAGGCAGAGGAATAAGAGAGAGGAAAACAATTCTCCTTTGCACTGCCACCCTGCATGTTGAGCTGATCGGTGGTGAGTACTAGCGAGAACTGCTGCTCCACCTCCTGCATCAGTTCAATCAGTCACCCACTGGCCACTGTAAGAAGAAGAAGGTGGGATGGAGTGTTACTGGCCCTCAGGCACCCCTGAGTAAGCAATGCTATCCCCTGGGACTCCTGGACAGTCTACACCTGAAGTTCCTGGGTAAGTGACAGCCAGGATATGAAGAAGAGGAGCTCGGGGGCTGACCTGGACATTACATATGTATTAAATATGACTATAACCCCCTCATCTATAGGAATGCACCCATGTTCTGCAGTACATGGGTTTATTCTTAAGGATGAGAGGGGGTTATAATCACATTTAATATAAACACTGTCCACCGACTGTACCATTATTGGCCTGTTTTTATATTAAATGTGACAATAATCCCCCTCTTCCCCAGGAATGCAACCATGTACTGCACACCTTTTAGCAAACCTTTTGCTCTAAAATATTGTTTTACTTTTTTTCCTCCTTTAAAAACTAGGTGCATCTTATAAAGCAAAAAATACAATACTTAAAATGCTATTACAAGAAATTAATAATGCATTTGCATACTGGATAATACTGGACTATTTGTGTACAGTACTGCAGTAGGTAGACAAACATACACTTAATACTGAGATAAAGTAAAACACATTGAAATCGGTTTCTCCATGCTCCATACATATGTACATCAAGGAAGCATAATGTGACATTACATTAGCGGGTGAAAATGAAATTCTGGTTGACTCAGCAAAACTATACTCATCCTTAGGCACTTTCCATATATGTGCTTCAAATATCTATTAAAATCGGTCAAGTGAAGCCATGAAATTTCCCCTTAGAGCAGGCTCAATATGATTTTATAATAATGACAACAGGACAGTGCTCTAACATTAAAATGACGGAACATAACAAATATTCTTCATGAAAGTCCGCATTTAGGAAGGGTTCAGATAAATATATTCCGCTGTCTTTATCTAAGTTGATATATTGTAATGAAGTAGGCAGTAAAGAAGACAATGCTGCTGCTGCTGCTGCCACACTGTTTTGGAGGTGGCATTTTTTTTAGTCACACAATTTTGTTGTGGCATTTTTTTCAAATGTTTGTTTTTCCTATATAGAAGTCCATGGAAAGCACTTGAAAGAAACACCACACACAGAGGATGCTGTACTCTGAAAAAAAAAACAACTGTGTAAAAGAAATGTAATGCTCTTGCAAAAATGGAAGCTGTGCTGTAATTGGTTGCTAGGGGCAAAAAACACAGTTTTTCTTTTCCTTTAGGCCACTTTCATACGGTCAGTATTTTTAATCAGTATTTGTAAGCCAAAACCAGGAATGGGTCCAAAACACAGAAGAGGCACATATATTTCTATTATACTTCTTCTCTGTAGGCTCCACTCTTGGTTTTGGCTCACGAATACTGATGCAAAATACTGACCAAATACTGACTGTGTGAAAGAGGCCTTAGACAGTTTTTCTAAACCTGCATGGCAGTGTTTTTCTACCTTATGTCACTAACAGCTTCCCTCTCCCTCCTCTCTTTTATGCCTCATTCACACGTCAGTGTTTTGGGTCAGTGATTTCCATCAGTGATTGTGAGCCAAAACTAGGTGTGGATCTAAACACACAACAGGTGCTCCAATCCTGGTTTTGGCTCACAGTCTCTGATAGAAATCACTGACCAAAACACTGATGTGTGACTGAGGCTTTAGAGATAAAAAACAAAAACTTTTCATGCTTTTTCCCAACTTTAAACGAGGCTGCGTCCTGAGTATTGTACCTAAAGTCTTAAAAGGGTTTTCCAAACAGAATATTTTTGGGCCCAAACTGAAAGGAGGCTGATAAAAAATAAAAATAAAACTCTTCTTCCCAAGCCCCCTCTGATCCAGCACCACCACTCCGTCCACTCAGCTGGAATGCAGCTGTGAAGTATTGTTCTGGCTGCAGTGCTGACATCCCCTATACTACTGCAGCCAATCACTGGCCTCAGCAGCCTTGTGCCATAAACTGCTGATGCCATTTATTGGCTTCAGAGGTATATGGGGCATCTCTGCTGCAGCCAAACCAATACATGATGGCTGCAGCCCCATCTGAGAGGACAGAGGTGAAGCGCTGGATCGGAGAGGGCTCGTGAGTTCAATATCTTCTCAAACTCCCTGCAGTTTGGGCACAAAACGTTTAATTTGGACAACTTCATTAAGATTCTGACCTTTAATATGATCCAGGCTCTAGCCCTTATATTCTAGCAACGTTTCACGTCATGAGATATCACATACAGTATATCACTGGCAGTGAAATAGTTACAATTTCTTTGTTAACGGTTATGCTATTGGTCATGTCATGTACAGGAAATTCTCGCTCAGTCTAACATTTGCTGGCGAACAGAATGCATTCAGCATACAGCCAAACGCGACATGTGCCTTGTACTATACTGGCGTCGGTTACAGTACAGACTGCAGTCCCTTGGGATTATTACATAGTAAGAGCATCAACCTTACATTTGGCAATTTAACACTGGTGGTTGAGAAAGGAAATTGCCTCACTGATTGACTTGGACCTTCTCAGCATCCGGATATTAATGATCTGCTAGAAAGGCAATTTGTGGCACAATGTGCAGCTATTATATGGTAATAGTCAAGCTCCAACTATTTAATCATAAATGAGGCTTCCATTAAGAAATGCTGAATCAATATACAGTATGCTGGATCAGTGCCACAAAATAGTCATGTAAATATGGCATATGACTATACAGCAGGGATTGTGAGTCTGGGCAACAGTCCATTGATATGCCTTTGTTTTAGTAAGTAATTTTGTTTCCAATGAGTTATGCAAATTTGCTCTCCTCCAGAAGGAAGAAAATTGTCTCTCTAATGCCACCTATAGGTAGGTCACTGTCTGACCCATGAAGAGCCTGGTTATGTGTCAAGGCTCTTTAATAGGTCAGATGTTGATTTATATAGTAGCTATCTATGGCTGGCATTAGGGAGACAATTTTCTTCCTTCTGGAGGAGAGCTAATTTGCATAACTTTTCCAAGCAAGCCTTATCTGTGTTTTCCCCCATGACAGCTGGGGTTTCTTTAAAGATAAACACTAACCCCCCCCCACCTTCTAGAAATCGTGTTAGTGATGGAAATACCAGTTCTGGAGAACATAATTGCATTGTGCCATTAATCTGTTATTATTCATGGAAACATTTATTGGACTACCAAAAAAATGTTTGCAAAGCTTTTTATGTAACAACTTTTGTGAATGTGTTTTTCTAAGAAAAAAAATCAAATTATTTTTTCTTTTTCAGTTTTATTTGGGGGAAAACTTCAAAGATTGGTCATTTTGATACATAATATGTATAGTTTTGCATTTTTATTTTTTTAATCTTTTTCCTTTATTTGTATATTACTAAAATTTTTTACTTTATATATATATATACACTGGGGAAAACAAGTATTTAGTCAGCCACCAATTGTGCAAGTTCTCCCACTTAAAAAGATGAGAGAGGCCTGTAATTGACATCATAGGTAGACCTCAACTATGAGAGACAAAATGAGAAAACAAATCCAGAAAATCACATAGTCTGATTTTCAAAGAATTTGTTTGCAAATTATGGTGGAAAATAAGTATTTGGTCAATAACAAAAGTTCATCTCAGCACTTTGTTATATATCCTTTGTTGGCAATGACAAAGGTCAAACATTTTCTGTAAGTCTTCACAAGGTTGGCACACACTGTTGCTGGTATGTTGGCCCATTCCTCCATGCAGATCTCCTCTAGAGCAGTGATGTTTTGGGGCTGTCGCTGGGCAACACGGTTTTTCAACTCCCTCCAAAGGTTTTCTATGGGGTTGAGATCTGGAGACTGGCTAGGCCACTCCAGGACCTTGAAATACTTCTTACGAAGCCACTCCTTCATTGCCCTGGCGGTGTGCTTGTCATTGTCATGCTGAAAGACCCAGCCACGTTTCATTTTCAATGCCCTTGCTGATGGAAGGAGGTTTGCACTCAAAATCTCACGATACATGGCCCCATTCATTCTTTCATGTACACGGATCAGTCGTCCTGGTCCCTTTGCAGAGAAACAGCCCCAAAGCATGATGTTGCCACCCCCATGCTTCACAGTAGGTATGGTGTTCTTTGGATGCAACTCAGCATTCACTCTCCGCCAAACACGACGAGTTGTGTTTCTACCAAACAGTTCTACTTTGGTTTCATCTGACCATATGACATTCTCCCAATACTCTTCTGGAACATTTAAATGCTCTCTAGCAAACTTCAGACGGGCCCAGATATGTACTGGCTTAAGCAGGTGGCCATGTCTGGCACTGCAGGATCTGAGTCCCTGGCGGTGTAGTGTGTTACTGACGGTAGCCTTTGTTACGTTGGTCCCAGTTTTCTGCAGGTCATTCACTAGGTCCCACCTGTGTTCTGGGATTTTTTCTCACAGTTCTTGTGATCATTTTGACCCCTCGGGGTGAGATCTTGCGTGGAGCCCCTGATCGAGGGAGATTATCAGTGGTCTTTTATGTCTTCCATCTTCTAATTATTGCTCCCACAGTTGATTTCTTCACACCAAGCTGCTTACCTATTGCAGATTCAGTCTTCCCAGCCTGGTGCAGGTCTACAATTTTGTTTCTGTTGTCCTTCGACAGCTCTTTGGTCTTCACCATAGTGGAGTTTGGAGTGTGACTGTTTGAGGTTGTGGACAGGTGTCTTTTATACTGATAACAAGTTCAAACAGGTGCCATTACTACAGGTAATGAGTGGAGGACAGAGGAGCCTCTTAAAGAAGAAGTTACAGGTCTGTGACAGCCAGAAATCTTGTTTATTTGTAGGTGACCAAATACTTATTTTCCACCATAATTTGCAAATAAATTCTTTAAAAATCAGACAATTTTCTGGATTTATTTTCTCATTTTGTCTCTCATAGTTAAGGTCTACCTATGATGTCAATTACAGGCCTCTCTCATCTTTTTAAGTGGGAAAACTTGCAAAATTGGTGGCTAACTAAATACTTTTTTCCCCACTGTATATATAGGGCAGTGTTTCTCAACTCCAGTCCTCACGACTTGCCAGCATGTCATGTTTTCAGGAGTTCCTGAAGGTGATACTGGTATTGTCCATGCATTAGGACTTACTCAAGGTATTAATTCTGTGGGATATTTTATAATCATTATTGGTGGGTGGGGCCTTAGGACTGGAGTTGAAGAACACTGCACTAGGACATAAAAAAAAAAGTCTCAGTTACAGGGGAAAACAGACCCCACTGGAGGCATTGTACAGAGGCAGAGAAGGATACTATCCCACCTGGTCTCCATGCTGGAGTATAATTCCCATCCCATGCATGAGACGGTGATAGCACTGGGCAGCACCGTCAGTGACCAACTGCTTCACCCCAAATGTGAGAAGGAGCGCTATCGGAAGTAATTCCTCCTTGCTGCTGTTAGGCTACAGGTTTCTGTGGATATCATGCAATCCAGAAACTGAATTCTATAAGCTGTAATATCCCTAATAATGTCCCTTATTTAATTTTTTTAATCTGTAATCTACTGTCACTGTGATGCCTTTATTTTGGAGTTGTTGTATTCTCTGTGCTGCTGTAACACTGTGAATTTCCCCATGGTGAGACTATTAAAGGATTATCTTATCAGTGTCTGCTAAGATCCCGTAGCATAGTTCACATTAAGGCTACTTTCACACTAGCGTTTTTAAATTCCGGTATTGAGTTCCGTCATAGGGGCTCAATACCGGAAAAAAACGCTTCAGTTTTGTCCCCATTCATTGTCAATGGGGACAAAACTGAACTGAAGACAACGGAATGCTCCTGAAAGCATTCCGTTCCGTCTTCACACCGGAGAACAAAATGCTGCGGTTTTCTCTCCGGTCCAGGCATCCGCACCAAGCCGGATCCGGAATGACCCCCAATGCAAGTCAATGGGGACGGATCCGTTTGGTGTGACACACCAGTAATCCGGATCTGTCCTCCATTGACTTGCAATGGGGGGTCATTCCGGATCCGGCTACACAGAAATACATACAGACATACATACATACATACATACTCACATACTCCAGGCAGGGACGCCGGCAGCATGTCTTCACGCGCCTCCTTCGCGCAGCTATGGCGTTTCCCCACTGCGCCCAGCAGAGGGCGCTGTGGGGAATCGTCATCACTGCGCACAGGAGGCGCGTGAAGACGTGCTGCCGGCGTCCCGGGCTGGAGTATGTAAGTATGTATGTGTTTGTGTGTGTATGTCTGTATGTATTTCTAATGTCTGTCAACAAGTGTGGGGCCGGAGCGCTGCTCCGGCTCCACACATGTATCAGCGTTAGCACGGATCCGTTGGCACCCTTTAGGTGCCGGATCCGTGCTGACGCTAGTGTGAAAGAGGCCTAAGAAGAAAGGAGAAGACGGAAGTTGTAGTAAAAACCATGCATATATGGAGCTCTAGATGTAGGGTGCTTGGTAGTTATAAGGTTAATTTTTAGTATTTCATAAATATATATTTTTAGTCATATACAGTGCTCTGAAAAAGTATTTGCCCCCTTCCAGATTTCTTTTGTTTTTGCACATTTGTCACAATTAAATGTTTCAGATTATCAAACAAATTTTAATATCAGGCAAAGATAACCTGAGTAAATACAACAACACAGTTTTTAAATTCTGATTTCATTTATTAAGGGAAAAAGCTACCCAAACTAACCTGGCCCTATGTGACCTCTAAACCTAATAATTGGTTGTGCCACCCTTGCAATAACTGGCAATGGGTCTTTCACATCTCTGTACAACCTACTCTTCTTGGCAGAACTTTGACTAGACCACACCAAAACCTTATTTTATTTTTTGTTCAGCCATTCAGAGGTGGACTTGCTGGTGTGTTTCGGATCCTTGTCCTGCTGCAGAACCCAAGTACGCTTGAGCATAAAGACTATGTACACCTCCGGGGACAATTTTTTTAATGTTTGAATTTTATTAATTTTGGGCTAAAAATTATTTTTGCAATAGTAGTATAGTAACATAGTAACATAGTTTATAAGGCTGAAAAAAGACATCTGTCCATCCAGTTCGGCCTGTTATCCTGCAAGTTTATCCAGAGGAAGGCAAAAAACCCCTGTGAGGTAGAAGCCAATATTCCTCACTTTAGGGAAAAAAAATTCCTTCCTGACTCCAATCAGGCAATCAGAATTACTCCCTGGATC
Organism: Rhinella marina; assembly: GCA_900303285.1. NCBI lineage: Eukaryota > Metazoa > Chordata > Amphibia > Anura > Bufonidae > Rhinella > Rhinella marina. The sequence goes on from ONZH01008678.1 coordinate 124,729, forward strand.
AACAACCTATCTCTAGTAACTATAACCTGTAATATTATTACACTCCAGAAATACATCCAGACCCCTCTTGAACTCTTTTACTGAACTTACCAATAGATCTTTATTAAAAATAATAAACCATTTTGTCACAAAGGATTAACTGTTTTTTCTAGCTGTGTGAATGGTACTTTCACTTTGTGCCGGTCATATAATAGCCCTTATCTCTAAACTACTAAAAGGTCATAAACACTTATTTAAGCCACATTGTTATCAGTAAGATAAGAACTGAGCTATGATAAGTGTTTATAAGGTCAGAGAGCAGAGATAAGGAGCCCGCCATCTCCCTGCTTGACAGAGCAGAGAGAAAAACAGATCCTGCTAGTGGAAAAACTCAAAGCTGTGCAGGGAAAACAGCTCATCATTTTTAATAAAATATTTTTAATAAAAATATTTTTAGCTCAAAATGAGTACAACAGTAATAAATAATAAAAAAAATTACCACCAAAGGTGTACATAGCCTTTACATTCTACTTCAGGATTTTCTGGTAGAGCACCATTCATGGTTCCATAAATTACAGCAAGTTGTCCAGGTCCTGAAGCAGCAAAGCAGCCACAAACCATCACAGTACCACCACCATGTTTAACCGTGAGTATGATGTTCTTTTTCTGAAATTCTGTGTTCAGATGTAATGGCACGCACACCTTCCAAAAAGTTCCATTTTTGTCGCTTCAGTCCAAAAAATATTTTCCCAAAAGGCTTGGGGGATTATCAAGATGTTTTTCTGCAAATGTGAGGCAGGCTTAAAAGACTAAAAGTCTTGTCGCCATTTGTAAATTCTAAGTCGCATTGGCGACCATTTTGGTCGCCAACTGGAGCACTGAATAATTCACCATGAAGTATAGCTACATCATAATGATTGTGGAGGCACAGGAGCCCATGCTAGTATACCTGCTGATCCCAGTCCCTGGTCCTCAAATTCTGTTCACCGGCAACTCGTACCCCTTGGTGTCTGCTTCCTTCTGGCAGGTACGATTGCTGGGGTAAGTGCTGCTTTTTTTCTTTCTTGCTGGTGCTCTGCTGCATCTCCATTTGTTGCCTGTAGGGTGCATGCTCACTCACCAGCTCTTAAAGGGTCTTTGCATGCACCTCAGTCCTCCATATCCAATGGCTGACCACCTTAGGGTATTTAAAGCGCCTTTTCCTGTGGGAAGGTTCCTGAGGAACAGCTTCTAGTTCTCTAGTTTCCTGCTAAAGTGCGCTACTTGTCTAGTTTCACTACTTCTACGTCTAGTTTTGCTCTCCCGTATACTGACTTCTTCTTGAACTAATAGCCTCCTTTAGCAGAATAATTTATCCTGCAAAACTGCAAAAATTGTTTAGGAATATTTTGAGAAACTATACAAAAAATTTAAGATGCTGACTTGAACTCCCCATATCTTAATCTGATCAAGTATGGGATGTGCTGGAAAAACATGTCTGATTCATGGAGTTCCCAACTCCCAATTTACAGGACTTTAATGAGTTTTTCAGCTTAAAACCCCAAGCAGTATGTGACACAGCAGTGACGTTCCTCTTTATTTATTTTTAAACTGTCTCTGAAGTCTCCCGTTAGCAGCACTTCAATTGATAACTGCTAAGGCGAATCAGTTTTCTAAAAATAGTGGTCAATATAAGTGTTCTGATATACACAATATTCCAAGAAGATCTGGTACCTGCAAACTTGGTATGTGATAGTCAGAATACAGAGGAGTATCCAGCGAGTAAAATATAATATCTTCTTAATTCCATAATTGACATTAAAAAATATACATGGTCACAGAGTCTGATGCTCTTTGATCCTCGGTTTTAATCATAGGCTACCAAGCCAACATACTACAAGACTTATACAGGGGAAGGTTCAGCTCAATTACTAATCAGCTCACGTGTTCTTTAATTAAACACAACACTTAAATATTCCCCCTATTTTTTAATATGTTTAAAACAGATGAACAAGACAGCAAATGGCCACAAATAAACAAATCTGTATCAAAATACATATGCATGAACCTATTAGTTGTTTAACCCTTAATAAAAAGTTAATAAGTCCTTCCAGAACGACGATTATTGGAGCACACCTTGAATACCTGATTTCCATCAGGTTTGAATTATCAATTATCAAGAATTTATTAACTTTTTATTAAGGGACGGTGCATTTTTAATGTGAATTATGGAATAAAGAAGATATTATATTTTACTCACTGGATCCTTCTCTGTGTTTTATGTGGATTGTGTTGGGTGTGAACACACTGTGGATGTGTAATATCGCTTGCTGATACACTTCACCACTAGTAGCTGGATTATATTATAACCATGTGATAGGCAGAGCCTTTACTAAGCTCCTGGGCCCTAATGCAAAACTGTGACTCGAACCTCTGTAGTCCTACAGCTACTCCTTTGTTGATTACAATAGTATGTACAATTTAACTTAGGCTGAAGTACAGAAGGAGCAGAACTTGTCTCTACTTTGGCCAGAAGTTTTGTACTGTCTAAAAAGACAAAAAAGTGTATTCTGAAATCAGACTCAACTAGCTCGTCACCATTCAGCTCTCTTGGTCTACTACAATGTGTAGAAAGACAAACAGAGGTTCATTATGAGGGTCAGGCTCTATGAATCGTTTATCACCCACTGTACCCTAATCTAATTATTTTAGTATGTACCTTTTCTAGTTTTCAAAAAATCACCAGAATTTGTTTTCCAATACAATTATATATTCATACTTACCAATTGGACACTCTTCTCCAAGCTGTCCCCACCCAGCGCAACAGACAAAACTCGAACCCCTGTTAATTCAAAGAGAGAGAGAAAAAGAAGCTATAAAAATGTTGGAAATCCACATTTTATTCTTGTGCAATATGCATGAAGGGGTTTGATTGTTTAGCTGTGATCATGGAGTTAAAATTGGACACTTCATGTTAAATAAAGAGATACCTCCAAACCATACAACTGGTAAGAGGATTGGCCATTCTTGTGACCTTCTCATCCTTTCTTGCTCTTCATGCCCCAAAATGCAGACTGTCATCAAGCCTCATGATTATTAGAATTTGGGGTGGTATGGATAAAACCATTTGGGAGCTGTAGTAAAATCCTACGTTGACACTACATCTGTAGAACTTATCTTGATGAATTCAACACCAGAGATGCCATTACCTGTAGCTACATATTGTAAGTAGTAGGGGTGAGGTTTTATGTGCATTTTCCAGGGGCACAGTCGATTTCTACATAGTTATGCCCTCATTCAGATTCCCTGTGATAGCAGAAATAACATTATGGCAATTTATTGTTATAATGACAATAATAAGAAGGTTTACATCTAGCCACTATACATTTCATATCTTGTTAAGCCAATGCTTTATTTCGCTTTACACGCTTATCAAGCTTTCTTGCTCTCATTCTGTTTTCACAGACTGAACACTGAAAAAAACATGAATTCTGTCTGAAACTAGTGGATATGGTGTCATTTAGCTGGAAGGCTTTTCCTGGCAGACGTTCAGTCCCCTGATACCAACTGGCCCACATCTGAATGGTACAGAACATCTAATCACTGTTGTCGGCCAGGTGCATCCCTTCTTGGTCAGAGCTTCCTGCACTACATGAATACTTCCACCACCTACCAGCCCACAAACCATAGCCCATGACTGGCAAAGAGATTTGCATTCTACATATTTACATCTTGGCTCTGGGATACATGAGCGAGAACTCCACTTAATGTTTCAGACCTGCCAAGCATCCTTCCAAATGCAAGAAAACCGTGTTTCTGGCAACTGCTGCAACGCAGAGTCTATCGATCCCAAAGTCTAAAGAATTATTGGTGTGTGAACCAGCTGCACCAATCCAAGTCCTCAACTTGATAATTGCGAAAAAATATCTTTTTGCTTAGACACTGAGAGGGCTCATATATTAGCAAAATGTTGCTTTTTGAGGAAAGTTCCATATGTAGCTTTCTGCCATAATATCAATGATACATCCACCTTTCAATATTCACTCTATTAGTCTTCATGCACATGACCATATATATGGAATCCGGACGTATGCATCTTTTTCTTAGTCCATTTTATAGATATAGCTATTCTTGATGGATAAAAATAGGACATGTTCTATAATTTGATGAGTAAATGCCAGTTATTCACACTTTGCAGTCATATTGCAGGTTCTGCCATGTGTAAAGACACCCTAACTGCGTTTAAAGGAGTTTTTCCATCACATACAGTACAATGGGGGCATATCGCTAGGATATGACTCCATTGTCTGATAGGAGCGTGCCCCACCTCTGGGACCCGCACCTACAATGAGAACGGTGCGAGGGAAATGAATAGAGGGCGCACTGCGCATACGCAGCCTCCTTCCATTCATTTCAATGGGACTGCCGAAAATAGCCAAGCACTGGCTCGGCTATTTCCGTCTGCCCCATAGAAATGAATGGGAGCAAGGGCCGAGCAGCGGGGAGCAGCGCCCGGTGTTGGACGGACCCCGGGGTCTTCCAGCCACCGCTCTCCCTGCTCCGTTCTCCTTTTAGGTGCGGGTCCCAGAGGTGGGGCACCACCTATCAGACAATGGGGGCATATCCTAGCGATATGCCCCCATTGTATGTGATGGGAATACCCCTTCAACCCTAAAGACCCTGGTTCTGGGAGCTGAGCAGTAGTAGCTCTTAGCACCCACTAATTTTACCCTTTATCTTACATGCCAGACAACCCTGTATGCACTAACTACATGAAAAGCACAAATCTCTCTCCTCTAGGGTCTATTCAGACCATGCAATTTGATTGTGAAACTTTTGCAGTTTTAATGAGCTTCAAGATAGCTGTGGAACCGCAATCATTCATAGTAAAACCATGTGCACTTTGTTTGCTCTGCAGATCTTGGATCTTGTTTGGTCTAAATTCCTAGTTGAGAAAAAATTTCCCTTTCACTGACTGCAAACAGGGATCTAGAAAATGAAGAAGACTTGAAAAACAAAGTAGAAATTAGAAAATCAGTTGATACCACTGCATGACTATCCATTATTCATTACCATGAAGACCCTCCCGCCAACGTTGTCCATATGCTCTAATACAACACATGGACGTTGGTTGCCCACAGAGGCGTAGCTATAGGGGAAGCAGGGGAAGCGGCTGCTTTGGGGCCCAGACCCCCAAGGGGCCCCCTCAGGAGGAATACTAAAAGATTTTATTGTCAGGGCCACCTCAACTGTCATGTCTTGTCTGAGAACTCAATCTTGACCAACCACAGGAGTGGGGGTTGCGAAGAAGTTGCTGGGAGGGGGGCCCCATTCAAAAATTTTCTGTAGGGCCCAGTCAGTTGTAGTTACGCCACTGGTTGCCCAGATGAGATAAGATAAAATAAGACCTTTATTGTCCCTGTATTTCCATACAGCGAAATTCGTTTTTGTAACTCACAGGAATAGCTTTAAGGTTTAGTTACATAAAGCTAGAAAACCCCTTTAAAGGGGTATTCCGGTAAAGTAACTTAATTTTTGAAAAACTGCATTAAGGCTGCAAGCTGTGACCCAACCAGAACCTATACCTATACATATAACCAGAGCTTCATTTTATCTTGCAATCCATTTGTCTAGCTCCTGTGTGAGCCTGCAACACACTGACTGTATCATGGCTCCTGATCTTCCCTCAGAAAACTACAATCCCCACAATGCCTAGCTTTCCTGCTGTGAGTGTTGATGATTACTGATTGGCTGCCTGATATACAGTCCGGTCACGCCCCCTCTACTCACCAATCAGCAGCACACTAACATTTATCTAGAGAATTGATAGCAACACACTGAGCATGCTCGACCTAACAAAGGCTCAGAACTACAGGTCAATGCCATGGTAACTTATGAGGAAACACAGTAGAAGAGGAAGAAAACTACTTTTATAACTACTGAACGTTAAATATGTGAAACTGACATTATATTAGGTAATGGATGATGAATTAGTTTAAAACATAAGTTATATTTATGGTAACCGAAATACCCCTTTAAGTACCACTAAGCTTTCTTTGCTAGCTGAATACATTATAAAAAACGTTCATTATTACTTAGACTTGCTTGATGAGGACTAGAAGATTCTGAAATAACATATTCTTTCTTTTTCACTTCACCAAATCCCTCCACTTCTGCCATTTAAAGAATTACACGTGGAAAGTATCATTTACAGTTTGGTCAATAGCCAAACTGCCACAGGCCGGCGGGGTTGTGTGCGGCTCACATGGAAAATACCGAACAGATTCTGCAGAATCATGGGCAGATAGGGAACACGTGGCTGGTGCCAATAAGTCATAACTTGTATTCTGCTCTATACAGTGAATGGGATCTCGATGATCTGTAAAACATATATTTTTCTCTTTTATGTATGTTAATTAAAAACACCCAGTAGATTTTAAGCAGTAAAAGGTAAAAGCAAACACAATAAAATATAATGTGTAGCAGTCCTTGTAATGTGTTCTCTCATTCTTCACTGTTTTTATTGCTATGAAAAGCCTGAAGTATGCATTGAACAGCATACCTAAGTAGCAGTATAAGAGACAAAACCATGAGCATATATATATATATATATATATATATATATATATATATATATATATATCAAGGACACATGTCTATCTATGACTGCAGGATCAGACTACACACAAGGATTGTTTGTAGTCTGTAACACACAGAACTGCATAGGAGCTGTATACACAAAACAGCAAGCTGTTTTTAATCAAGACTTGTTGCTTGTTTTTATTTTAGACCCATTGGAAAAGTGGACATTGAATCATAAATCATGGCTGATATGCCTTGCCATTTAAACCAAGCTTGCCTATGAATTGAAATGAAATGGGTATACTTAAACAAGGATTTTATATGATATGGTATAAAAAATGAAAGGTATGACCGAAAACTCATCCAGGTGCTGGTACCGTCAATGACAGTGAGTAGGTTTTGCCTGCTGTTGAAGAGGACCTGTAACCTCTCCCTTAGGGCTCTTGCACATGACCATTGCCCGGCTGTGGCTGTATTGCGGCCCGTGTACGGCGGGTTTGCAATACATGGGCACCGGCCGTGTGCACCCCGCATCACGGATGTGGACCCATTCACTTGAATGGGTCCGAAACTGGGAGATGTGGTGCGGAACGGAGGCAAGGATCGGAAGGCCACGGAAGCACTATGGAGTGCTTCCGTGGGTTTTCTGTTTGTGTCTCTGCACCACAAAAAAGTAGTGCTTGCATAGGTCTACATGTGGCGGCCCCACAGTCTGTGTTCGTGCATTGCAGACTGCAATTTGCGATCCACAGCATGGACCTGGCCAGCTCACGGTCATGTGCATGAGCCCTCAAGCAACTGCTTGTATCCATTGTATTAATTTATTATTCCAGCTAGAAGTTATGAATGAATTACAAGGAAGGTCCAGATGGGTGTCACCAGTGTGTCCCTGAAATTAGCCAGTCAGTGCTGTCAGTGTCAGACTGTGCAACTGGTAACACCCATCTGGACCTTCATTGTAAAGTATTAGTAATTCATTAATAACTTCTAGAAGGAATAATAAAGGAATGGCACAACGTCATTGATTAGACGTCCAGAATTGTTATTACATGGAAATGCAATGTAGCTACTAAAACAGACATGTCTGGAGAGGTCAGATCTTCTCTTTAAGTGATGGTTATTAATACCGCCACTCAAATGGACAGATGGGACGAAAACAAGCTTGTTTACTCAACCAGTGGGGCCCCAGGGCTATGTGACATTGTCCTAATGACAATTCATAAAATCTTGCTGCTTCTTGAAGCATTTGTATATACACAGCAGTCCATACAGCAGTGTCCCATCTATGTATGCAGTCCATCCGCATAACCTGCTGTACGGTTGTTCATGTTTAAGGGCTCATACATACGAACGTGTGCCGACCCTACCCGTGCTGCGGACCGCAAATTGTGGTCCACAATGCACGGGCACTGACTGTGGGGCCGCCGCATCCCACGGTCCACACTGCAAAAAAGTTGTGCATGCACTACTTTTTTGTGGTGCGGAGGCACGGGCAGAAACACCACGGAAGCGCTCTGTAGTGCTTTCATGGGGTTCCGATCTGTGCCTCCATTCCGCATCTCCAAGATTGCAGACCCATTCAAGTGAATGGGTCCGTGATCTGTGATGCGGGTTGCACACGGACTGTGCCTGTGTATTGCGGACCCGCAGTATGTAGGCCGCAATACGGCCAAGGCCGGGAAACGGCCGTGTGCATGAGCCCTAAGTCTGTATGTTGTAATCTGTCCAGCACATTTAGTGCTAAATTATATTCCAGTATTTCTTACCTGTCTACAGACATAACTGATTATGCTTTTGTTCATGTCTAAAACATTAGATTTAATAGGAACCTGTCATCTCTGAAACACTCTACAAACTAGAGTAAGCGTTGTATAGTGTAAGTGATGTTAAGTCCGGTTATGTAATTTTTATCTTTTCATACTCACTTGCATTCAGACTCTGACAAACCTGCAGTAAAATGCACTCAGTGGACTCCGGTGCTCACTCACATAATGGAGAGGACTCAAAGAAGAGTCCAGTGAGTGCATTTTACTGCAGGTTTGTGGGAGCGCAGCGTCTGAATGGAAGTGAGTATGAAGATAAAACTTGCATAATCGGATTCAGCATCACTTATACTATACATCTCTTACTCTAGTTCAGGGGGTGTTTCGGAGATGACAGGTTCCCTTTAAGTGTTTCTTATAAAAAAAAAAAAGAAGCAGAATGAATATCTTTTGAAAGCATGTTTTGACCAATTTTTTTGTGCCGTAATCCACATACATAACTTAGATTGTGAGCCCCATAGGAGACAGCTTTATGCTATTGTCTGTAAAGCACTGCGGAATATGTCAGCGCTATATAAGTGAGTATAATAAAAATTAAAAAAAACATAAATATATTAAAATGGGGAATAAATGTGGCTAAATAGATGTATACATTCATATAACTACTTCAGTAGTGAACTAAGACTTTTCCAGAAATTCAGGAATATCAACGATTTCAGACTAATAAAGGTTTATAAGGTTTATATGGCGCATACTTTTCACTTGTTTACATCTTACATGTATAACATCCAGCATGTTCTTATATAGAGAGAGGGAGACAAAGAACGCATTCACTTTAATAGCCCATCTGGTAAAAAATTTAGACTGAATACTTCTGCAGTCCTTTACTGTCCAATCGTTCCTCTTTTTCCAGCAGATACTTATTCTGAGTGCGAGAACAAGCAAAGCACATCCCGATCCTTCCCAGAGTATAATCAAATGGATTATATAGATTCTCTTTGATAAGTAATAGCACAAAGAAGCTTTTTGTTACTTAAAAAAAAAAAAACAAAGGGTAGAACTGAAATCAGCAATCAGCCTCTGATGTAATGCAGCTCTGAGAGAGGTTCTTCTGCTTTTCTGTAGGCAAGTCATTAGTTAGCTATTAGGTTAATTGTTATTGAAAGAGTCCAATCATTTCAGCAAGCTATGTTATAGAAAGACAAGAAGGAATTGTGTAGTCAATATACTGTATGTATCTGATCACTAAACGTACGTCTTTGATCTACCTAATGCGCAGTACATGCTATGTGCCTCTGGCCTAAATGTAATGGAGACACTATATGGGTAAAACTAAGAAAAAATATTTCTCAATGATACCCTTATCTTACCAAATTCAAGAAAAAAAAAATCATATATTCATGTTTTTAGATTTTGCAAAATAAAAAAGTACTAAGCAGTAACACGGACTACATGGTTACCCTATATTATTTGTTAATAAAAATTAAAATAAATAAATAAAATACATTTCTACTGTAAATCAACAAAACAAGCAAGGAGAAACAACCCCCCCAAATATCCTCCTTTTCATGCCCTGTTCCATACTGTAGTCCAAAGGGTACAAAATAAAAAAATAAACCCTTGTATAGTTTTTATTCATTTTACATTCATTATCTTGCTGATTCATTATCGTGCTTCCTCTTCAAGATTATACTCTGCGTCGTCTTGCTTGTAGGAGTGCTGCAGTGTAATTAGATCGTCCCATTCAAGTGAATAAGATGAACAGTTGGAATTACATTGTGCCGCCGAGATGTTGCACAGGTAATCTTAAAGAAGAATCATCGCTCGCACAAGTGCTGCCTTCTCTTCAAACAGCTGATCATGGCAGAGGATAGGTCATCAATATCTACTCATTTTAAAGGGTTATTCCCATCTTAGACAATGGAGGAATATCGCTAGGATATGCCCCCATTGTCTGATAGGTACGGGTCCCACCTCTGGCTGGCTCGGCTATTTCCGTCGGCTCCATAGAAATGAATGGGAGCAGCAGGAAGCCTCCAGGCACAGCGCTCCCCGCTCTGTTCTCGATATATATGTGCAGATCCCAGCGGTGGGACCTGCACATATCAGACAATGGGGGCATATCCTAGAAATATGCCCCCATTGTCTAAGATGGGAATACCCTTTAAGGACCAGTAACTTTTTCCCCCTCATTTCCCATGTTACAACATTTTTACTTTTTTCAGTCTAGCTGTATGAAACCCTGAATTTTGCAGGACAAGTTGTCTTTTTTGTAGGAGTCCTTTTAGGGTACAAAAAATGTATGAAATACATTTTCTCAATATATTTTTTTTTTTGGGGGGGGGGTTGTGGGAGGGTAAAACATAGTTTTTTTTAGGTTTTATTTACAACATGAAGAGTTAATGTCTAAATCATATCAGGGTCAGCAGGAAGGTCTGTGGGCCTCCTTCTCTCCACACTTGCTCGTATATGCAACTCTCACCTCAACCTGTTCTAATTCAGATTCTTGTTTTTAAAACAAGACCATGAGCATGGCTCTAGCTGCACTGAGGCCTGAAAAGGATCCCTCAGAAGTGCCCCTCCTTTGGCAGACACACAGCCCGAACAGGACTCATTCAGAACAGTATAGTCCTTTCCACTTTTCTCAGAGCTGATCAGTGGGAGGTTAAGTCGCTAATAATTAGGACTGTGTGTTACTGGAACTGTCTGGCAGATTGGCTGCATCTCATGTTCTTCTATCACTATGTACAGGTTTACTATCCCTTTAACTGTAAGAAAACTGTATAATTCTAAATAAATGTATAATTCTATGGTTTATGCTGTCATACAAACAATATAGCATCACTTGGTCTATCATGTGTCCTAAAAAGAGCCTATCCATACAGGAGATGGTAGCTTCTCACAATTCCATGCTCTCTCCAGGGAAGGAGCCGAGGAATAAGTATACCAACCATATACAATACTAAGGAGTACATTTATTAAGACCAGCATTTTAGACACCGGTCTTAATAAAGCCCCATAGCTGGCGGAGGATGCACTGGCCTCTCCATAACTTCGGGGCATCCAGCGCCAGTTCTAAATCTACACCAACTTCCTAGCTGTCTTACATTTAGACCTTTTTCAAACCCTAAAACAGGTGCAGAAAATGGTAAATTAGACCGACCTGACCCCTTCCTCGCCAACAATTTTCGACCTGCTGTGAGCGGAGCGAAGTCACAGATAGCACCCTAAAATACGCTTAATTTTGGGATATTACAGTATAATAATAGACTCCCTAAGTGTTGAATTCTGTGTCACTTTAATGATGCTCAGTTATGGTTAGCCCCCCCCCACCCACAGTCATTGGAAACAATGTAGTAGAGCACAAAAAAAACCCTCTACAAACGCGTTGTATCACAAATACACAATCTATTTATGACTGTCCAGTGAGAATCATGAAATCATAAGTGAGAGCCAGTCTGGCAGCATTACAAACCTCATACTTAGAAAGTTCTTCCAGCAAGTACCAACGATGGGTTTAAACCCAGACAGAAGACTATTCACACTGTGCAATTCTGAACTCTTAAGTCAGTAATAGCCAGAGGGTGTTATTCTTCCTGCCCGACTGCTTGATCTGCATTTGGTCTTTTCTCACTAAACTGTCTCCAGAGCTTGGATTAAGTACTGTAACTTTCTAACCTTTCCAAGTTAGTATTCACAAGATAGCTTTGTCCAGTCCCAGAATGTTGTTATTGGCTGAGAGTTGAAGATATGTCACGCAGGCTGACACCTAATTATAAAACAGCACATGTGTTTCTCTTAATACCGTCTGCGTTCTACAAATCCAGAGCGCACTTGTATGCAATTAACTTACAGTCGTAGAAGGGTTAATTGGTCATGGACCGGGTTTAAAACTTACAATGAGCTACTAATAAAAGGATTGCTGTGGAACATGACAGTCACATAATATAGTGAGAACACGTAGAAGCAAATGAAGTGTAATGCAATAAATGGCTGCAATTAAAGGGTACAAAGTACAGTGCCTATTATCATCTACATTAATTACAATTATCAAATGCTAAAGTTATATATGTATGCAAATCTATTCAGGAGAATTTATCAGCAATGAAAACAGACATTTTCAAATAATATGTGGATGCTGCTATGTTCCCCATTCTTTGGAAACTTTTTCCAACTCTGTAAAATTCAATCAGGATCAAGAGTGAACGGCTACTCTCAATTCGAGCCTGAAATTCCCAACTGAATAGAAGTATGAACTGTGAATTGCCCACTCTAGTTGGCTTTATGTATCATTGTCAAAAATCTCTTATCCCAAACTGAATTTCTCTTGCAGCAGTTTTTGTGGTGACTTTTGTGTGTTTCGAGGCACATATTTTAAAGAGGAGACGTCACCTCTCCTGATCTTTCTACTACTACTAGCATTCGTCATGCAACAATTCTGCAGCATCTATTCTTATAACTCTATGATATGTCATTTCTCTATTATTACTTCAATAAGTTATGAACAAGTTTCTAGCTGGGTCCGGCTGGATGTTACCAGTTGGGGGAGTGTCCCTGCACAGTCTGACACTGGCAGCACTGACTGGATAGTGTCAGACTGTGCAGGGACACACCTACTCCTGGTAATATCTGGACCTTCATTGTTAACTGCTAGTAATTCATTCATAACTTCTAGATGGAATAATAAAGGAAAGACACATCATAAAGTCATAATAATAGATGCTCTAGAATTTTTATTATATGGGGAATGCAAGTAATTGCTAAAACTGACATAACAGGAGAGGTTACAGGTAGAGAAGAGCGAGCATGCTTGGCCGAGCGTACTCAGGAGCAATTTTCGAGTAGTAGCGTACGCATCTTCTAATCTGTACGCTAATGCGTACGCATCTTGTAATTTGTACGCATTAGTGTACAGATTATAAAATGCGTATGCATTAGCGTACAGATTCTGAAAAGCGTACGCTACTACTTGAAAATTGCTCCCGAGTACGCTCGGCCGAGCATGCTCGCTCATCTCTAGTTACAGGTCCTCTTTAACCCAACCTTAGAAGCTTTCTAGAGCCAGCTGAATCCCCACAGCTCTTCCTTCCAGTTGAACATTACTCTGCTGTATTTCTATATAATCACAGCTAAATGATTTTTTTTTCTTTTATTTTGCCCCAATGATTTAGCTCAGCTCACACACGGTGTTCATGTCTTCTAGTGCATTTTTTGAGCCACTGGTTCATATATTTTGGTTCAAAACATTAAATAGGTGCTTGTAAAGATGAATTCCATGAATAATGTAAAACATATTTTTTAATTTATTTTAATATACATAGTGCAGTAATATGTCCTCTCTTACTACTGCTGAAGGATGCAGGTAATCCATGGTACGTATGCTTTGTCAGTTTACAGGATGCAGGCTACCATATCAAGGTGGCTTTCTAAATCTGAATACTGACCTGGCAGAGCAGGTTGTAGAACATTGTATTCAGTCTAATCAGTTAGGCTAACCAGTAACTCTGATCAGTCAGTGAGTCTAGTCTGAGACAGCAGATGCCAAATGTAGCCCCCACAGACCAGGGCCAGGACCAGGACCAGGACCAGGACCAGGACAATTGAAAACCTACAATAAGTAGGCCAGAAGAGAGAGAGGTGCAGAGTATACGTTCTGGAGAGGTGAATTGCACTACAAGAAGCTTATAAACTCCATACTGTCTAGTTGTGTAATGGCTTCTAGCCCTGAACAAGTATCAAAGGCAGAAATCTGGATATTCCCACTGTTCCATATTCTGTCAAGGACACTGTGGAAAGCTTAAACTGTGAGCATGGCAACCTGTTGAAAAAAGGTTCAGAGCACAGTCTGATGTTTAGGGTCCACACTGTGGTTGCTTCATATCAGAGAAAGTGTGCAGCCTCATTCCTGGATGCTTATGTCAGCATGAGAAGAGCAGTATAAGGAACGTGGGTTTAAAAGGAACACCTTGGCCTATTAATTACTTTTACAGCCATGAAGAATGTAACATCTGTGGAAAGTGCATTCTGACCACCAACTACTAGTCTGTGCATGCTAAGAACGGTCCTGATCTGTTTGCATTTGAATTCTTCAGTGAAGAACTGTTCTGCTGCACAAAGGCTTCATCATTGCTTCCTACTCCGCTACACTGCACCAACATCTATAGTTTCACCAATGGACCGTGCCTTACACCTCAAAACCACCAACATCAAGGGCACCCCAACTTACATCAGGAAGGAGCTCCAAAACCAGGGTATAATCTGAACAGAAGAACAGGTGCGCCCTTCCCATCACTGCACGGCCCAGAGGAGTGACAGAGCACTACAACCCCCATTCTAGTTACTATCACTCCTCCTCTCCTGGGCTCACTACAGGAGATTTGAAAACCATTTGCTATACTATGAGTATGACAATAAACTGTTGATTAATGGCTAAAATGTAACTGGCTACTTATGAAACTGAGATGATTCTCAAATAAAATGTCTACCCAGGATCTGACCTAGCTATCTCACAAGTTACCGAGTCTACATGGCTGACCATGTGTGTAGAAAATGATCTATTTAGCTTCACAGAACATTTTTCTGAGACATTAATCATTACCCATGATACTGGAAATAGCCAGAAGACTATAATAACTGTGGGGATTCACAGAGACATGTTCCTTCCATAAACAATGCCTGTGTTAATGATGAATTGCCAGTTCCGCTGACAATGAGCAGATTGTCTTATCATACTTCTTTGAGGAGAAATGATAAAGTGGTTGAATTAAGCTGTCTGATGAACCTCTGCCAGAACCACTGTTGACAGCAGCATTTAGGACTGATGGAAATGCCTATATTCTTCTAGTGTTTGATGAGTTTATTGGTTGGTTTCAGGTTCAATTTGAATAAAATCATTACTTAGAGGGGTTGTCTGGTATTTTTGTAAAAATTAGTGCATTTTTGTTTAAAGTAATGGAGCATACATGGCCTTGCAGTGTCACAGATCTGACTTAGGGCTACTCACTCCTCTTCACAGGATCAATGCGGGAGTCAGGCAGGAGTCAGGACAGGGAGACCAGGGTCCGTGTGGTAAAAAGCTAGAAATGTGGCACAGGAAATCAAGACAATATAATAGTGCACCTTCTCGGGACTAGACGAGATCAGTAACCCTCTCTTGGTTAAAGTTTCTTAAAGAACCCTGGGAGACCTGCCAGTGGCTGGAAATCGATTTGGACTAGTGCATCCTGGCCCTTTAAGAGCTGGGGAGGGTGTGCACACCCTAGGGAGCAGAGAATAGCAGACAGGAGGCGGAGAGGCCAGAAGATGCCTACAGCCTTGCCTGCTGGGAGAAGAGAGCTGTCAACAGGACACCAACTGCCGACAGTCCAGTGATGGGGGAGGGGTCAGTATCCTGGTGGCCATGCCTACCAAGTGACGATAACGATGAGCACAGACCACTAGCATCATACCTAACGGCAGGAATTCATATAAAATTTGAAAATAGCCATTACCCACCAGTTAAATCCCCTATTGCTCCAGTGCCAACACTTCGGCGGTCTTGTGCTGTACATGCATTCTGTTGTATTTAGTGAGGTATAGGCTATGCTGATGCAATTGATCCAAACATGTAGCGACTAATTAATTAGCTTCAGCTAGTCTCTCCTAATGAAATGTTTGTCTCATTCATATTTGTCAGTCTATGAGTAAGGTCTTTTCACCGAAACATGTCAGACTGCTGGTCACTGACTGTGGAGTCGGTGTCCATTTTGGTGGAGTCGGTATAAAATGGACCGACTCCAAAAATATATAATAAATTGGTACATTTAGTTCAATGCAGTATGTGCTGAATGTATTTTAATAAGAATTTGGTAAAATGATGAAATGTCCTATAAATGTCTGTTCTATTCCTGAACTAAGGATCTAGGCTTTCAGTTGAGATGACTGTGTGCTGCCCTTTATGTAGATGCTCAGAAGTGAAGCTCCTCCGCTACCGATCAGAGGAAAAAAGCACTGGGAAGGAATGGCTGCACTCATCTCAGATCTGCTAGAGAAAACAGGATTAAAGAGGTTTTCTCACTAGTTACAAAGATTAGCTTTTAGTCAGTAGACTGGTCAGTAGATTTTACTTTAGTCAGCAGGTCTCTCACTGTACACAGGTTTCTATGGTAACCTGCAGACCAGAAAGACTGTCATCTGATTGCCTGAGAGCAGTGAAAAATTATGGGACTGAGCTCTGAGTGATTACCTGCAGTAAGCAAAAGGTCCAAGTGTTGTGAGGATTGAGAAGCATGGCTTTACCTGTAATTGTGTTAGATATCGCAATCTTCTGCTCTGTTAGAGTAATATATGCTAATAACTGCTGGAACCCCCCCCCTCCCCACAGCCTGAGGAGACAGAGTGAGTACTAACTGCCTGTCAGCCAGTGAATCAATGTGCTGAGAAAACCCCTTTAAGGCAAGTACTTCTTAGTATATCTAAGTTTCAATAAACTGTGCATAAATCAATTGTCCAGTGCATGTTCTCTCTGTATGCTATATGTTTTAGTTTGCTTTTCCTCTGATGTAAAACACCTAGGGATTTATGTATGAAAACTGTCTAGGTGTAGAAATTTCTTTGTTGCCCATAGAAACCAATTAGAGCTCCCCTTTCATTTCATATAGTGCTCTGGAGAAATGAAAGGGGAGCTTTGATTGGCTGCTATGGGCAACAAAGAAAGTCTTAGACCTAGACAGGTTTTCATACATCAGGCTCTTAGTGAGCTGTACCCAGAGAAAAGCCTGATACTGAAAGTTCAGAGTAAAGATATCTAGTAAAACATATATTACAAACTTTCTTTGTCATGACATATCTGTACTATTGATTTATGCAAAGTTTGTTTAAAGTTATCAGTTAAACATGCGCGAGGGAGTTGAAGTCAGATTGGGAGTCAGAGTCGGAGTTAGGGGAAGTTGAGGAGTCAGAGTTGGAGTCGGAGCTTTGGATTACCGACTTCACAGCCCTGCTTTGATGACCTAACTTTAAAGTGGTATTCCACTTACATTAAGTTATCCCCTATCCACAGGATAGGGGACAACTATTAGACTGGTGGGGGTCCTACCCCTGTACTCGACTATGTCCGGAACGACCACAGAAATGAATGGAGCGGCCATGTGCATACTTGACAGTCTGTTCTTTTCATTTCAGGGGACTACACGGGGTACAAGGCCCCCGTTCTTGGGATTGGTGGAGGTCCCAGAGGTAGGACCCCCACCAATCTAATAGTTATACCTTATCCTGTGAAAACTTTATGTAACCAGACTACCCTTTTAAAGCTTATCATATCTACAGTACTTTGTTTTCAAAAGATGACAGAATATTAAAGGGGTTTTAAACTTTGAACAGTCCCTATCTATGCATGAACCTTATTAGGGAAACTGGGGGTAAACAAGGGAAGTCACTGGAAAAGAGCCCTTCTATTAGTCTGAACAGAAAGCCTTTGCTAATAGCAACTCCTTCTCAGAAGATCCACTGGGCATCAATCCAGCATCACCCAGTAATAACAGCTTCTGTTGAAGGGCCCCCTTGACCCCCAACTCACTTCTGTGATCATCTAGTCAACAGGCGACCTGTAACAAGAGTAGGAGCTATGTAAAGCAGAATGTAAAGTGGAATGTAAAGTGGACTTCCCCATTAAGGAGAATTGAATCTTGGTGTGGCCAAAAACTAAATTAATTCAAACGTTCAAGTAAAGAAGTAACATGGAAACTAAAAAAATAAAACCTTGTATATGCATTTATTATAAGAATAAAAGTGAATATAAAAAATGAAGGATCTGTTCTACTTTTTATCTACATTGTCAACTGATGGTTTGGAAGCAATTTCTCATAGTGATTAGATTTGGCTTCATCCATGTTGAATAGGTTTAGAAATGATTTATGGATCTGAAATGCAAGTTGCAGCAGCTTTCTTATGTAAGCTTCTTTCTAATCGATGAAAGGTGAATTCTGTACAGCTAAATTCAGAGCGATTAGAGTATAATGGATTACCTGTGATGTAATCATTTAACAAATACCATCTATGGGTCATAAAAACGGTGTGTGCAATAGTAACACATTTCTATTTATCAACTGCGTTTCTGAAATATTATGTGCCCCAATGCACAATATCAATTTCATTTTGAATGCTGAAAACATTTTTTCTTGAAGTAGGGCAAAATTTTCAATATTTTCTTTAGCCCATGTTCACATCTCCGTTGTGAACACCGGCAGGCTATTCTGCCAGAGGAACAGCCTGCAAGAATTCACCATATCCGGCATAGCCAAATAATGTCGTGCACCACCAGATCCCCATTGACTATAATGGGATCTAATGAGGAACCGGGTCCTTTTCTGCAGAAATTCTGGCTTTTAGCTAGACAAAAAGTTGCGCATGCTGGACTTTTTTTCCTGACCGAAAACTGGCATTTCTGCTGGAAAGCCCCATCGGATCCTATTGTAGTCAGTGGCGATCTGGCAGTGCATGGCATTATCCGGCTACGCTGAAACCCAGCAGGCTGTTCCTCTGTCAGAGTTCACCATGGGTATGTGAAAGTAGCCTTACTTGAAAGAGTATTTTTTAACTAAATGTCATCTTTAGTATTCCTATTAGTCATCATGTACATTACTGTGTATATTTTGGTCCTCAATATTGCACGATATCTAACAGTATTATGCATGATATTGCAACTCCGCCATAGTTTTATGGGTTTCATTTTTACAGCATTCCCTATGTAGTAAAACTAACTTGTTTCCTTCATTCTACAGGTCAGTATGATTACAGCGGTACACATTTATAGTTTTTCAAGTGCTTTAATACTTAAATGGTCACTAACTTTTCATACGACTTTGCATAAATCATAAGTACAAGCGACCACAAAAAACTTTATAATATGTTTTATCACTGAGAAATGTCTAATTCTCCTGCTATCAACTTTTTACCACCAGCTATAACCAACTCCACCTTTCTACCCTATGCTAATAGATTTTCAATTTGAAAAATGCTTTTTTCACAACAAGGACAGATCATCTCTGCAGGAGAATCATATTACACATATCAATGCAAGTCTATGAAGAGGGGAGTGGGGAAGGAGTAGGAGCTGAGGAGCCAGGTACAGACAAATAAAAACTGCGCAACTGCAAGTTATAGCTCAGTACAAGTGCTTAATTCACAAGCATTCAAGTCAGTACTTCTCTGTAATGTCCTCCATTATCCTGGGGCTGCTTCTGAGTGACTGTGAGACAGTTAGGAAACAGATTATCCTCTACTTTTCCTCTACAGGAGGTAGACAAGTTATACAATGGCGAGAAATGTTATTCCTCATGTACACACACTGTACTATTGATTAATGAACTGATTTTTTACCATTTTTTAATTTCTTAAAAACTTTTTGGACCTTTTTTATACTTTTCCTAAAGGGGTAATCCCAACATGGACATTGGGGGCACATCACTAGAAAATGTCCCCAATGGGTGAGGGACCTACCTTTGGGTCCCACACCTATCCTAAGAATGGAGCCCGCAAAGTGACAGAGGGCACACCGCACATGCGCGGATGCTCTCCATTCATTTCTATGAGAGTTCAAAAAATAGCTGAGTGCTGGCTCAGCTATTTCTGTATGTCCCATAAAAGTGAATGGAACAGTTGTCGCTATTGTGCAGTGGTTTCCTCCATTTCATCGAGGGGGAGCCATTCAGGGAGTGGAGCATTCCTGGGTAAAGACAACTCGGATGTCATGCTCACAACTGACCACAGTATTTAAGGGGTTAAATATCCATGATTGGCGTTATCGCCAATCATGAACATTGCCTTTGGGTGTCTCTGGGCACCAACTCAGCTTCAAAGTGGGCACCATCTTTAAAGTCCATACTAGGTCCAGAAGGGTTTAATCCCTTATTCAGAATATTATTTATCCACGTGCCACAAACCTAACAGACATTGAATCATTCCCATTTTTATGGCAACACTCTAATATTGCTTCTATGACCTTCAGTTATTGTTTTTTAACCTATTGATATTGATGATTTGTGCTCAAGAGAGATCATGAATATACTGTTGGTGGGGATTCAACACCCCATACCCCCATGGACCAGCTGTTCCCTGCTGTGTCCGATGCCGAAATTAACACTTTGAATGGAAATGGAAGCACAGCCCCACTGAAAGTGTACTGAAGCTTAGCTCCAACTGAAGAGAACAAGTGGTGAGCTGCGGTGACTGGGCAAATCCTCTAAACTTTGAATCTTCCGGCTCCGTTCGAAGCGCTAGTTCCAGTGTCAGCAGTGAACGGCTGATTGGTGAGGGTGAGGGGTGCTGGACTCTCACTGATTGGATATTGATAATCTATAAGGAAATAAGGAAAAACAGTATATCCAGCTTGTACCTGCCCTTTTTTTTTTTAGCAATTTTCCTCTCTGCAGGCTCCATCTCTAATTCACAATTGCCCATGAGCTGGCGGGTGGAGAATAGCTGTTGATCATGTTTCCCCATAGAATACTCATATGGGATATTCTGCCACACTCACTAAGAATCATCCAGAACCACTATATAGTACATGACAGAGAAGTACTGAGCGGTAATGATGTCAATAAAGCACTCCTGCTGAGATTGAAAAAGTACTCTCAACTCCAGCAGCATCTTATGTGCCTTCCTGTTTCGCTCTCACTCCTCCTCACCCGTCTCCATAGAAGTCTATAGTAAGTGATCCTTCAGTGAGCCAACTATTCTCCTTGGGAAAAAGAGACATTTTACTCTGATAAGATATATTAGAAAGGTTCTTATATTCACCTGTACTATTGATTTATGCTATATATAAGCCGTGTGAAAAGTTATGGACTAGGAATGAATTGATTCTTATGAATGAATATGTTAAATAGAAGGAGCTGACGAAGCAAGAGGCAAACCAGCTCTGAATAACATTAGTCAACAACGGAGAAAAACGTAGTATTTGTTCACCTTTCAGAGGCTGTCCCCACAGGTGAAAATCATCCACTTGTCGCATGATTAAAAAGGCTGGACATCTCTGCCGGTCTTAACAATCTTGCGACTGCAACACTGCTCTGAGTAGCGTGCAGGAGTTGAGGCTCTGTTCCTGCTACTGGAGCAGTGAATGCACAACTGTTGCTGATGAGAAGAATCGATCAGTTAGAAATGATACGCTCATTTCTATTATTGACTAATATTATTCAGTGCTGATTTGCCTCTTGTTTCATGAGCTTGCTCTATATAAGCTACTGCAGTGCTTAATGAATCAGAATACTGCAGAATGCAACATAAATCAAGTTCAACATCAGAATAAATAAAGCATATGATGATAGCCACATGACACAATTATGAACCCTAAACCTTTTAGGAGGACTGGAAAGGGAACTGGGAAAAATTGTCGTTAACTGTTCAAAAAGGTGGTATTGTAATAATGTGAGAAAGTCTTGCAGGCTCTAACTTCTCTATTGTGTCATCATCCACACAATCCTCCAACAGAAGGTAGACATGATGCAGAATTCTTGCCATCCATACACACATATGTTAAACTTGTTACCTAATTTTTGGTTTAATATCTCCCTAGCTCGATAAACTTATTTTAGATTTACTTGATGCTCAATATTGTATTAAACATTAACTTTGTTTTCCGCTCTCTTTATTATTCTGCCTAAGTGTGGACAATTTTTAATTATTGAAATATGAGGCTTGAGTCAGGTCTCTGCATCCTCTTTTTATACTGACATCATGGGCCTGAGAGACTCGTTAAACACGTTATGAATGTAGGGTAGTTGCAACTTGCAGGTGATGTGAATAAGCAAAAAGATGCATGACCTGTCAAGCTTTTACTAAGGGGCAGTCGTAAAAAGTCACTTCTGTAAACTATAGTGGCCAGGTACCTGCTTAATGGCCTGTTACTTCATTTATATGAAATAAGATCATTTCACAATTGTATAAAGCAGGAAATATCATTCAGACACAGCAAAATAAGGGCCCTATTGGATGGGCAGATATTGTTTCATGATTGAGTAGCAAGCAGCAATTTACTGAGTCATTTGCATCCAAAGACACGCAACTAAACAAGACAGTAATCGCAAAATATTTTTCAACATTTTTGACGGTTGCTCGTTTGCCCCTAAAGCATTTATACTGCTAACAACTGGCAGATTTCTGATTATATGGGGGATGTGGAGATGACTAATGTTAATCTTTCAGTCAGCCAGATTTGTCTAATCCATGGAAGACAATTAATTTATCACTCAACGTCCGATTGCTGCACACTATTACATGTGTTGGTAATTTCTCAAATATGAACGGTTATTCGAAAATTCAAATAATAATCTCTTCGTCTAATAGGCCCTTAAATCTGTGAAGGAGACTATCCATCTCACCTAGAATTGCTGTAATCAGTCATCTCTAGCTGGGGAAAGGCTTTGGTAAATCTTCTTGGAATTACTAGTCCTATGATCAAAATACTGTCGCTGACATCTCCAGCACTGGGAACCTCTAGAAACCTTTTAGAGGTCGAACAACATTTTAATAAGCATCAAGCATGGATTCTATGCATGTTCTCATGCCTTTGGAATAAGCCAAATTATTTTACTTCTGGGCAAATCTACCATATTTCCTTCACTGTCTACTATTTTGTGGTTATCCACTGACCACCATTGTGTACTAACATCATGACATAGGCATCCTGTGCCCACAGGAACTCATTTAAGGGTCACCAGGTGTGGCAGAGCATCAATGTAGGTTCAAATGATCACAGTGGTCTGATGGTCTGTTATGCTGCCATAGAGACTGGTCAAGATAGTTTATGCTTGTGCAGGGTGACTATGGCATTATATTTTCTATCTGACAAGGCAGGTCTATCTATTACCCTCTAGATACAGGCTACAATGTTATTTACTGCATGCCACTCTAATTGTCCGAATATTTGAAATGTAACATCATCTTTCATCTATGCTGTAACTGGCTAAATGATCAACTTCTAAACTGCAAGCTTTGAAGACAAACTAGCCCCTTGTAAGTCAAATCTTTTAAATCAGCAACTTCAAACCAGTGACTTAGTAGACACATTTACAACACATGGACCATAGTATTGGTACACCTATACAGGATGCCTTTCTGACATCCCATTTTAAATCCACAGGCATTAATATGGAGTTGCCCCTCCTCCCCTACTTTGCAGATAAAACAACTTCCACTCTTCTGGGAATGCTTTCTACAAGATTTTGGGGTGTGCCTGTGGCAATTGTTGCCCAAATCAACCATTTTTCCCCAAATCATCTAAAAGAGCTTTTGTGAGGTCAGAAACTGTTGTTGGATGAGAGGCCCTCATTTACAGTCTCTTTTCTAGTCATCCCAAAGGTGTTTTGAGGGGTTGAGATCAGGGCTCAGCTTGGGCCTGTCAAGTTCTTCCACACCAAACTCACCCAATTATGTGTTTATGAACTTTGCTTTATGGCACAGTCATGCTGGAACAGAAAAGGGCCTTCCACAAAACTGTTCCCACAAACTTGAAAGCATACAATGCTAAAGCATTATTCCTCCACCACTAAACCTTACAATTGGCACAATGCAATCAGGCAGGTAACATTCACCTGGCATTCAACAAACACAGACTCGTCTTTTAGACTGCCAAATAAAGAACTGTGATTCATCATTCCACAGAACAAGTTTCCACTGCTCCACAGTCCAGCGGTGGTCTGCTTTACACCACTCCATCTAATGCTTGGCATTGTGCTTGGTGATATAAGGCTTGCATGCATCTGTTCAGCCGTGGAAACCTATGTCATGAAGCTCCTGAAGTACAGTTTCTTGTGTTGATACTTTTATCCATGTAGTATGTGTCAAGCCCTAGTATGAGGCACCCAACCGTTGATAGCTGTAGATAGTACTGTGTACAGATTACATAATTTACATTAGCTCTCCACCAGAAGGGAAAGAAATCTCTCTACTCTAGGTAGCCATCCTGCAATTGTGCTTCCATGGGTCCTTCTACAGGTCAATAACAGCCTGAAAAAAGAGTCAATCAATGCTATAACAATTTAATCAGTGTCTGTTTAAAGATAATTCTACTTGGGCTGATGCAAATAGTTTGGGCTGAAGAATTGTTAGTATGATGGTTTGTACCTAATACAAGTTGCATACTGTAGTCAACATATCCCCTGTTTATGCAGGGAGATATTCTGCTGATAAATGATCATTTTTATGTTAACATAAAAGATTGATTAGCCAACAAATGAGCATTTGCTTCTTTGGCGGATGATCAGTGAGGTGTGTAGACTTGCTGATTGCCGACCAAATGAACACTTGTATGAATGTTCATTCCCAGTTATCTATCTGTGTAAAAGGACATTAAAGGGAACCTGTCAGCTCTGAAACACCCTCCAAACTAGAGTAAGCGGTGTATAGTGTAAGTGACATCGAGTCCGGTTATGTAAGTTTTATCTTCATACTCCCTTCCATTCTGATGTTGTGCTCCCACAAACCTGCAGTAAAATGCACTCAGTGGACTCCGGTGCTCACTCATATAATGGAGAGGACTCAAAGAAGAGTCCTCTCAATGCATTTTACAGACGGTTTGTGGGAGCACAGCGTCGGAATGGAAGTGAGTATGAAGATAAAACTTACACATTCGGATTCAGCATCACTTACACTATACAACACTTACTCTAGTTCAGGGGGTGTTTCGGAGATGACAGGTTCCCTTTAAGTCAATGTCTAACCTATTAAAGAGCCTTGAAACATAACTAGCAATTTCAGTCAAGCAAGGGTGTCTTCCAATAAAAAGACACCCATCTGTAGACAGCTGTTTCAGGGTTCTTGCCTCTCATAAGGACAGTGAAGGGTACCAGTTGGCTAGGTGAAAAGCCTTATTCACAGTTCAGGGCCCTCTCAGCCAAATAGTACATTGCTCTATACTCATGAAAGTCAAAGAGGAGACTCTATCTTAGCTAAAATCCTTAGTCATATTTCAAGGCTCTTTAATGAGTCCGACAATGACCCACTGAATAACTACCTATAGATGGTTTTAGAGAGCTAATTTGAATACTTTCTTCCAGGGAGAATTGCCTATAAGACTCTGTATACCAGCTGGGCTAGGGGCTTTGCACCAGCACAATAATGCCACCATTTAACATTTCTAACACCAAAATACACTGACATTTTCAAATTATATTCTGAAGGAAAAATGACTCATTGGAGGAAATTTAATAAAAACAGCATTTCATACACTGGCCTTAATACAAAGTAGACTGAAGTAAAATGCACCAAATGTATTAAGAGTTTGACTCCATTTACTAAATTTGGCATATCTTTGCCTCTCTGTACACCATAAACTGATATCATCTGGTAAGAATAAGCATACTGTAGATTAAAGTATAACTTATGTTGATTTCTAAACCCTGAATACTCTTCTCATTACTTTTGAAAGTGGTAAGAGAACCACAAAATTTTACCATAAATGTGGAAAGTGCCATAATTAGCATTTTTTTGTTACATCAGTCTCTGTTAACTCCCGCAGATCTGATATTGATGACATCCTGAAGATAGGTCACCAACATCTTTCCCGGATAACCCCTTTACGTTAATTGACTGGGTAGTACTCAAGAGCTTTGGGTTTAGTCAATGCACAACCACTAAAGTTCTTCACATTAACAAACACAATTGTGACAGAGGGCTACCATCTTCCCTAGAGAAAGTGAGGAGAGAGAGAGAGAAAGGGAGAGGGAAAAATGGAGAAAGGAAGAGAGAAAAAAACATTTCTGAATCAAATTTCTTGGGTGATTTGCAGAAATTGGAACCCCAAATGAATTTTAGTAAATTTGATCATCTCTAGTCTACAGTAGAGTTCCTCACCTTTTCAATGTTCCACCACTTAATGTCAAAATAGATAATAACTATGCAGGACTATAGTTGTTACCAAATATTCCATATGACCCTATCTTGTGCAAACAAATCAAAATGGGAACAATGACCTCAACCCTTCTAACCATCTGATGGTAAGTTCTTGTGAATCATTCTGGATGAGATCAGAGAATGTGCTTTCACAGTAAGGGATAGGCATTCCATGCTTATGTGTCCTTCAAAAAAAAAGTCTACAGTTTCAGAACTTGACCACAAGGTGACCAATTTAATCATCATTGTGTTGGTACATATAGTCCTAGAAACATAAATTGAGCTGCTTCTCACCAAAATAAACTAAACAGATTAGAAAAAATTATAATAGCACAGGTTAGTTAACTTGTGTTTCTTAATAAGGACCAGTGCTTCTACCAAGTGGTCTTCTCTGTACACAATATAGGGCACCATCAAATGACTCAAATGGAATTATCACATTTCTATATAAGATAAAGAACTGAATAAGATAATTGAATAATAACAGTTGACCTCACGATTAATTAAAGAAAGATTACTATGTGTGAAATGCCAAGAAGTTTCCACCGATAACTGAAAACCAATGAATACAAGCTTGATAAAGTGAAATAATATTGAGATATACGGTGAGCCAGGAACGCTCATGAAATATGGAGACAGTTGTAAGCCGCAGAAAACAATAAAAGTGGTGAATGAAGTGTTCAGATACTGAGCTATGAATTAAGTGCTAGAGACACATTTTTAATAATAATAGATGTAAGGAATTTCAAAGTACAATGGAAAAAAAAGTAATGAAAAGTTATCTTCAAATAATAAAAGGTAGGCTTAATGGAAAATCTAAAATGTATAGAATAGCGGAGATAGACTCAAGATCACATAAATAATAACCTTGTTATGAAAGTCTACAGAAAAGATGATTTAGTAGCTGAAAATAATGTACAAACCTTACCACTATTTGTAGGCACTTTACTTAAAATATTGTATAATATTACTAAAATAGTGTAATTAATGGAACTGCTTCCCACAGTTTCTTGCCTGCTCATAAGCTTTTATAGGCCAGTCTGTAGTGTAGTTCCCATTTATAGACTAGAGAATGGTAAAAATGGAGGGCTATAACCTGGTAATCCTCCTGTCACCCATTCCCCTGTTGACACCAAAACTGAGAATGGCGGTATAGTGCTTGTAAATCTGAAGTTATACCAACCTAGTTTTAGATTTTGGAGCATCTTTACTATATAATAGCATCTTTTTAAAGGGCTTCCCCAGGCTTTTAATATTGGCGACCTATCCTATGATAGGTCATCAATATCAGATTGGCAGGGGTGCGACAACTGGCGCTCCCAGCCCCCTAACCCCTCCCCCTGCTGAATGAGATGATGACACATGCAGGGCTCACATGCTGTCTTCGGTATCTTTTCCTGCTCACCGCTGCTGTCTATGGCAAAGCAGCAGCGAGCAGGCAGAGAGACGGGAGACTGCACGTGCACACCGCCTTCTTTAAGAGCTGATCAACGGGGGTGCTGGACCCCCACCAACCTGATATACTGTAGATGACCTACCCAGGAGTCGGAGTTGGAGTCGGTATAAAATGAACCGACTCCGACTCCTAAAATATATAATAAATTGGTACATTTAGTTCAATGCAGTATGTACTGAATGTATTTTCATAAGAATTTGGGAACATGATGAAATGTTCTAGAAATGTCTGTTCTATTCCTGAACTAAGGATCTAGGCTATTAGTTGAGATGACTGTGTGCTGCCGTTCATGTAGATGCTCAGAAGTGAAACACCTCTGCTACAGATCAGAGGAAAAAGGCACTGGGAAGAAATGGCTGCACTCATCTCAGAGCTACTAGAGAAAACGGGATTAAAGGGGTTTTCTCACTTGTTACAAAGATTAGCTTTCAACATAAAGGGACAGCTAAAAGATGACATTTTCTAAATACAGTGGTCAGTAGATTTTACTTTAGTCATGAACTATAGACAGTTCAGCAGGTCTCTCACTGTACACAGGTTTCTATGGTAACCTGCAGACCAGAAAGACTGTTATCTGATTGGCTGACAGCAGGAGTGACCTCAGTAAGAGAAATGTGTTGAGGACTGAGAAGGATGGCTTTACGTGTAATTGTATTAGAGATCACAACCTCCTGCTCTGTCAGAGTAAGTTAATATATGCTAATAACTGCTGGAGATCCCCCCACGGCCTGAGGAGACATAGTAAGTGCAAACTGCCTGTCAGCAAGTGAATCAATTTGCTGAGAAAACCCCTTTAAGGCAAGTACTTCTTGGTATATCTAAACTTTCAATAAACTGTGCATAAATCACTTGTCCAGTGCATGTTCTCTCTGTATGCTTTCCTCTGAGCTCATGTTTGGAGAGGTTAGCTGCTCTCATGGCTTCTATATGCTGCTGATGCAAAACACCTAGGGCCTTATGTATGAAAACTGTCTAGGTGTAGAAGTTTCTTTGTTGCCCATAGAAACCAATCAGAGCTCCCCTTTCATTTCATATAGTGCTCTGGAGAAATGAAAGGGGAGCTCTCATTGGTTGCTATGGGCAACAAAGAAAGTCTTAGACCTAGACAGTTTTCATAGATCAGGCCCTTAGTGAGCTGAACCCAGAGAAAAGCCTAATACTGGAAGTTCAGAGTAAAGATATCTAGTAAAACATATATTACAAACTCTTTTTGTCATGACATATCTGTAATATTGAGGAGTCAGGGGAAATTGAGGAGTTGGAGTCGGGGCTTTGGCTTACCGACTCCACAGCCCTGATTAAAAGCCCAGACAACCCCTTTAAGATCACAGTGCCTTACAGGGAATGTGTTATTAGAAAATTACCTATTGTTTAAATCACGTTTTTTTATGGTAAACATATTTTGTTAATATTTTTGGTGAGTTATTTAAATTCCAATGTTACTAGCTATATTTAAAAATGTATATTATCCTGCAATTTTCACACTGGCCACTAGGTCTAATAACAGGTTATAATTTCCTGTTCTGTACAGATAATTTTTTAGTTCTTGTTACCATCACACGGGCAGACATATAAATGTATAAATTACAAGTTTTACTGAACCTTTTCCCAATAAAACTATATATCAATCTGCTCAGCTTCTCCTGCTCTATAATATGCTGCCTGCAAGAATGCACTGCATTTTGTGGTGAAAGATCTTCTTTAAGATCAAAGAAACTATAGTTATTTATTTCTGCTGCTTTTTTTCTTCTATATCTTGGCTTACTGTGCAGGAGAGTCATTATGGTAGCATTGGTTGTGGGTCACATTTCATTTACAATGTTCTATCCCTCTCTGTTGTAATCTTATTGTACCATTGCACTGATGTGTTTTAGGATAGTTTCACACTAGCACTAAACCTCCTATTTATACTACCTTTCCCCACCGAAGCCCATTGACTATAATGGGACCCGATGGGGATCCAGCATTAGTAACGGGCTTCAGCTTGCAGCAGTATTTGGTCGAATGTCAGAACAAATACTGGAAACAGACAATGGGCCTGGCGGTGTTCTGTCAGTTTCCGGCTATGCTGGATACGTTGAACTTCAGCAGGCTGTTCCTATACTGGAACAGCCTGCTGGAAAAGTTTATTGCTAGCGTGAAACTAGCCTTACTTCGATAATGCCCCTTGTTTAGGGAAATTTGGGTGGTTTGTGCCTATATTTTTTTTTTAATCAAAACCTTTAATAATAAAAACAACAATAACCTGTGCGTGTGAAACTTATTTCCACTAGATACAAAAGACACATTTGATACCCAATAATTTCACAGCAAGATGGCCAGTAATAATGCATTACTAGTTTCTCTCTCCGTCTTGGAGGTTTCACAGTAACAATATTACATTTTCTGCACATGCAGCACATTGCAAGTCACATTTATAACTTGTCTCCAATACAGAAGTCATAGAAACTCATATAGAAGAAGGGTTAGGGGCTGGAAATGCCAATAATAGTAACCTATTCCATATCAGACAATGACAATAGAAGCATACAGTTAGGGCTGAAACGATTACTCGATTAAAACGAGTAACTTGACACAAAAAAATCCTTGATGCAATTTTTTTTGCATTGGGAATTCATTTGTGTCATGTGACCATGGAGCGTGAGTGAAGAGCTTGCTATTATTCACCACTCTGTGGTCACCCACCAGCCCACACCGCACTGTCCTCCTGACACATCGCACATAAGCACGCATTATGATCTGACCCTGTGTGACATCAGGTCCCCGTGCAGGGCACAAAGAAGAATACAGAAGATGTCAGGAGTGTCGACAGGGCCCCTACAGGAGAGGTAAGCATTTTATTTCACTGGGGACTTATGGCTAGGAGGGGTAGATGGTGGCATGGGGGGGGGGGTCAGGTGGGTCTATGAGAAAGCCTGATGGCATGGGAGGGGCAGCTGATGACACTGGGGGGGGGAGCTGATGACACTGGGGGGGGAAGCTGATGGCACTGGGGGGGAAGCTGATGGCACTGGTGGGGGAGCCTGATGGCATGGGGGGAGCTGATGGCACTGGAGTGAGCCTGATGGCATGGGGGGTAAGACTGATGGGAGGGGGGTCTGATGATGAGTTTTTATGAAGGAAAACATTCTTTTATTCGTTTTTTCTTATTAGAGTACTTGATTAATCGACAGAATCCTTTATTACTAAAATAATAGATAGCTGCAGCCCTACATACAGTACATAAAGGAGTAGCTAATACTGATCAATAGACACATATAGGTAATCATGTATAAAAAAAAGATACAAATAAAAATCGTGGTTTGTGTACATCATTACCCCCCTCCCCACAGATACACCACTCCAAATGACATACAGGGAGGTCAGCCAGACTTCTCAGTGAGAAGATAACCACACTTGACGTGTATTCATTTTATTGCCTGGCTTGATAACCTAATTATCTACAGTAGGTACAAGTGCATAATAAAAGACAGATACGGCACTGTAGTCTGGTGACTTAAAGTCACAAGGGCTTAAAGTAATTACCTTATATGTAACCAGCATCCTCACATCCAGTTATAACACGTGAGCTATTATGGGTTATCCATTATCAGGAATTATTCAGCTCGAAACGATTGCCAAGACATGGTAATTTATGAAGGAACTGCAATCCCCTAGGGCTTCTCCTATCCAGTACAAATAAAAGATGTCTTTTAAATTGGAAGATAAGGTACACACATTTCCCATAGGCCCTCAGGAAAACACAGGGAAAGATTTGCTTTCGAGCCAGCAAACAGGACAAACAGCATTGTGCTGATCCCTGCAATGGTACTACATGATACAGCATGAGCTAGGGTCCTTACATGGTCCAACGATCGGCTGAATGAACATCATTTCCAGTCATTGCCCAGTGATTACCCGACAATGCCACTAATCACTTCTTTTATGTGTGCATCGACAAAGTGTGGAACAAAGGTTCGTTTTGCCACTCATCAGCCATGTAAAAGGGTCTTAATGGGCATCTGTCAGCAGATCTGTACCTATTGTGAAAGAAATTAAGTAGTTGATGAACAAAATTGTGCTAAGTTGTATTTCATTATCAAATAGTCTCCATCTTCTTATTAATCTCCATTAGATGCCACTTTATGCTTAAAAATAAATATGAGTCACGATCACTTGATATTTCTATAGGAAAAGAGGAACTTGCAGACACATAGAATTTTCCAGATAGCTGAGTAATGTGTACGTGTCCTTAGCAACGCCATTGTCATTTTGATTCGTTGTTTAATGTATACTTGTATGATTGTGATTGGATATATTAAAATTGATGGCTAAAGGGGGGGGGGTGACTAGATCCACCATATACATCTAATAAAATTGGCTCTCTGGGCGTAGCCAATCAGACTGGATGTGCAATTCTTAGGCCGGCCGCTTCCCCTCATCCCTGGCATCTGGGGGAAACTTATTAACATAATTTGAATCCCACAGACAACAGAGTGAAGTCTCCTCATTTGGGACTTGTCCTAAATTGAAGTGACACTATGAAACTGGCTGACCTGTTACATGTGCTCTTGGCAGCTGAAGATGTCTGTGTTGTTCCCATGTACATATGTGCCTGCATTTCTGAGAAAAATTATGCTTTAATATATGTAGCTTCCTGGAGAAACAAGGGCGTCACTGTTACTCCTAGAGGCTCTGCTTGCTCTGCACCTGCTATGCCCTCTGCACTTTAATTGATAGGGCCAGGCATTATAAAGTTTTTAACTGATTGGCCCGGTCAATCAATGTGCAGAGGACTCGGCAGTTGGCAGAGAGCTGAGCCTCTAGGACTACCGGTAACGCCCTCGTTGCTCCTATAGGCTCATTTGCATATATTAAAACATTATTTTGCTTAGAAATGTGGGCACATAGGAACATGGGACCAACACAGATGCCTTCAGCTGCCAAGTGTACATGGAACATATCAGCAAGGTTCATAGGTACAAATCTGCTGACAGATGCCCTTTAATTCTGTGAGAAGGGGTTTCAATGAATGAACACAAACCTCTCAATAATTACAAACAGTTAGGGGATGTTCACACAATGGCTTTTTCTGTGGAATTCTGGGGCAGACAGCCGCACTGAAATTTTGATGAAATTTTGTGTCCTCTCTGCCAGCCATACATCTCAATAGGAGGCAATGGTACTGCTAGCAATTCCCTATTGAATATACTGCATATTATCCAAATCATTCCACTTAGGAGAAGGGGTGTTTCCTATCAGTAGCAGTTACAGGTTAATGAAATTCCTCAGGCCTGTTGTACATGCACCTTTAGGCACACATTACAGTGTGCCTGCATCCAACTGAAAAGGACATTTGGGAGGAGCTTTGAATGCGGATATAGTATACAGTACCTCCTTTCATGACAGGGGCTCAAAATGCCAAATCATATCTTTCCACAAATGCTATAAAGAAATTTAAAAAACACTCATCTATTACTACTCTATATTACAATTGCTGGCAGTAGAGTCTTGAAATGTTTAAAGTCACTGTACTTTCACAAAACTCTACTTAAATCAATAGTACAAAGGACCACCAGAAATTTTGTAATATGTCTTATCAGTGAGAAATGTCTAATTCTCATGTTATCAGCTGTTTATGTCTGCACCGCTCAGATGCCGTAGTCACATTTGACCACAGCATCTGTGATCAGCCTTACATGTTGCTTGTCACCACTAGGGCTAGTCATATGCTGCAGCGGCGCACATGACCCCCATCCGTACTGGAAGTAAAAACGCCAGGGACCAGAACACTGCTGGAGGTGATTATGATTCTTGCCTTAGGTCAAACACGCTAGAGGGGGTTATTTAAAAAGGGACCTAATCCTGGAGTATCCCTCTAAGGCAGGGGTAGGGAACCTCTGGCTCTCCAGCTGTTGTGAAACTACAATTCCCAGCATGCTTCATTCATTTCTATGAGAGTTCTTAGAAGAGCAGAGCGAGTATGCTTGCTGGGAGTTGTAGTTTCACAACAGCTGGAGAGCCGGAGGTTCCCTACCCCTGCTCTAAGGCATATCTGAATACATGCTTTACAGGGGGTGTGGAGCGTGTTCATTGTGGCTGAAATAATATTGTTAAAAAAGCTTGAAAAGGATCTTCCTTTAAGTAGTAGCAGAGCTGAATTTGTCAGCTCTTTGTTTTGTTCATGTTAATAAGTTACCAATAGTCCAAGAGAAAATTACAGATAATACCATGTGATATCCCAGCACCCTGTCAGCTCTACTGTATTCACAAAACCCAACTGTGCTCCATCTGAAAGTATGGGCAAAATGCAAGCATATGATCCTAAGTTTGTGAAAATGTTTGCTGTAGAAATTTATATTGTACGAAAGAACAGTGGAGGGGGACGTTGACTTCAGAGGATGCTCTGGCATTTTGCCATTGGCCACACTCCAACAACCAAGTGTTTTCAGAGCGTCAATGCGCGCACTGGAAGGCCACAAGTAAGAGAATCTGGCTAGCTTCCACCCTGGGGCATCCTGTGCCAAAGAACAGTAGTTTCTCTTTGTATGAAGCAAATAACTTTTGCAGAGTGCCAAAGTAAGGGCATTTTCTAATCCTGTTTGAAAGAAATTGCAACTAAAAGGGCTTTTTAATAGCAATTGTTGTCATGAACTGTTACTACATGGCATCCTCGGAGAACTATCTAATGCCACTGACCAACCTAGGTGACACCATGCTGATTATTTCATCATGATGAATTGTAATTGAAGCCACAGTTGATAAAAGAATACACAAAAGTCTACTTCTCATGGCAATGGGAATAAAAGAAATGAATTAAGACAATGTTAAATACAAAGTGTGGCTTCCCTTGGTGATGCTAGCGGAATATAAGGTTGCCTACAGAAATTCTACAGGCTTCTGCTGCAATCGCTACCAGCGTCTTCATCATGCTCCATAAATCATGGCTTTTCTGCCTTTTGGTTCTAAAAAGTATACACAGTCGGAAGACTGTGGAGGAGATTTACTAAGAATGAGATTGTGTATGCTAGTCTTAATTTTTCCTGCGCTGGTGTAAGAGGTGCACACTTAATAATTAGGGCGGATTTTAGGCTGCATGTGCACCAGAACTGAAATCTACTCCAGCTAGGAGCCGGAATAGATTTCAGGTGTAATGTGCACCAGTTTTTTTATTAAATGTGTCAGGCCGCGGTGGTCTTCTCTACCCAGGGGCAGACTGGGAACCTAAAGTAGCCTTGGAAAAAAAAAAACTAAAAGTGGCCCTATTCTGTAGTGGGGCCCAAACAACACTAGTAGTTGGGGCCAGCAATAACATATTGTGGCACATTATACCACCCCAACAGATCCAAATACTATAGTGCATCACAAAATACTGCCCCAGCAGTACAAAATACAACCCCAACGGGCCCTCTGTGTTGGCCAGTTCCAGCTGTGGATTCTCCAGGAGTCTTGGCTCTTTGGACGTTCAGCACAGCAAACAGTCTTGCTTGACCTCCTCAGTCAGACCCTTCCCTTCTGACAAGTGAGGGAAAGTGATAAGTGACTCAATTAGAGCATCATACATTACCCTCATAAGTGCACTGCTCTTCCGTGCGTATCTTTATCTAGGCCTATCAAGAGAACAATAGAGCTATTGTACTGTCATCCCAATTCTACATCTACTATTATACTAGCAGATAAAAGTTTTCCTTCACAGCAGCAGTGAACTGACAATGGGTTACCTATTTTTACAGGAGTTTTATCTTGGTGCTGACTGCTGTACAAGGACAATATTTCTATTAAACGGCATAGTACTGCTGAAATGAAAAAGTAAAAAAAAACAAAAATTCTTTAAAAAATATTTCCTATTAAAGGGGTTATGTCATGCTTTATGTGCATGACAATCTTTTCCTAGCAAAGCTAGAACCAACCCTGTACCTCACATGAATCCATAGATCTCCACATTCATTGGTCCAATTGCTCTGCTAGATTATCTTCAGGTTGGCAGCTCAGGGGCCATGCACAGAATATATGGCTGGTGGCAACTGAAGATTTAAACTGAGCATGTTCAACCACCTCAGTGAGATGGACCAAAAAATATGAAAAAGAACAAACAGCAGGTGGCGTTATACAGATACATTGAATAAATCAGTATTGAATAAATCAGTAGCTACACTAAATTCTTAATTAGATACTATTACAAAAATATTGAGATCCAGGTGCTGGTTTGAAAACTGTAAAATATTTTTTTGTGATACAACCCCTTTAATATTG
Organism: Rhinella marina; assembly: GCA_900303285.1. Classification (NCBI taxonomy): domain Eukaryota; kingdom Metazoa; phylum Chordata; class Amphibia; order Anura; family Bufonidae; genus Rhinella; species Rhinella marina. The sequence continues at coordinate 160,591 of ONZH01008678.1, forward strand.
AATTTAAAAAAAAATCCCCTTTCTGATGGAAGTGTTCTGTGATGTTTTAGGATTTCATACTGAAGCAATCACTGTTCACAGCTCGGTAGATAAGGACTAGAAGTATGAAACTACAAGTCCCAGCATGTTTTCCAAATCTAGCTTGTATCATCTTCCAGAAAACTGGACTGTAATGGAATGGAGAAACCCAACTGACGGTATGACTTCTCGTGCTCTGGATGTTCTTGTTATGCCTTATCATTATCATAAGATGCAGAAGGGCCCGCTCGTGCACAGAAATAGGTTGCCCAATGGGAGAAGCTTAGCACTCATTAGGATATTAATTGATGAATTTGCTCTCTTTTATAAGCCATTCTTGTGTTTTGTTAAAAGATAGATCTTGTAGAATTATAAATAGGCAGTTATTGTTTTGTGGCAGTGAAATAATGTGACAAGCGAACGGAGGATTAAAAATTCAGAGAATTCAGCATCATCTTTCAACCTCAGACATTCAAAAATGACTTATTCAGGTCACAGCTAGAGCTAGATGAAAGTAATTATTACTGTAATATTTCATTTTTACTGTGTGTGCTTGACAATCACACAGTGAGAAAAAATGGATCAAAGCATTTTGGGACACTATTTTCTCGCCCCTCATCATCTGAGTTATCTAGGAAAGGTAATTGCGGTGCACACATCTCTGTAATTAAAGGTCTCCGAAATTACAATATAGAAATTTATCTACAAGACATTCAAGAATCTAGAAAATTACATCTGTTTAAATAGCAGGAGCGGTTTACTCTGGTAAGTATTAGAAGCCCCAAGTTGTCCTCTTGAGTCAAGTCTACTGGAAAATTGTGTTCCATCATTTCTGACTTATCTTTGTCTAACAGACTTTTATTAAAATCCTCCATTACATATTCCATAGGGGTTCCCATTCAGATCTCCATGTCTGGAATAGTACATAAATCTGCATCACTTCTGCTTGCTCTCTCCTAATACAAGAGTCAGTCTTTACTATAGTTTTTGCATTGTATTCATAAACCTGGAACCATGCTACAGTGCACAGGATGATTAGGGGGAAAATAAAAACTGGAATTTTATCTGACACTATGGTCTAAGGGCCCTCTCATAAAATAAGGGTACGGCCACGCGTTCAGATTGGTGCAGTTCTTGATGTGGTTTTGGAAGACTAAATCAGGAGTGGATCATAAAAGATGAAAAAGTATCGAGGACAGATACAATTTGTCCTCTTTTTGAAATTCCCTCCAGGTTTTGGCTTTCAAGAACTCTGAATGTGTGACCATAATGATAAACGGGATAGGTGCACTTTTTATTGCTCCAATGTATTAGTAACATAGTAACATAGTAACATAGTTTATAAGGCCGAAAAAAGACATCTGTCCATCCAGTTCGACCTGTTTTCCTACAAGTTGATCCAGAGGAAGGCAAAAAACCCCTGTGAGGTAGAAGCCAATTTTCCTCACTTTAGGGGAAAAAAATTCCTTCCCGACTCCAATCAGGCAATCAGAATTGCTCCCTGGATCAACAACAACCCATATCTAGTAACTATAACCTGTAATATTATTACCCTCCAGAAATACATCCAGGCCCCTCTTAAAAAGAGGTAAAACTGAAGCAATTTTGCAAACACCCAGGATTGAAAATCCACCGTCTCCCTACGCGTTGTGACACTATGAGCACTGGATGGACCAGGTCAGAGTGTTATAAGGGAAATTACAACGAAAAATTGCCAACTGCAATATACATTTCCAGGAGGAGTAACAGAAGATTGGGGTAATTTATCAGTACATTTGCTCCAGAAAGGTCACACATTTTTTGTGCTGCGCTACCCACTTTTCAAAAAAAGGCACGGGGTCTCCAAAGGCCTGCCAGATATCATTACACCAGAAACAGGTGTAAATCATTAAGCAAATCTATGCTAGCCAATCACTGGCGTAGATTCATTTTTTGGAGCATGGACAGGCAAAGAGGACTATGTCGCTTAATACCTTTGTTTCATCCAAGGCACATTGGATTAAAAGGTCGCTGAGGTTCCACAAAACTTTTGATATGTCATAGCAGCATATGAAAGGTTTTGATTGTGGAGGTTTGTGTGTTGAGACCCCCAATGATCGCTAGAAAGAGAATGGAGAGTCACTTGTATATCGCACTCTTTTAGCTGCAGGAGACAAAATTGAGACAGACTCATAGACTTTCTATTGAGTGTGTCTCATGTTGTCTCCTGCAGTAAGCAGTGACTGCTTCTCTCTCCTCGTTCTCTTAATCGGTGGGGGTCTCAACACTCAGACCCACACCAATCAAAACCTTTGGTATGACGTGATGTCTCTATGACATATTAAAAACTCAGTGACCCTTTAAGACTGGCGTAGGAGACCCCACAGAGTTCTGAGAAAGGATGCTCTAAAATTGTGGTATTACAGGGACTGTGGTAAATCTCACAGGTCCGTTCAGGGATGGTTTAGATTTGCAAGGAATGCGGCATTTTTGTAACACTAGGCCAGGGATTTATCATGAGGGGAATTCAATTAAGTCTGTGTTACTTGTGTCAAATGTATCAAACATGGCATGTCAATTGACAAATTCAGATCAAATTTTGATCTAGAGATGGTACTCCATTTTTACCCCACTCCTCTACTGGAGTAAGTTTGTGCCTTTTTTGTGGTTGATAAATTGGGCATGCACCTAATTAAGATAGTTAACTGTGTCCACTTTTCAAAAGTAAAATCCAAAAAGTCCTATAGTATTTTCTGCCAAATGATCCTACGCCACAATTTGTGACTTTTTTAGACCAGAAAACCAGCGTACAGGGCTTCATAAATTCTGCCCAGTTAAGCATATCGGCTAATGGACTGATAGGACTAGCTGCTTTTGTCGCCCACTTTAGCCCTTTTTTTTATGTTTTCTTTAAAATGCTCTAGGTTACTGTTATTTTTTACAAGCCACAACCTCCCTGAAAAGCTCCCCCCCCTTGGATTCCACCAGTGAAATCCACAATGACTTGGGTTTTCCAGCAGGAGTTAACTGCACCTAGACTGGAACAGCATGAAGTCAGCAGTGTACGCCAATTTATCAGCACTGGAGAAATGCCAACTCAAATTATTTCACCAAGCTCCACACGCTGTCGAAATTGAAAACTCAGGCAGTCTTACCCTAGGACTGTTGCTTTGAGGTAAAACTGTGCTAATAACCAAAAACTCTGAGCGGGATTTGGTTTCATTAACTAAGCGGTGCTCACAGCATGAAACTGAGTGCGTGAGACAGGAAACTGTAAATTATGATCTCTAGGTCCATATGTGCACATGTTCCTGCTTTAAATGTTCATTAAAAAGGCTCCTGAGCTGGGTTGTTTCAGGGATCGGAGAAGTCAAAGCCCCCCCTCCCCAATTCAGACTACATAAGTATCAGTGTTTGTTAATTCCCTATATCCAGATGCCCGAACAGCACATATCTGTCATTCTCATACTAGCAGCAATGTTCATCCTAATCCACTGATCTATTATATACTGAAATACGGTAAGGTCTAGGTGTAAAGGAATAGAGATAACTCATGGGGGAAGAGTGAAGGTATGTAAATGTATATGTCACCATATGGCAATGTAGCATAAAGAAAAGAAAATCTCTTTTGTCAGAGAAGTAGTGCACAAGGCTATATCCACCAGTACCACAGAGCATGAATGGAGTGGCAGGGAGCATGCTTAAAGAGGTTGTCCAGGCTTTTACTATTTGATGACCTATCCTCAGGATAGGTCATCAATATCAGATCCACGGGGGCCCGAAACCCGGCACCCCTGCCAATCAGCTGTATGAATGGAAGGCGCACGCAGTGCGCACATGCAGTCTTCCTTCTTGTTCGCTGCTGCTTTGCCATAGACAGCAGCGGTGAGCAGGAAAAGAGACAGGAAATGGCACGTGCACAGTCTCCTCATACAGCTGATCGGTGGGGCTCCTGGGTGTCAGACACCCACCGATCTGATATTGATTACCTATCCTGAGGATAGATCATCAATATTAAAAAAAAATAAACAAAAAAGACCAAACAGGCCAAGCACTCACAACACCTAAGTCACGGGTATACAGTACACTGTGCTTGAGTACTACTCGCATCTGTTATGGTAACCAAGGTACCAGCTCAAAAACTACAAACAACCTACAAAAAAGAAACAAGCTAAAATTTTAATTCTAATAAAGCTTTATTGTGTATACAAATAACATTTTTTTTTTAAATCACATGATGCAAGGACAGGTGGCAGAAAAAGCAGCCTCCAGAGATCACATAATTTGCAAATGGGGGTGAATATGGAAAGGTGTATATATTATAATGTATAGTCTGGACTACATCCACTGGGATAGTACCGTGTAAACAACATTGCTATACATAGTGCCAGGAATAAATAGTAATAACTGTGTCCAGACCACAGTATATAAAACTAATACCAATATTCAAACTCACCCATCTGTAACTGTGGTCAATGGTGGTCGCGTCCACCATTGACCACCAAGTCCCATGTAACTCCACAATGGTACCTATAAGAACTTACAAAAACAAGCCCATATTTAGCTACATTGCCGAAAAAATGAATAAGCCTAAAATGTGCTATTATTGTGCAAAAAGCAAATACAACTATACATATTCAGTGTTGCGATAATCATACTGATCCATAGAAAAATGGTAACATGCTACTTATGCTACACCATGAAATATCGTTAATTCAAAATGCCAACAACAATGGCGGAACTGCTTTTTTTCCCAATACCACCTCCCCTCCACAAAAAGAAAAAAGTTAATTGATTATACGTATCCCAAAATGGTGTCACTAAAAATACAATTTGTCGTGCAAAAAATAGCTCTTCTATGGCTCCCATCAGCAGAAAAATAAAAAAGTTATCGAAAAAAAATTAAGAAAAATGGATAATGGTTCCTAAATTGAAGATAATTGACATTATTTTTGAAAGCCCTAATTATAAGTTACACTGAATCTTTTTCCATTACTATAAATCAATTGGCTCAGCTCCTCCTACTTTATAACATGCTGCTGGCAGATCAGACTGCATAGCATCACTTTAATTTTATATCAGTTCCTTTCATTTATGCAAAGTCTCCTTTAAGACCCCATCCTTTGTGCAGACCCCTTCCATTGTGCAGACCCCTTCCATTGTGATGTTCAAATAGCCGTAATGCATTTACATTTTAGAGACCCAGGTAGCCCTAATGACCAGAACCTAGATCCCTATATTGAAAGTCTAGTTGTTGGCAGCCAGTAAAATTGTGAAACTGGCCCAGTTCTGAGTATAATGGTGGATTCATGGATGAAACCTCTTCAATGATAAGGTCGCTGCATTGGGTGGCCACTGATACTGCTGTGACTCGTTTTGGTTATATAGTAACAAGTAACATACATAATAACATAGTTTATGAGGCCGAAAAAAGACATCTGTCCATCCAGTTCGGCCTGTTATCCTACAAGCTTTTAGTCCTTGCACTGGAAACAACTACCGATCTCTATCATTATCAATCAATCTTTGCCGCTGGTTTATTAGAGTTCGCTGGAATTCTGCCACTGACTATTTTTATTTTCCAGATGTGGTCTGAACTCTGCAGACCTAATTCACAGGACAATAGGACCTAACCACAATGTTTCCTGTGTCTTCCAGACCTCAGTCACAAAACACGATCTGCTCTACATGATTTATACATCTACATTAGCCTACAGCGGACATGAGAAGCGCAGTTCTACATATTACATTTCATTCCATTCCATTAGTTGGATCTCAAAAAAATCGTAGCTGTTTTCATATAAAGTGCGGTTTACAGTTGATGAAAAATATAAGGGGACATCTCTTAAAGGGGTTGTCCTATTATGAGAACTTATCGTCAACCCACAGGATAGGGGATGAGTGTTTGATGAGCGGGAATCTAACCACTGGTCCCCCGCCCATCAACTTTATGGGGCTACTGAAAAAAGTAAGTGCTTGTACTTGGCTATTTCTAGCATAGGTTTCAAATGGCTTGGCGGACAGGCATGAGTGTCTGTTGCTTCAATCAAAAGGGGAGCACAGGCTCCTGCTCTTATGATCAATGGGGGCTCCAGAAGTCTTTAACGGGATTGGCATGAGATGCGCCAAATTTATTATTAATTCATTTCAACCACTTCTTATAAAAGTGCCGAGCGTGGCAAAAAGTCATAAATGTTTATGCAAAACTGGGCTAGTCTAAAAATTTTTGACACCACAAGTAAGTAACATTACAATTACATTTCTACACAGTCGTCATCCACAGTGACTTTAGGGGATGTCTAATGTGAATACTGCCTATAACCATCTAACAAGCAATCCTGCCAGAACTAAGACATGTAGAAACATACTACTGTTATACATAAAGAAGCAACATATGTCCAAAGAGTCATTTCGGTAGAGTTTTCCGACCAAAAAGATTTATCACAGATACAATAAAGTTCAAAAACAGCTCTGAACATCACCCGTATATTACAGTACCAGAGTGCCGGGAAACTGCTGACTGACAAATGAAGTGATCCACACACCTCTGTAGGTAAAATCAGTCAAGTACTGAAAACCTATTAAGGTTGTCACAGCATGTGCACCTAGTACTCTACTAGAGCATGCTGGATGCACGTTTTGTGACCACTTTTAATGGATTTTCAGTAAATGACTGATTTCAGCTACAGAGGTGCGTGCATCATCTCTAGGTTTTTTTTATCACCCAAACACTGGAGGCTCACATAGAATGAAAGTGCAGCACGTGAGGGGAGGTACCTGCGGCACTTGCTATGGGTGCAGTCAGGTAGAGATAAGGAGGGGTACAAGACGTGGGTCTCTGAACGTCCTGCATCTTCACCGGCTGTTGTAACTTCATTCAGGCAGCAGCTTTTCAGAACAGACAGAAGAGGCAGAGAGAAGGAGCAGCTCAGATAGGAAGCAGGATAACCAAGGCTTTACTAACCTAATTTATCACTGGGGCTCAGGCTGGATGATAAATGTGATGCAGGGATAGACACTTTTGCAATTTTGGCACAAAATGTTGTGTCTTAGATCATGGCCACTTTCCGTGAAGGCACATCCATTTCCGCTAAGCCCTGCCCTTTAGTTGTGCCAAAATTTCCCCAGCAGACATAACAGTGAATCTGAGCCTCTGCGTGTGAAGCCTATCATAGTGATTTGTGCATCTTAGTTATTTTGTTACTGTTAACAACAATGTACATAACATTCATCATATATAAATCATTGGAATAAGGATGCTGACTGACCAAACACTTAAAGGGGTTTTCCAGCATTTTACTACTGATGACCTATCCTCGGGACATGTCATCAGTATCTGATTGGTGGGGGTCTGACACCCAGAACCCCCGCCGGTCAGCTGTTTTAGAAGGTACCGGCGCTCCTGTGAGCGCCACTACCTTCTCGCAGCTTACCAAGCACAGCGCAGTACATTGTATAGCGGTTGTGCTTGGTATCGTGCTCAGCCCCATTCACTTGAATGGGGCTGAACTGCTCCTAGGCCACGTGACCGATGAACGTGACGTCACTGGCCTAGGAAAAGCTAAGAGAAGGCCGCGGCACTCACGGGGGCACGGGTGCCTTCTCAAACAGCTGATTGGCAGGGGTCCCGGGTGTCTAGATACTGATTACCTATCCTGAGTATAGATCATCAGTAGTAAAATCCTGGAAAACCCCTTTAAATTGCCATTACAGTGCCCTCCAATACGTAAACACTGTATTGGCATAAAGGCAATCATTATGTTTTTCCTATACAATAGCATTGTACCTACTGTAGTAGAACAATAGTAGTGATGCAATATCTACTACACCTGGCAGATCAGCAAGCAATTATCAGGAGGGAAGCGTTCTCTCCCAGCAACATGCAGTGATTTCCTCCGCAGCATGGGGAGGAGTGATCGCCATGTTATCGTTCATCCCCATAGTGTTTAGTGGTTTGCAGACAGCACAATCTCCTGCTGGCAAGTGCTGATTATTAAGCATGCTTAACAATCAGAATTTGTTCATCGGGCATTCAGCAGCAGTATTACACCGCAAGATGATAGCTAATGAGCGTTCAGGCAAACAGTCGTTAGCGATTATCGGCCAAAATATCGGCCAGTGTGATACAGCCTTAATTGTGTACTATATTACTCATGCTGACAATATAATACCTGCTGTATAACCGCTCTCCCTAATATGCATGGAGCTAGTAACCAACATTGTATGTAACTTACACTCAAAGACTAAAGATATTTAAAACATGATAACATGCCCCACCCCGACACGACAGGAATAATATGGCACACAATTATTGTTGAGATCTATTAAAGGCTGTTGATTCCGTCATTTGAATAATTTAAACATAAATGTTATGTTGTTGCTGTAAAGTTAACATATGATAATAAACTTTTAAACACACTTCACTGTATATAAAGACATAAAATGTAAAATAAGGCATGTAATCCTAAAGGGTTAAAATTCTTTGGGCTTGAGTTGGTTAAAAATGGTGTGGTGGTGACATGGTTAAGTCTATTAATCAAAGAGAGGTAGAATGGATTTATCGGCTGGGCACACTACAACAGAAAGGACTTAATGTTCAGTTTGATTAAGGATAGATATTAAGCTTTACTTGTGACGTGATGGGAATCCCTATGATGTGTGGGAGGAAATACCTAATGTGATTGGCGCATAGCAAATGTGGTGCCAATATTCAAAAAGGGTCCAAAAACAGAGCCTGGAAACTATAGGCCGGTAAGCTTAACATCTGTCGTGGGTAAACTGATTGAAGGTTTTCTGAGAGATGCTATCTTGGAGTACCTCAATGAAAATAAGTAAATAACTCCGTATCAGCATGGCTTCATGAGGGATCGGTCATGCCAAACCAATTTAATCAGTTTCTATGAGGAGGTAAGTTCTAGACTTGACCGCGGCGACTCAATGGATGTCGTATATATCTGGACTTCTCCAAAGCGTTTGACATGGTACCACATAAAAGGTTAGTATATAAAATGAGAATGCTTGGACTGGGAGAAAATGTCTGTATGTGGGTAAGTAACTGGCTCAGTGATAGAAAACAGAGGGTGGTTATTAACGGTACATACTCAGATTGGGTCACTGTCACTAGTAGGGTACCACAGGGGTCTGTATTGGGTCCTATTCTCTTCAATATATTTATTAATGATCTTGTAGAAGTTTTGCATAGTAAAATATCAATTTTTGCATATGACACTAAACTGTGTAAAGTAATTAACACAGAAGAGGACAGTACACTGCTACAGATGGATCTGGATAGACTGGAGGCTTGGGCAGAGAAGTGGCAGATGAGGTTTAACACTGACAAATGTAAGGTTATGCATATGGGAAGGAATAATGCAAGTCTCCAGTACATACTAAATGGTAAAATATTGGGTAACTCTGACATGGAAAAGGACCTAGGAATTTTAGTGAACAGCAAACTAAGCTGTAGAAACCAGTGTCAGACAGCTGCTGCCAAGGCCAATAAGATAATGGGTTGCATCAAAAGGGGCATATATGCCCGTGATAAGAACATAGTCCTGCCACTTTACAAATCACTAGTCAGACCACACATGGAGTACTGTGTACAGTTCTGGGCTCCTGTGAACAAGGCAGACATAGCAGAGCTGGAGAGGGTTCAGAGGAGGGCAACTAAAGTAATAACTGTAATGGGTGGACTACAGTACCCAGAAAGATTATCAAAATTAGGGTTATTCACTTTAGAAAAAAGACAACTGAGGGGAGATCTAATAACTATGTATAAATATATCAGGGGTCAGTACAGAGATCTCTCCCATCATCTATTTATCCCGAGGACTGTGACTGTGACGAGGGGACATCCTCTGCGTCTGGAGGAAAGAAGGTTTGTACACAAACATAGAAGAGGATTCTTTACGGTAAGAGCAGTGAGACTATGGAACTCTCTGCCTGAGGAGGTGGTGATGGTAAGTTCACTAAAAGAGTTCAAGAAGGGCCTGGATGTATTTCTGGAGGGTAATAATATTACAGGTTATAGTTACTATAGAGGGGTCGTTGATCCATGGAGTTATTCTGATTGCCTGATTGGAGTCGGGAAGGAATTTTTCCCCCTAAAGTGAGGAAAATTGGCTTCTAACTCACAGGGGTTTTTTTTGCCTTCCTGTTGATCAACTTGTAGGAAAACAGGCTGAACTGAATGGACAGATGTCTTTTTTTGGCCTTACAAACTATGTTACTATTTTACTATGTTATTTACAGGAATGACGTAAATAGTGACATATGAGATGGGGGAATTCCTTCCCTGATTGGTCAAGATTGTCATGTTATCTTTTTTTTTTAATTCTGAAAGCAGCAATTTTAAATTGGGAAATTTTTACATTTTATGTCTGTATGTAAAGGTGAAGTATGTTTAAAAGTTATAATAGTAGTGGTTTTTAGTCACATGGTATAAGCCCCTGAAGAAGCAGTTGTGAAACCTTGTTCGGGTGAGTCTAACTGAAGAAACAGTGTTATATGTGATATGCCTTATGCGTTTTATTCTTGTGAGTATAATCAATGTTATGATGCTGGTTCTTCACTATTGGCTATCCTGTTTTGAGTCTTAGTTCTCTAAGAAAGGATCTGGTTCAGTGTGGAACTGGGGTGCCTAGGGGACCAGTAAAATTCATTCTGAGGGCCCACTGTACAGCTACATTCAAATACCACCTGTTCACACAGCAGTAGGCAGCAGCAGCATGCTCAAAATGATTGATTATGGGTGTCGCTGCAGCAATATTGAGAAGGGAGTTCATGGAGAAAAAGATCTATCAAAAAGAATGGACAAAAAAGTCCTGCATGGTGATGTGAACTCACCATTAGTAAGCACAGTGCTGCAGTGATGGAATAGATTGACACTGTACACTTAATATCAGCGCTGATCCTTGCTGTGCTGTTCTCCTCTATCTGCTCAGTGCTCACTAACTAGGGAGGGAAGTGCTGGGCAGAGAGATGGGGATGGTACTACAATGCTGGCAGCAAGACAGAATGGCAGGGAACTTGGTAAAATACAGTTCCGTAAAATATCAGGCAGTCAGGGGCTGGAGGATTAGGAGCAGCTAGGAAGCCTGCCTCTGCATCATACAGTTAGGCCCCTTTCACACGAGCATGACGGATTAGGTCAGGAGGCGTTCAGGAAAACTCGCACCATTTTGCAAGCAAGTTCAGTCAGTTTTGTCTGCGATTGCGTTCAGTTGTTCAGTTTTTTCTGCGTGGGTGCAATGAGTTTTGCTGCGTTTTTCACGCGCGTGATAAAAAACTGAAGGTTTACAAACAACATCTCTTAGCAACCATCAGTGAAAAACGCATTGTATCCGCACTTGCTTCAGGATGCAATGTGTTTTTCACTGAAGCCCCATTCACTTCTATGGGGCCAGGGCTGCGTGAAAAACGCAGAATATAGAACATGCTGCGTTTTTCACGCAACGCAGAACTGATGTGTGAAAAAAAAAAACGCTCATGTACACAGAGCCATTGAAATGAATGGGTCGGGATTCAGTGCGGGTGCTATGCGTTCACATCACGCATTGCGCCCGTGCGGAAAACTCGCTCGTGTGAAAGGGGCCTTAGCCATCTTCAGCATTCAGTAGCACACTGAAGATGGGTTCTCCTTGGCAATGCTCCGTTAGAGGGTTGCTAAGGTGACACTTTACTGGCAGTAGTCTACTAAAAGTGTACATTTTTCCTTAATCAAGTGTATTACAAAAACACATAACGTGACAGTCTCTACACAATAAAAAATGTGAAGTTATAAGTCATGTTTTGTATAGTAAGTTATCTTCTTCACTCAGTCATTACAAAAGGGCCTCAATTCCAACTGCTTACCCGCACATCTACACACAACTGTTTCTGTGACCCCACCATAGAGTTTTATAAAACAGAAGTGCCACTAAATAAAAAGGAACCTGGGGTGAAAGGACACTGAAGCATAGTTTTTTTCGGAGACTACATTGCTACATGGAAGCATTACATGGAGTGTCTGCAGCTCTATATTGTGAAACTGTGTGCTATCATAGAGACTTCATGCACATAGGGGGCTTTTTAGTAATAGAAATACCTATATATTAGGCGTATTTCTGGCACAGATTGCAGCGCAAAGGTTCTTTGCGCTGCAATCTGTGACTTTTCCAGCTCCTGTTTTAGGTGTAGAAAATGGTCTAAATGTAAGACAGCTAGGAAGCTGTCTTACATTTAGAAGAGGTGGTGGATCCACCAAAGTTATTTAGAGGCTGGCGCCTCTTCATAATGGCGGAGGATCCACCGCCAGTGCAGGGCTTTATTAAGACCAGAGTCTAGAACGCTGGTCTTAAAATATGTGTCCCTATTTTATGTTTATAAATTATCCGTCTTCTTATGTATACGTCATATATTGTGTATCTCTATATGTTTACTTTATATATTGCCTAGCGCTATATATTTATATTATAAATTGACTTGATCTATATGTACACAATATATACTGTCAGCATTCTTATATATACATTATCTATTGAGAACCCCTATGTGTTTACATTACATACTGGCCGCCTTCTTATCTTTTTATATTACCCCCCTTCTCATATTGACATTATATACTGCCTAGACAATATGTTTGTGTTATATTGCCTAGAACTATAGTCTACATATTTGCCTGTCTTCCTCTGTGTACACTATTTATCGCATAGCTTTATGTGTTTACATTATGTATCATCTAGTATACATTATATACTGTCTACATTCTTATGTATACATTACGCAGCTCTATATGTTTACATTACATATTGCCTTCTTACCATTACCTTATTTTACCTATTTCTTGCATGCACGCTATCCTGATCTGACCTTGAATTTCAAGTCTCCACATTTTTCTTTTTTATTATTTCAAAAATTCATGAGGGTATGGTTATATACAAATGATTAATGCAGAGGTATAAAAGGGATGCAACATAACAAAGCTGTTTACACTTCTCATAGTCTCCTCATATATTAGCATACAATATTCAGCAGCTCAAATGATTTTATTTCCAACAAGACAGCCCTTCCGCCTGTCTTCTAAAGAAAAAAAAAAGCTGTATTTATAGCATTGCTTTGATTTCCTCTGATTACCTAAAACTGTGGAGGAAAGGAAGTGACTACAATTAATCCTAAAATCTGTGTTGTTTACACCAGCTGTCCACATTTTCTTCTATGCTGGGCCTGAATTCTCAGAAGTTATTGGTGAAGCCTTTCATAGCGCGGCATCTGAAACATGGCGACAATTCTTAATACTCAACCTTGAAGAAATATTTATTCGGCTCTATAAGCAGCTCTCTATAAAATGCGAGCAGGGTCTGACAGGATGCAGCTGCTTGTCTCCCTATACAGAAGCCATGTGTTATGGGGCAGCTGAGAAAACTGTGTAAGTGCAATGATGAATAGGACACAGTATTTGTATTAATCGGCCAGCAGAGGCCCTGCTATAAGCGAGGCAGGTATTCAAAGGCAAGAGAAAACGTTACCACTAATAAGTGCCTGTTCCGTGCCAGGTACAAGGGTTGTAGGGGAGGGGGGTGGGATTAGTCTTCAGCTAGAAGGCAAATCATCCATTCCAACTTCTCACTATGGAAGGACATCATAATTATCTACAAACTGCTGTCAATCTGCTCTAGACCCACAGGGGGACATTCACACGTAGAGGTAATGGGGTGACAAGTAACTTGAACATGAAATTTCATGAGGGTTTGTTAGGCGTTGGAAAGAAAACATTGCAAGAGAAAAGTTCCCAGAACATTGGAATTATAGAAAACCACAAAGTTTTTATTTTTCCATTGCGGGTGCAGATTCACCATTGAAGTAAAGTAAATAAAAGCCCCAAAGAAGATGTTCTGCAAAACAGCAGCAAAGACTAGTATATACAGGAGGTACCAAAACTGGTGTAAAGGAAAACTGGCTTCTCCTTCGGAAAATGAAAGGTGGAATCTGATTGGTTCCTATGGACAACTAAGTCAGTTTTACTTTACACCAATTTAGATAAAAACAGTATTTACCTTAACAAAAAAATAGGAGAAGATTTATCAAAACTGGTGTAAAGCAAAATAGTTTACCTTTGGAAAATAAAAGGTGGAATCTGATTGGTTGATATGGGCAACTAAGCCAGTTTTCATTTACAACAGTTTAGATAAATCTCCCCCATAATCCAGGGTGAACAAGACAATCTTATGTTCCATTTATGCACACATACCCTAATGACACTCTAGAATTTGCCATATACTTTAGACAGATGTTGGCGAAATACATACACATGCACGCGTCGCTCAATAGGGAACGGGAATGAATACTCTGCTACCAGACCCCTATCTATTTAGAAGAAACAGGATTGGGCACACTGAAATTCAAAATGGTTAACCCTTTTTTCCCCCCTGACATATGCCATCAATAGAGAGCGGCGATATCACCACTCACCATACACACCGAAATTGGCAGATTCAGCCAACAATCTAAAGTTTACGGTCACTTTTAGTCTAATACTGATGTGCTCACAGGACAAGACTGTCCTATACAATAGGGTATGCAATAGGTCAGATATCAGTTCAATTTTAACATCCACATAAAACTCTACTAATCAAGGTGCTTAGAGTATTACCCAATAAATATGCCATTTGTACTAGTTAAGGTGAGGTTTCTGGGGAAAAAATATACTTAGCACTGCATAAAATGCTAACATAATAAAATTCTCAATATACTCAGCTTTACAATTCTTCGGGTTCTTGCATATGTCCATATCTGTGAACTACAAAATTCAACCTCAAAAACCATATTGTTGCATTTCATTAAAATTTGCAGCCATTTGTTTGTGAACATGAAGGCTGCAGAAAAACCTTTGAAATGGAGCCTGGAGACACAAGTCTATACCAGCAACCCAGAGAAGAAAAAGATGGTGAAATCACCCCATTCTCTAAGAACCTTCTCTTGATCATGCGCAAAGTCTGGACAGACATGTCAAGACCAACAATCTAGAGAAGAAAAACATCATAAAACCACCACATCCTCTCAAGCTTCTATTGATCATGAGGAAAGCCTAGACAGACATGTCAATGCCAACAACCCAGAGAAGAAAAATATGGTGAAACCACTACACCCTCTAAGAGGCTTCTCTTGTTCATAAGCAAAGCCTGGAGAGACATGTCAATACCAACAACCCAGAGAAGAAAAAGATGGTGAAACTACCACATCCTCTAAGAAGCTTTGCTTGGTCATGAACAAAGCCTGTATAGACATGTCAATACCAACAACCCAGAGAAGAAAAATATGGTGAAACCACTACACTCTCTAAGAAGTTTCTCTTGTGCGTAAGCAAAGCCTGGAGAGACATGTCAATACCAACAACCCAGAGAAGAAAAATATGGTGAAACTACCACATCTTCTAAGAAGCTTTGCTTGGTCATGAACAAAGCCTGTATAGACATGTCAATACCAACAACCCAGAGAAGAAAAATATGGTGAAACCACTACACTCTCTAAGAAGTTTCTCTTGTGCGTAAGCAAAGCCTGGAGAGACATGTCAATACCAACAACCCAGAGAAGAAAAATATGGTGAAACTACCACATCTTCTAAGAAGCTTTGCTTGGTCATAAACAAAGCCTAGACAGACATGTCAATACCAACAACCCAGAGAAGAAAAATATGGTGAAACCACTACACCCTCTAAGAAGTTTCTCTTGTGCATAAGCAAAGCCTAGACAGACATGTCAATACCAACAACCCAGAGAAGAAAATATGGTGAAACTACTACATCCTCTAAGCTTTGCTTGGTCATGAACAAAGCCAGGACAGACATGTCAATACCAACAACCCAGAGAAGAAAAATATGGTGAACCCACCATGACTTCTAAGGAGCTTCACTTTGTTATAGGCATTGACACGTCTGTCCAGGCACTGATTCATTGCAAGGGTTTCTCTGGTGCTTTCATGTACATTATACATTTGTACATGCACCGTACATGAAATATGTAATCTTTTTTATATAGGGCCAGCATATTCCACAGCACCGGCAAAACGTGTCCACATGCTTGTCTAATACTTTTCTAACATTAAGCACTTCTCCTTTAAATGTAGAGACCATTTGGTTTAATTCAAGAAGTTTATTCGTCCCTACAATCTTTCCAAAGTGAAATAAAGAAAGCTCTGCAAAACAAGAAGCACACATTAGTCATCCCATCCACAGCCTGCTATTTTTAAACATTCACATTGTGCACGGCAGAAACTTTCCAGTTTACATTAAGAGATCTGTACAGAGATGTCCAGTCCACACTTTCTAACCAGGATTTCAAACCTCAACAGCCAGAAAAACAAATGTCCCCTGTTCCCTTTGTGTGCTATTTAAAATTAATGAGATATACTTAAAGGGGAATGCAGCATTTCCCGAATGATGTAAATTCACTTTTTTTTAAATAGGCGGCAGTGGTCTCCAACTGACGGCTCTCCAACAGTTGCAAGCGTAGTACATCTCCCAGCATGTCCTGTCATCCACAGTTCTCCACATCAGCTGGAGAGCCACCAGCTGGAGACTACTGATCAAAGGGCATTGTAAGTAGATGACTTAAAGAGGTTTTCCGAGATTTTGATACTAATGACCTATCCTCAGGATAGGTCATCAGTATCTGATTGGTGGGGGTTTGACACCTGGGACCTCCACAGATCAGCTGTTTGAGAAGGCACCAGCACTCCTGGGCTGAGCACGATACCAAGCACAGCCACTATACAATGTACGGCGCTATTCTTGGTAAGTTGCAAGAAGGTCACAGCGCTCACAAGAGTGCCAGTGCCTTCTCAAACAGCTGATCACCGTCAGTCCCAGGTGTCAGACCCCCACTGATCAGAAAACCCCTTTAAGCTGGCCATACACATTAGTCTTTTGTGAGCCGAACCCGCTGAGAATGGTGGGTTCGGGCAACACTCCAATGTGTGTGGTGAGCTTGTGTCTATTCCCTGACAGATGATTTTGGGGAAACAATGGGGACCCATAGTCAGATGGAAAACCTCTTTTATTCTCCATCCAGATTAATGAAACCAGCGTTCTTTATAGCCTAATAGTTTGGTTTACATTAT
Source organism: Rhinella marina (assembly GCA_900303285.1). NCBI lineage: Eukaryota > Metazoa > Chordata > Amphibia > Anura > Bufonidae > Rhinella > Rhinella marina. The sequence goes on from ONZH01008678.1 coordinate 177,683, forward strand.
TTATGTGAGACTTTGTCCTAGTAAAATATCAATGCAGAGATGATCGGATCAACATGAGGGCTTTCTTTTGCCCGTTGAACTTTTACAGTCTAATTCCGGACATCAAAACACAAAAATATACCTTCCAGCCTACTATTCAGTATTTACCTCTCAGAATGTCATTCTCCATGCTTCATCTCAAGAGCAAGTTTCTGTTATTGAGACATATCAAAAGTTTTGATTGGTGAGGTCTGAGTGCTGAGACCCTCACACCAGTTGCTAGAATTAAGAGAGAGAAGCATTCATTTATCGCTGTCTCCTCGTTGAGAAGGTGCGAGATGGACTCAATAGGAAGTATACAGAACCGTCTTGTTTCTATCACCTGCATTTAGAAGAGAGAGTGTACTCTTCAAACACTGCTCTCTTCTCATTTTAGGGATCGTCTCAACACTCAGTCCCCCATCGATCAAAACCTTAGATAGGTAACTATGACATATCAAAAGAGACTGCAGAATCAACCATCTAATTTGCTGAATTTTAAAAAAAAAAAAAACTGTACTAATATAATCCCCTTCTTGAAATCTCTTCATTTGGTTCATCCAACACCATTATAAACAAAACTCCAAAAATACCCGTGGTCACTATTAGTATGTGACTTGTGACACCTCTGATCGCTTATGGTATTGTTATGCAGCTGAGAGTTGTGGTGTTCCCAGGATCTCATAACAGTGCTGCTCCATTCTCATGGCCAGCTCAGGCTTTATCCCTGAAGGAGATCTCCAGAATGGACTTCATGTTAAATGCTTATTTTATAAGTTTATATTATAAGTTCATGTTACAATGTATTTTAAATGTTCACATTACACTTGTAATCAAAAGCCAAAATTTCCCATCCTGGGCCGTCAAACTGTTAGGACATTAAAATCCCTTTCATAACAAGAAAAGATATCACAAGATGCTTTGTGTGAAATTCTACATCCCGTGACGTACCTCTAATAGAGGCAGACCACGCAGCTGCTATGAGGCCCATGGAGGAAGGGGGCCCAGCCGCGCAGGAAAGCCCGGCCAGCAATTACACTTACATAGCTAGCTATGAAAACCTAGCTAGCTGTGGAGAAGGACCTGCAACAATGTCATTATCATGTGAGCAGAGTCAGTAGTCTTACAACCAAAGAACCTGTGATGATGTCATCATCATGTTATCAGGGCAGTATGATGGAGCTCAGGAGTAGAGAGGAAAATGTGGTGAATTGCCTGGGGAGGAGCTTCTGTTTAGGTCTGATAATGCTGGTGTTTGTAGTTCTCTTCTCTTATACTCTCTCCCTGTAATGTCAACTTGTATTCAGTAATAAGGCCTGTTTCACACTGCGGCAGTAGCTCTCTGGATCTGGGATTACTTGAGGTTACCGGAATGCCCTATTGTACCCAGAGAGCTCCGGCGGGCTGTTCTCTGCTGGAACTACTGTCCCAGTGTGAAACAGGCCTAAACTGGTCATGATAAGACTTGTATTTCTCTTCTCACTATGATGTTCTGCAGCAGCTGAGGAGTGTATTAGGCTTTTGTTCACATCTACGCTAATAACATTCGCTGTCCTGCTCTGTCTAGGAGCACAACAACGAGAATCACGGTAGTGCTGGATCTGGCACCTCCAGACATGGGGGCCCAATTCAGATACTTGCTGTGGGGCCCAATGATTTTTATGTACACCCCTGGCTACATCCAAACTGCAGAAAAGCATTGTGATAACTATTCTGAACCACACCATGTAGCAAGAATGAGAGTGAGAGACATCTAATAGGAGAGCAGAGAGTGAAGTGGAAACTTTCTGGCAGGAGGAAAGGAGGCCATTTATATCAATGGTGCACAATAGTGCTTTCTTTATATGCAGGTAAAACAAGCGCTCGTAGAGTGTCTCCCCAGCAGATCATGAGCTTCCTAGCTGCTGAACCCCCATGGTCATACTTGTCTCTGGGGTTCCAAAGCACCAAAGGGAATTCTCAGACCGGACAATTCTGTGCAACGGACAGTTCTCCATGAATCCACAGCTTGCCTGTATTTTAAATGACTTCTCAAGCTGGAGACTAGTTCCTTCTGTGAGCTGCCTCTGTCCTTTGCCAGTAATTCATTTACATGCACAGCGCCGGCAGTCATAAGAAACTTATGGACGACACTTGAACACACACAGTAAATGAATATACATGGACCATCAGGTAACTCACAGTTCTTCACAGCACCATAAAAGAGGCAATTGTGAGTTTAAGAAGTGAGCTACCATTTCTAGAGCGGAGTTTATTAGGAGTAAGAAGGTGGAGCACCTCAGTAATAGTAGTGGATGTCGTGTTACTCTGCGGAGAGTGAAATAACGTTTCATTCCGGTGTAAAAATAGAGTAGGAATCTAACAATTCAGGCTGAGGACAATGTTCCTAGCCCTACATGAATACTGATGTGTGTGCAGCCAGCTTAGGCTGTGCCGTTCCTCCGAGGCCTACAGAGAATAGGAGGGCTAACAGGAAATCCGACCTACAATGCTATGTAAGAGGTTTACTTTTCTGAAACCTCCTCCCGTCTCTCAGGCTTCACAAAGTGGAGCAAAGTGAAGGTACTCAGATAATGCAGAATACTCGGAGAGGCAATGCCTCGCTACACAGCAATGCAACCACACTCTTATCTTCATTCTCTCATATTAGATGGGTGTATTAAAAATATTTTCATATTAATAAAATTACAATAAAATTCGGTACATCTGTCGTAATCCCTTCTCTGGCAGGGACACTGTTCATCCTGAATCTCCTGGTTCATGAAGTTCTCAACCATATCTTCCATCTCCAGAGACTTTCATAGAGGGACCCAGGTGGTGGGATCCTTGTGATCACTAGAATAAAGAGGCCGCAGCACCTTTCAGAGCAAAATGGCCTTTTTGCTCCTGTCAGCCTCTGTCCCTTTCACTAAGGAGTAGCTCAGTATGGGCAATGAGTATAAGCTCTTACATAAGCTGTGAGAGGCCAATAAGACAATAAGAGGAATATACATTTCCAAAGATTTGTTTTTCTTTTGTTTTAAAGAAACTGTTCTGACAAAATTTACGGTAAGAGCAGTGAGACTATGGAACTCTCTGCCTGAGGAGGTGGTGATGGTAAGTTCACTAAAAGAGTTCAAGAGGGGCCTGGATGTATTTCTGGAGGGTAATAATATTACAGGTTATAGTTACTAGAGAGGGGTCGTTGATCCAGGGAGTAATTCTGATTGCCTGATTGGAGTCGGGAAGGAATTTTTTTCCCTAAAGTGGGGAAAATTGGCTTCTACCTCACAGGGGTTTTTTTGCCTTCCTCTGGATCAACTTGTAGGAAAACAGGCCGAACTGGATGGACAGATGGACTATGTTACTAAAATCAACCGTATATTTAAAGGTGAATTAACAGTCTCACACTGGAGAGATTGGGTGGTCATCAGTGTATTTCTTTGCATACTTGCAAAATAGAGATTCTGCTGGTTTAAAAAATAGATTATACTCCTTAAAAGGTTTTTGTTTTTTTTAATATTGATGACCTATCTTCAGGATAAGTCATCAATATCAGAGCTCTTCATGCCTTCTCTTCACTGTTTACCTGTTCGCTGTTGACATCGCAGTGGTGAGCAGGTGTAATTACAAGAAGCCACCCCATTCATTTTAATCGGACGGCTCTGTAGTATACACTTGAATGGGAAAGAGCCATCCCATAGATGCGTGCAACCCTTGTAAACGGTCTACAATAACAAAAGAATGTATATGCTCACTTGTTTTCTCCTCTGCTTCTTCCTGCGCTGTGCTCTGGTCCTCACTGCTGCTATTTGTTTTTCTGGCTGCAGTGGTGACGGTTCTGTGCACATACACTACTCACAAAAAGTAAGGGATATTTGGCCTTCATGTGAAATTTATGGAAAATGTAAAAAGTTCACGCTAAAGTGATATATCATGAAAGTACGGCATTTAAGTAGAAACATGCAATGGTGATTTTCTTCATCTCAAACAATTTATTTAAACAAAAGCCAACAACAGTCTCAATAACTTGTCATGTGACCTTGAGCATCAATTACAGCTTGACAACAACATCTCATGCTGTTTATTGTCTGCTGATTGTCTGCTGAGGCATGGCATCCCACGTTTCTTGAAGAGTGGCCCTCAGGTCATTGAGGTTCTGGGGTACAGAGTTATGAGCCTATAGACGGCGACTCAGCTGATCCCATAGGTTTTCAATGGGATTCAGGTCTGGAGAAAATGCAGGCCACTCCATTTGAGGTACCCCAGTCTCAAGCAGCCATTCCCTAATGATGTGACCTCGATGAGCTGGCGCATTGTCGTCCATGAACCTGAAATGAGGCCTGTGTTGTTCATGCAGAGGCACAATGACTGGATTAATGATGTTATTCAAGTAGTATGGGTTTGTCACTGTACATTCACAAAGTGTAGGGCAGTTCTGTATTGACTAGACACACCTGCCCACACTATAACACCACCACCATCAAAGGCTCATCTGGTGACAACAGTGGCTGATGCATAGCGCTGTCCTTAATGTTTCCAACATCGTTGGCAGACATAATTTCTGCTCAGTGTGAATCGTCTTTCATCAGTGAACAGCAATGAGGCCCACTGGTCCCTCGTCCAGCATAGATGCTCACTGGCCCATGCAAGATGATGAAGCCTATGCCTGGTGGTGTCGTCAGGTACCCTAGCACGTCGTCTAGCACGCAGACTATGCTGATGTAAATGTTTTGGATGGTCTAACATAACACTTGGTGCCTCTCACCTCCCTTAAATGTGCCTGGAGTTGTGTGGCATTCATCGTCCGGTTCCGCAGGGCGTTGTTCACAATGAAGCAGTCATCAGTGTGGGATGAGGCCAAAGGACGTCCACTTCTATGCCTTTCTGTGACTCTTTCAGTCTCTCTGCATCTCTTTTGAAACCTGCTGATAACAATCTGTGACACTCTAAGCTCAGTGGCCACTTCTGTCTACGAACATCCTGCTTGAATCCTCACAACGGCAAGGTACTGTTGATCAATTGTTAGGTGTTGTCTTGGTCTCATGATGTCAAAATGTGAATATTATGATGAGGAGGACTGTTTAAATACCAATTCTAATTGAACCAGGAAATATATTGGGTGATTCATGGATCAAATACCTGTTGTGAATTTTGTTGTTAAGCTCCTTGTTAGAGAACAGCAAGTTGTGCAAAAAGTACTGAAACACTGAACAGTTGGACATGTGCATTCAAAAGTTTAGAGGTCACGGTAAGTTCATCTGTAAAGGTTAGAGTGCATTATAGGTTGATCCTGAAATTTCACCCACAAGCCAAATATCCCTAACTTTTTGTGAGTAGTGGATGTCAACGATGACGTCAGCAGCAGGAGGCCAGAAGCAAAGTGCTCCATGAAACAGCATAAGGTGAGTATCCATTCATTTATTATTTAAAGCAATTTATAGGGGATGCCCGAGTTTTTATATCATTTTATATAACCCCTTTAACCAGCAACCAACATGTCTGTTGTAGTAAATACACAAATTCCACATGAAATGACAATTCTGGCGTATCTTGTCTGAGAACTTCACATCATTCTGTTCTTCTTTTATTCCTCCAAGAAAGGTATGACTAAACTGACAACTGAGTGTTACCACTCCCTTGTCAATGGCATGTGTCCCTGCACAGTCTGATATTGTCAGCAATAACCAGATACTATCATAGTATGTATGGACACAACTACAACTGGCTACACCCAGGTGTCAATATATTCATACATTTCTAGGAGAAAAGTCACATAAAATAGTGTAACACAGAGTCGTACAAAGAAGCGCTTATGAATAGTGTTGAGTGAAGCGAGCTTCGGATGCTTCATCCAAAGTCACTTTGTTCAAAACTTCGGAATAATACTGTACGGAGATCCATCTTTGTACAGTATTAGAATGTATGGGCTCTGATGAGTGCATGACTTTGTTGAATAACTTCGGGAATTGATTTTTAAAGTGGAAAACCACTTTAAAACTTGAAACCGAACTCGGCGTTGGTTCCGAGGTACTAGTCAGAACCGAAGCCAAGTTCGGTTTCAAGTTTTAAAGTGGTTTTTCACTTTAAAAATTAACTACCGAAGTTATTCAACTAAGTGACACGCGACTTTGGGAATAACTAACTTCGGCTCCTCGGAACCCATACATTTTAATACTGTATGGAGACGCTTCACTGAACACTACTTATGAATTATTATCTTATGGAGAATTCAATTATTCACAAAAATACACAGGAGAGAGGACAGGTCCTTCTTCTGAAGACAAAATCATTGGTAACAGCCATACTACACTATAAATACCGTGCATTAACAGCCATACTATACTATAAATACTGCGCATTAACAGCCATACTACACTATAAATACCGTGCATTAACAGCCATACTATACTATAAATACTGCGCATTAACAGTCATACTACACTATAAATACCGCACATTAACAGCCATACTACACTATAAATACCGTGCATTAACAGCCATACTATACTATAAATACTGCGCATTAACAGCCATACTATACTATAAATACAGCACATTAACAGTCATACTATACTATAAATACTGCGCATTAACAGCCATACTATACTATAAATACAGCACATTAACAGTCATACTACACTATAAATACCGCACATTAACAGTCATACTACACTATAAATACCGCGCATTAACAGCCATACTACACTATAAATACAGCACATTAACAGCCATACTATACTATAAATACTGCGCATTAACAGCCATACTACACTATAAATACTGCGCATTAACAGCCATACTACACTATAAATACCGCACATTAACAGTCATACTACACTATAAATACTGCGCATTAATGGCAATACCACACTATAAATACTGCGCATTAACAGCCATACTACACTATAAATACTGCGCATTAACAGCCATACTACACTATAAATACTGCGCATTAACAGCCATACTACACTATAAATACCGCACATTAACAGTCATACTACACTATAAATACCGCGCATTAACAGCCATACTACACTATAAATACTGCGCATTAACAGTCATACTACACTATAAATACCGCACATTAACAGTCATACTACACTATAAATACTGCGCATTAACAGTCATACTACACTATAAATACTGCGCATTAACAGCCATACTACACTATAAATACTGCGCATTAACAGCCATACTATACTATAAATACTGCGCATTAACAGCCATACTACACTATAAATACCGCACATTAACAGTCATACTACACTATAAATACTACGCATTAACAGCCATACTATACTATAAATACTGCGCATTAACAGCCATACTACACTATAAATACTGCGCATTAACAGCCATACTATACTATAAATACTGCGCATTAACAGCCATACTACACTATAAATACCGCACATTAACAGTCATACTACACTATAAATACTACGCATTAACAGCCATACTACACTATAAATACTGCGCATTAACAGCCATACTACACTATAAATACCGCGCATTAACAGCCATACTACACTATAAATACTGCGCATTAACAGCCATACTACACTATAAATACTGCGCATTAACAGCCATACTACACTATAAATACTGCGCATTAACAGCCATACTATACTATAAATACTGCGCATTAACAGCCATACTATACTATAAATACCGCACATTAACAGCCATACTATACTATAAATACAGCACATTAACAGTCATACTACACTATAAATACTGCACATTAACAGCCATACTACACTATAAATACCGTGCATTAACAGCCATACTACACTATAAATACTGCACATTAACAGCCATACTACACTATAAATACCGTGCATTAACAGCCATACTACACTATAAATACTGCACATTAACAGCCATACTACACTATAAATACCGTGCATTAACAGCCATACTACACTATAAATACTGCGCATTAACAGCCATACTATACTATAAATACTGCGCATTAACAGCCATACTACACTATAAATAGTGCACATTAACAGCCATACTACACTATAAATACCGTGCATTAACAGCCATACTATACTATAAATACTGCGCATTAACAGCCATACTACACTATAAATACCGTGCATTAACAGCCATACTATACTATAAATACTGCGCATTAACAGCCATACTATACTATAAATACAGCACATTAACAGTCATACTATACTATAAATACTGCGCATTAACAGCCATACTATACTATAAATACAGCACATTAACAGTCATACTACACTATAAATACCGCACATTAACAGTCATACTACACTATAAATACCGCGCATAACAGCCATACTACACTATAAATACAGCACATTAACAGCCATACTATACTATAAATACTGCGCATTAACAGCCATACTACACTATAAATACTGCGCATTAACAGCCATACTACACTATAAATACCGCACATTAACAGTCATACTACACTATAAATACTGCGCATTAATGGCAATACCACACTATAAATACTGCGCATTAACAGCCATACTACACTATAAATACTGCGCATTAACAGCCATACTACACTATAAATACTGCGCATTAACAGCCATACTACACTATAAATACCGCACATAACAGTCATACTACACTATAAATACCGCGCATTAACAGCCATACTACACTATAAATACTGCGCATTAACAGTCATACTACACTATAAATACCGCACATTAACAGTCATACTACACTATAAATACTGCGCATTAACAGTCATACTACACTATAAATACTGCGCATTAACAGCCATACTACACTATAAATACTGCGCATTAACAGCCATACTACTATAAATACTATAAACAGCCATACTATACTGCGCGCATTAACAGCCATACTACACTATAAATACCGCACATTAACAGTCATACTACACTATAAATACGCGCATTAACAGCCATACTACACTATAAAATACTGCGCATTAACAGCCATACTACACTATAAATACTGCGCATTAACAGCCATTACTACACTATATAAATACTGCGCATTAACAGCCATACTATACTATAAATACTGCCGCATTAACAGCCATACTATACTATAAATACCGCATAACAGCCATACTATACTATAAAATACAGCACATTAACAGTCATACTACACTATAAATACTGCCACATTAACAGCCATACTACACTATTAAATACTGCGCATTAACAGCCATACTACACTATAAATACTGCGCATTAACAGCCATACTACACTATAAATACCGCGCATTAACAGCCATACTACACTATAAATACTGCAGCACACACTTAACAGCCATACTACACTATAAATACCGTGCATTAACAGCCATACTACACTATAAATACTGCGCATTAACAGCCATACTATACTATAAATACTGCGCATTAACAGCCATACTACACTATAAATAGTGCACATTAACAGCCATACTACACTATAAATACTACGCATTAACAGCCATACTATACTATAAATACTGCGCATTAACAGCCATACTATACTATAAATACTGCGCATTAACAGCCATACTATACTATAAATACCGCACATTAACAGTCATACTACACTATAAATACTGCACATTAACAGCCATACTACACTATAAATACTACGCATTAACAGCCATACTATACTATAAATACTGCGCATTAACAGCCATACTATACTATAAATACTGCGCATTAACAGCCATACTATACTATAAATACTGAGCATTAACAGCCATACTATACTATAAATACCGCACATTAACAGTCATACTACACTATAAATACTGCACATTAACAGCTATACTACACTATAATTACTACGCATTAACAGCCATACTATACTATAAATACTGCGCATTAACAGCCATACTATACTATAAATACTGCGCATTAACAGCCATACTATACTATAAATACCGCACATTAACAGCCATACTACACTATAAATACTGGGCAAATACTGCGCATTATTAGCCACACTACACTACAAATACCGCGCATTAATAGCCATACTACACTAGCCATACTACACTATAAATACTGCGCATTAACAGCCATACTACACTATAAATACTGCGCATTAACAGCCATACTACACTATAAATACTGCGCATTAACAGCAGGGCTGTGGAGTCGGAGTCTTGGAGTCGGAGTTGCAGTTGGTATAAAATGGACCGACTCCGACTCCTAAAATATATAATAAATTGGTACATTTAGTTCAGTGCAGTATGTGCTGAATATATTTTAATAAGAATTTGGGAACATGATGAAATGTCCTATAAATGTCTGTTCTATTCCTGAACTAAGGATCTAGGCTTTCACTTGAGATGACTGTGTGCTGCCCTTCATGTAGATGCTCAGAAGTGAAGCTCCTCCGCTACAGATCAGAGGAAAAAGGCACTGGGAAGGAATGGCTGCACTCATCTCAGAGCTACTAGAGAAAACAGGATTAAAGGGGTTTTCTCACTAGTTACAAAGATTAGCTTTCAACATAAAGGGACAGTTAAAAGACATTTTCTAAATACAGTGGTCAGTAGATTTTACTTTAGTCATGAACTATAGACAGTTCAGAAGGTCTCTCACTGCACACAGGCTTCTATGGTAACCTGCAGACCAGAAAGACTGTTATCTGATTGGCTGAGAGCAGGAGTGACCTCAGTAAGCAAAATGTGTTGAGGACTGAGAAGGATGGCTTTACCTGTAATTGTGTTAGCGATCACAATCTCCTGCTCTGTCAGAGTAAGTTAATATATGCTAATAACTGCTGGAGACCCACCCACGGCCTGAGGAGACATAGTGAGTGCAAACTGCCTGTCAGCCAGTGAATCAATTTGCTGAGAAAACCCCTTTAAGGCAAGTACTTCTTAGTATATCTAAACTTTCATTAAACTGTGCATTAATCAATTGTCCAGTGCATGTTCTCTCTGTATGCGTTATGTTTTAGATTGCTTTTCCTCTGATATAAAACACCTAGGGCCTTATGTATGAAAACTGTCTACGTGTAGAAGTTTCTTTGTTGCCCATAGAAACCAATTAGAGCTCCTCTTTCATTTTATATAGTGCTCTGGAAAAATGAAAGGGGAGCTCTGATTGGTTGCTATGGGCAACAAAGAAAGTCTAAGCCCTCATGCACACGTTCTGAAAAAAGGATAGAAAAAATGGACCCATTCACTTGTATGGGCGACGGACAGGCATCCGTTTTTTCACAGATGCCTGTCCGTTCCGTTTTTCAGATCCTTTTTCACTGGTGCATGTCCCATTTTCATCCGTTTAAACATGACGGATGGCTCCATTGAACTCTATAGGAGCGTCCGTGAAAACGGATGGAAATGGGTATGTATCCGTTTTCCATCCGTTTTCACGGATAGGTTGCTTGGAGACACAGAACCAGTCAGAACCAATCTAAACTACTTTGTAACAGTACAGGAGACAGTGTAGGACAGAGGCCAGACAGGAGTTGGAGAGCTAAGTGACAGGATGTCTTTCACTCGCTTGGAGGTAGAGAAATTGATAGGGCTGGTTGAGGGCAAGCCCATGATATGGGACAAGCGCCTGGAAAGCTACCGGGACAACTTGCTCCGCGACCATGCGTGGACATCAATTGCGGAGCAAATGTACTGTGAGGACTGGGCGTCTGCATCATCCAAAACTAAATCCAAATTCAGTAAGTCCTGACATCATTTAGGGACATTCCCACTTTTTTTTTTTAAACCGGATCCGTTTAAACGGATGGAAAACGGATGAAAAACGGATCCGTTTAAAAGGATGGCAGTCCGTTTTAACGGATGAAAAACAGATAAAAAACGGATTGAAAAATACGGACCGTAAAAACGGAACGGGTGCAGACGGAACGTGTGCATGAGGCCTTAGACCTAGACAGTTTTCATACATCAGGCCCTTAGTGAGCTGTACCCAGGGAAAAGCCCGATACTGAAAGTTCAGAGTAAAGATATCTAGTAAAGCACATATTACAAACTCTTTTTGTCATGACATATCTGTACTATTGATTTATGCAAAGTTTGTTTAAAGTTATCACTTAAACATGCGCCATTTATGAGGGAGTCGGAGTCGGATTGGGAGTTGGAGTCGGAGGCAGGGGAAATTGAGGAGTAGGAGTCGGGGCTCTGGCTTACCGACTCCACAGCCCTGATTAACAGCCATACTACACTATAAATACTGCGCATTAATGGCCATACTACACTATAAATACTGCGCATTAATGGCAATACCACACTATAAATACTGCGCATTAATGGCCATACTACACTATAAATACTGCGCATTAATGGCCATACTACACTATAAATACTGCGCATTAATGGCCATACTACACTATAAATACTGCGCATTAATGGCCATACTACACTATAAATACTGCGCATTAATGCCATACTACACTATAAATACTGCGCATTAATGGCCATACTACACTATAAATACTGCGCATTAATGGCCATACTACACTATAAATACTGCGCATTAATGGCCATACTACACTATAAATACTGCGCATTAATGGCCATACTACACTATAAATACTGCGCATTAATGGCCATACTACACTATAAATACTGCGCATTAATGGCCATACTACACTATAAATACTGCGCATTAATGGCCATACTACACTATAAATACTGCGCATTAATGGCCATACCACACTATAAATACTGCGCATTAATGGCCATACTACACTATAAATACTGCGCATTAATGGCCATACTACACTATAAATACTGCGCATTAATGGCAATACCACACTATAAATACTGCGCATTAATGGCCATACTACACTATAAATACTGTGCATTAATGGCCATACTACACTATAAATACTGCGCATTAATGGCCATACTACACTATAAATACTGCGCATTAATGGCCATACTACACTATAAATACTGCGCATTAATGGCCATACTACACTATAAATACTGCGCATTAATGGCCATACTACACTATAAATACTGCGCATTAATGGCCATACTACACTATAAATACTGCGCATTAATGGCCATACTACACTATAAATACTGCGCATTAATGGCCATACCACACTATAAATACTGTGCATTAATGGCCATACTACACTATAAATACTGCGCATTAATGGCCATACTACACTATAAATACTGCGCATTAATGGCCATACTACACTATAAATACTGCGCATTAATGGCCATACTACACTATAAATACTGCGCATTAATGGCCATACTACACTATAAATACTGTGCATTAATGGCCATACTACACTATAATACTGGCATGCATACTACAATACTGCGCATTAATGGCCATACTACACTATAAATACTGCGCATTAATGGCCATACCACACTATAAATACTGCGCATTAATGGCCATACTACACTATAAATACTGCGCATTAATGGCCATACTACACTATAATACTGCGCATTAATGGCCATACTACACTATAAATACTGCACATTAATGGCCATACTACACTATAAATACTGTGCATTAATGGCCATACTACACTATAAATACTGCGCATTAATGGCCATACTACACTATAAATACTGCGCATTAATGGCCATACTACACTATAAATACTGCGCATTAATGGCCATACTACACTATAAATACTGCGCATTAATGGCAATACCACACTATAAATACTGCGCATTAATGGCCATACTACACTATAAATACTGCGCATTAATGGCCATACTACACTATAAATACTGCACATTAATGGCCATACTACACTATAAATACTGTGCATTAATGGCCATACTACACTATAAATACTGCGCATTAATGGCCATACTACACTATAAAAACTGCGCATTAATGGCCATACTACACTATAAATACTGCGCATTAATGGCCATACTACACTATAAATACTGCGCATTAATGGCAATACCACACTATAAATACTGCGCATTAATGGCCATACTACACTATAAATACTGCGCATTAATGGCCATACTACACTATAAATACTGCGCATTAATGGCAATACCACACTATAAATACTGCGCATTAATGGCAATACCACACTATAAATACTGCGCATTAATGGCCATACTACACTATAAATACTGCGCATTAATGGCAATACCACACTATAAATACTGCGCATTAATGGCCATACTACACTATAAATACTGCGCATTAATGGCCATACTACACTATAAATACTGCGCATTAATGGCAATACCACACTATAAATACTGCGCATTAATGGCCATACTACACTATAAATACTGCGCATTAATGGCAATACCACACTATAAATACTGCGCATTAATGGCCATACTACACTATAAATACTGCACATTAATGGCCATACTACACTATAAATACTGCGCATTAATGGCCATACTACACTATAAATACTGCGCATTAATGGCCATACTACACTATAAATACTGCGCATTAACCAACAGCCATCCTACACTATACTATCTTCAAATATGGCAGCTGTTTGGATTAAATGTAAGGACAATTGAATAAACACGTCTAGAAAATAATCCGTCTGCCATGCTCTGACACTCTATACCATAGATAGCGTTATAAAGATGTTACTGTAGGAATGGTACTCATATTTCACATATATGATGCTGTATTCTTGGCCAGAACTTTTACTGTACATTTAAAGAAAGTGTTTAAATAGAATGTTTTAGACCTATGGACTTAAAGGAGCATTCCCATCTAGGACATTGATGGCATATCACTAGTTCTGGTCTAGGACCCCCTCCTATCTCCACAATAGGGCCACTGAAGTGAAGGAGAGAGCACACCACACCAGCGGCTTGCTATCTATTTATTGCAATGGGACTTGCCGAATGAGAGGCCTCGGCTCTTTATGGAAGACACATAGCAGTGAATGGAGAGAAATTTGCGCAAGCATGGCCACTTCTCCATTCACGGCCAGGGGGCTAATAGAAATAGCTGTAACAACTTAGACTCAGGTCTATTACATAAAATCTAAATTAAAATTCATTTTAAACCCATGTAATGCAACAAAACAGGGAAAACATCACAGAGGGTGAATACATTTACAAGGTACTGTGTCTGACGGGGGGGGGGGGGGACCCCTGCCTGTCCACTGGGTTGGATGTGACATATCAGAGCTTCGTCTCAAACAGCTGATCAGCGGGGTGCTAGGGAGCCGGACCACCCATAATCAGACATAGATGAGCTATCCTGAGGATAGGTTTACTGCATTCTCACCTCGCATTTTCTAGAGACAGTCAATGGCGCAGAATAAGAGAATATTTCTCCATCAGCCCCCTCTTTGTTTTAGTGTAGACATCCATAAGAACATAGGAACATGTGGGGATACTCAAGCTCACTTTAAAGCGCGGAGAATATACCATATGGAACGTGTTGTAGTATGGGCATGCAATCCAGTTTACATTAAACACATTCAGCAACATAACACGTTGCTACACTGCCTTCCAAGAACAATTAGAACCAGGACCCAGGGAACATTTCCAAAAATTCTATAGGTTTATGAGTCAGCATTTTACAATGAGCCAGTGTTATATGCCTTACGTTCTCTGTCAGGTTTTTAAAGTTTAACTAAAGACATGCCATACCCTATTCCATTCAGACATGTCAAGCGAGCAAACTGGAATAGTCATGGAGGTGGACAGATGTGGCATGTCTGAGCTTCTTAATCATTTGGAGAGCTCCTGGAGGGTTGGCTGCATATGTTTGTTAGCATGCCTATTTACCAGTCTCTAAAACAACACGTGTTCAGTGAACGCGTGCCCACTACTACGAGAGTACTGGGACATCTATAGGTTCTCCAATTCTATACAGACTCTCCTGAAAGGATTCCGTTAACCAATCAGCCAAATATTCTTAGTCACTATAGTCATCTTGTCTCATGATGACCTGTTCGTATCAAGCAGAATGCCAGTCCACGACAAATGCCACATCATCTGGCCAGCATTCTCACATAATGTTCCATGAGCTCCTGGATCTATGTTTTTCAGCTTTCCCAGTCACATATCTGCAATTGAAAATGTTAAAGGGGTTGTCCGGGCTGTCCAGAGTTGAACCAGGACATATCTTCATTTTCACCCAGGCAGCATCCCTGAACATTTCATACTCCGATGCTCTCCATTGCCTTGTGCTGAATCGTGGAGGGAAAAGGTTTTTTGGAGATTCAGTGATGTACCGGGCTCTCCATGGGTAAAGCTAGGAGGAGGCTTCCACCTAGCAGTAAGCCTGGTGACGTCACCATCCCTAATGAGTAAAATGACCAGCGCAGCGCTAAAGCCTGCCCATCAGAGCCAGTGACGTCACCGGGAATGCTGCTAGGAGGAAGCCCTTGTCCTACGCGATACAGGACAGAGAGTGGGCATTGGATAATGAAATGCTCTGATACTCATGTCAGAGGGGCTGCCTGGGTGAAAATGGGGATGTGTCCAGGTTCCGCTCTGGACCTGGACAACCCCTTTAACTGGGAATATTTACTTTCAAGAACTTCAGGTCCCAGCCTAGTTAGCTTCTTTTTTAGGTCTCCTAGGAATACATTTGGGTAAAAGTTTGAATGTGGTATTGCAGCAGAAAAAAAACTGAAGCAGAACGTTCCTCAGCATCGTGAAATTAATTTACAGAAGTTCATATATGTGGAACCATAAGTGAAACCTCTTTGAGACTAATGCCCAAAATTGCTTTAAAAAGTAGTCTTCAGGGGGAGGGGTCTTTTCTAAGAAAGTGGCCAACCTGCATAATATAGGAAGGAACTGAAAATCTGGTCTGAGTAAGGTCTCATGACACAGCCGTTGCCATTTTGAGGAAAAATATGGATACCGGCCATGTACATCCCACATTTTCAGCGGGTCCTGTTGTAGAAATGCCCCAGATAAGTAAATGGGGAATCAATTGGAATACTGGGGAGCAATTTGGAGGTATTAGGAATAATAACTATGGGCCGTTTTCCAGGTTTCCTCTTTTTTATTTCCCTTTGTATTTTTTTTTATTTATGTATTTAAACTGTTCTATAATTTGTGGAATCTCTACATGGATGCTTGGCCACACGGATGACATCAGAGTGCTGTCTGCATTTTTTGTGGCCCCAGTGGAAATGAATGGGTCCGCATGCGAACCTCAAAAAATGTGGATTGTATGTGGACCGAAAATACAGTTGTGGTCAAAGCTATTCTCATACAGGTTCTCTTTTGGTGATGTTTCACTATATGTAAATTTCAAGTTATTTAGTTTACAAAGCAGGAAAGCAATAAAACCATAAGACTATAAACTGCGTGCATGTCATATCAAAGCTTATAGGAAACCTATCATGTTGAACCTGGTGTCTGAACTGCAGGCAGCATGTTATAGAGCAGGAGGAGCGGAGCAGATTGATTGAGTCAAAACAGAAAAAAACAACAACAAAAAACGGATAAAAAAAAACATGTATGAACACCACAGTGTACAGTGGTTATTATATACAACAATATGAGTGAAGAGAGGATCAAAGATAAGTGAGCAACACCAAAAGGATCCAGGATCTGGGGAATAATGAAGCTGCAAACAGGGAGGGGAAGGGGAAGAGGGAGATTAAAGGGTCTGTAGATGTCCAAATTAATCCGTGTTAGCCACGACGACCACAGTTTCAGAAACCTGGTATGGGTGTCATTTTCCCAGCCTGGGAGCTCCTTTACAGTCCTCAGGAGGCTCCCTCTGCCGGCAGATTAATATGGCCGCACATCCTGCACGGCCTTGTTATTCTCGAGTATCGGCACATGCACTATGATATTTAAATGAATTGGCATTAACAAATTTGCATGCCCCGCTCATCCCTAATTTAAATTGTATAAATTACAAGTTTTGCTGAATTATTTCCAATTAAAGCAGACCTTTCATGGGTCCAGACACTAAGTAAGTACAAGGTTATGTAGGGCATCTAGCATGGAGGTCAGAGCACTTACTATTTTTTCCAGGCGCCGCTCTGTTCGCCCGTTGTGCCCCTGTAGAATTCTCCCGCGTGCTATGCTAATGGATAGCATAGGAACAGGGAGGAGGAGATGCCAGGGTTTCTCAATGGGCGTCTTCTTCTCCCTGGCTGTAGCGCTGTCCAGTCGCAGAGGAGAGCGTCACAGCCAGGGAGAAAAAAAAAAGCTCACCTTCTCCCTGGCTGTGACACTCTCTGCTACAATTGGACAGCGCTACAGCCAGGGAGAAGAATACACCCATTGAGAATCCCTGGCGTCTCCTCCTACCTGTTCCTATGCCATGCACAGTGGGCGTACAGAGCGGCGCCCAGAAAAAATAGTAAGTGCTCTGACCTCCATAGCCTTGTACTTACTTAACAATGTCTGGACCCATGAAATATCAATCTATATCAATCTGCTTAGCTCCTCCTGTTCTATAAGAGTTTTTCTATTTTTGGAAGTATCTTAGAAGTTGCAAATAAATTAACAAAGAAAAACTAACATTTCACATGGACATAAGACTTGAAACTTAGTTCTGCAGGCCTCCTACTGTTCTTGATCATCTTTGAGATGTTTCTATACCTTGAATGAACTCCACCTGTGGTAAGTTCAGTTGATTGGACAAGATTTGGTAAGACACCCCTGTCTATAGAAGGTCTCACAGATGACAATGCATATTAGAGCAAAAACCAAGTCTTGAGGAGGAAAGAACTGCCCATAGAGCCCAGAGATTGGACTGTGTGGAGGGACAGATCTGGAGTAAGCGTACAAAAACATTGCCGCACCAAACTAAGTAATTGGGAAAACGGCCTTGGTAAGAGAGGTGGCCAAGAATCCAACTCCAAAGATCCTGTGTGCAGATGGGAGAAACTTTCATAAGGTCAACCATCACTGCAGCACTCCACCAATCTGGGCCTCATGGCAGAGTGCCCTGAAAGAAGTCTCTTCCCAGTAAAAGACACATGAAAGCCCTCCTGGAGCAAAAAAAGCACCTAAAGGACTCTGAGACTGTGAGAAAAAAAAGATTCTCTGGTCTGATGAATAATGTTAGACATGGTTACAACAGATGTGACAGAACTGTCAGACGTATTCAAGGATCCTTTCAAGATTTGACTGATACAATGTCCAGCACTACATGTCACTTTCATAAATGTAAGCTGGATCTGCTGCAGATTTTATCACATGAATTACTTGCAGATTTTAGCAGTGGATTTCACCAAGACGGTGAACAGTACAGACGGACATGCTGCACATCTCAAATCCGCACCGCAGGTCAATATACACTGTGGGTTTTTTTTTTTTTTTTTGCAAGATGTGGATGACATTTCTTAAACTTTCATCCACTATGCTGTTCCTGGACAACGCTGTGGATCTGCCAAGTGAAAATCCGCAACAGCAAATCTGCGGTGTAGTGTGAACATGCTGACAACTGAACATGTTAGGCCTGCCACGTACTGTGCAACCTAGTCTACTCCTATATTGTAAGGACAAGGCGGCAATAACTTTCTTAACACTCCGTATTTCCCTCCAGAAGGCCCTCCCGAGCACATTAAAGCTTACACCACATTTTTACAATGACTCCACTGTTACACACCACGTCTGGCCAAAAAGTCACAAATGTTAGCAAGATTATATTTACATCAGCAACAATTTCTGCATTGAAAAGTTAATGACCTGATAAAGACCTTGTATGACTAGTACAAACGGACCAGAAAAACTTATACTATGACCAACAGCTGCTTCTTAAAGAGAGCCTGTCACCACACAAGTCAGTGCAGTCTACAGGCAGCATATCATAGAGCAGGAGGAGCTGAGCAGATTGATCAATAGTTGTATTACATCTCTGATATTTCTGATTTCATTGTTCATGGGGGGAGTACATTCTATGTGTAAGTGTGTATACAGAGATAGCTGTTAGTCACTGATAGATGTACACAGGGGAGGTGTTATCAGTGATTGATAGCATTCTCTGTGTAAGTGTATATACAGAGATAGCTGTCAGTCACTGATAGTTGTACACAGGGAGGTGTTATCAGTGATTGATAGCATTCTCTGTGTAAGTGTATATACAGAGATAGCTGTCAGTCACTGATAGATGTACACAGGGAGGTGTTATCAGTGATTGATAGCATTCTCTGTGTAAGTGTATATACAGAGATAGCTGTCAGTCACTGATAGTTGTACACAGGGAGGTGTTATCAGTGATTGATAGCATTCTCTGTGTAAGTGTATATACAGAGATAGCTGTCAGTCACTGATAGTTGTACACAGGGAGGTGTTATCAGTGATTGATAGCATTCTCTGTGTAAGTGTATATACAGAGATAGCTGTCAGTCACTGATAGTTGTACACAGGGAGGTGTTATCAGTGATTGATAGCATTCTCTGTGTAAGTGTATATACAGAGATAGCTGTCAGTCACTGATAGTCGTACATGGACAGGTGTTATCAGTGATTGATAGCATTCTCTGTGTAAGTGTGTATACATAGATAGCTGTTAGTCACTGATAGATGTACACAGGGAGGTGTTATCAGTGATTGATAGCATTCTATGTGTAAGTGTGTATACAGAGATAGCTGTTAGTCACTGATAGATGTACACAGGGGAGGTATTATCAGTGATTGATAGCATTCTCTGTGTAAGTGTGTATACATAGATAGCTGTTAGTCACTGATAGTTGTACACTGGGAGGTGTTATCAGTGATTGGTAGCATTCTCTGTGTAAGTGTATATACAGAGATAGCTGTCAGTCACTGATAGTTGTACACGGGGGAGGTGTTATCAGTGATTGATAGCATTCTCTGTGTAAGTGTGTATATATAGATAGCTGTTAGTCACTGATAGTTGTACACGGGGGAGGTGTTATCAGTGATTGATAGCATTCTCTGTGTAAGTGTGTATACATAGATAGCTGTTAGTCACTGATAGATGTACACAGGGAGGTGTTATCAGTGATTGATAGCATTCTATGTGTAAGTGTGTATACATAGATAGCTGTCAGCCACTGATAGATGTACACAGGGAGGTGTTATCAGTGATTGATAGCATTCTCTGTGTAAGTGTGTATACATAGATAGCTGTCAGTCACTGATAGATGTACACAGGGAGGTGTTATCAGTGACTGGTAGCATTCTCTGTGTAAGTGTCTGAACATGGCAGCACTGATTGGATAGAGTCAGTCTGTGCAGGGACACCCCCCCAACTGGTCACCTCCCCTCTGTTCCTTTACTGAAGGCTAATAGTAATTCATTCATAACTTCTAGTAAAAAGAATAAAGGAATGGCCCAACATACAGACATAAGAATAGATGCTCCAGAATTGTTATTACATGAAGAATGCATGAAGCTATTAAAACAGGAATGTCACGAGCGGTGGTGAAAGGTCCTCTTTCAGGGACTGTCTGGCCGATACATTAGAGAGGAAGAAGCGCAGCATAGAAGACGGGAGGAGGAGCCTCTGGGTGCAACGCGATACAATGGCATTGCCCTCGTTGCACCTAGAATGTAATTTACATATTACAAAATGTCTTTTTTTCCTAAGATTGACGAAACGCATGAAGATGCCTGAGAGGACATGGGACTAAACAGAGGATAAACAGAGGCCGACTTTTCCCACAAAAATATACATCCATCTGCTCAGCTCCTCCTGCCTGCAGATTGCCCTGCAAAATGGCTGGAGCTAGATTGTAACTTAGGCTACTTTTACATTAGCATTAATATTTTCTAGTATTGAGATCCGTCATAGGGTCTCAATACCGGAAAAAAATGCTTCCACTTTGTCCCCATTCATTGTCAATGGGGACAAAACGTAACTGAACAGAACATAACCCTCCAAAATGCATTCTGTTCCGTTCTCATACCGGAGAGCAAACTGCAACATGCTGCGGTTTTCTTTCCGTCATGGGATGCGAAGCAAAACTCTGACACTATATGACACAATAGAAAACAGATCCGTCCCCCATTGACTTTCAGTGGTGTTCATGATGGATCCGTCTTGGCTATGTTAAAGATAATACAACCAGATCCGTTTATAACAGATGCAGATGGTTGTATTATCAGAAACGGAAGCGTTTTTGCTAAACCCTGCTGGATCCAGGAAAAAGGCTAGCGGGAAAGTAGCCTTAGACTTTATAGAGCGATGTCGAGGCTTATAGTAATGAATGAATAAAAAATGTAGTTAACAATGTGACGAATAAAGTTGCAGCAGGTATATTTGGGCGTACGACACCAGCCAATCTTGCCAAGTCAAAGCTGCTAATTATGACCCGTCCCTCCTTTCACTCCTTAACTATCCCCAAGAAGAATAAATCTGCCACTATAGGAATTATTAAGGCCAAACTACAAGTATTCATTTCCTAATTAAGTTGTGCCACTTGTTACAATTATACCTTCCAGGATTTCATTCCAGAATCCATAAAGAACTCGGGTAAAGGATATATTCATCGCATTAGCTGAGATTTATTGCTTTCTTCAAGCAGTATATTACAATATAATTGAAGTGTTGAGGAGAAGTAACTTAATTAACTGTTAGAAAAGTCACAGGCACTGCGAGCCATTATGAAAAAAATGAAAGGAACTGGCAATTCACGTCATTTGGCAGTAATTTAGGAAATGGCTTTCTATGGAATTCTCTGCCTGTCTATGACAAATCCATGCCCACTGTGCTGTCACTCTTCATCACGCTGGACGTGCTGAACATACTAAACCAATCAATACCGCGTTATGCAATCCGGGGGCCACTCCTGTTGGGAACTTCATGTAATTCCCAAAATAGTGACACCCCCCACAGCTTTACTAAATGCACCATCGCATCGACTCTCTTTGAAATTATTCCAAACTTTCACGGATTCAACCACCATCTTCCGTCTTCTCACATCTACCTTCCATTCAGAACACAGCGACCTAGGCCACAACGCGCGTCGCAGCCACTGAAATGACTGTGGGACAGAGCGTGAATCGCTAAAATATATCCAGCAGGATTGGATTTTTTTTACAAATCTGGGTCACAGCAACTTGCGAGTTGAACCGTGACCCCATTCAGTTCAGTGGCTGCAGAGTTAGGGCTCATGCACACGACCATATGTATTTGGCGGTCCGCAAACCATGGATCCTCAAAAAAACAAATGATGACATCCGTGTGACGTCTGTGTTGCATCGGTTTTCTGTGGATCCATTGCAAAGAATAGGCATGTTCTGTTTTTTTTTTTTTTGCAGAACAGACATACGAACACAGAACGTGCACACAGTCATTTCCATTGCAATGAATGGTTCCGTGTACAAACCTGTAAACAACAGAAGAAAAATACATTTGTGTGCACAAGCCCTTACTCAGAGACCCTTGGTCATGCCACCGACCACAGTGGTCTAGCAGTGGTCACCTCTCTATAGGATGTGATGCTACTAAGCAACAGTGAAGGAGTAAAGGCAGGAATGCAACTTACGGGACAACACACTGTAACTTTCCAGTACGTTAGACATTACCTACTTTGTCAGAGTTTCCCTTTAAGATAATTCAGACCCTCAGCAGCTTTTCAAATCTGCCTACAAGATACTTACAGCAGTCCTGCTAGAGTTCTAGGTGACCTTATTTCTGCAAGGGCTTACCAAACCTGCTCTGGCTGGAGTTGCCCTTTAAGGAAACCAATAGCAGGATATAGAGATTATCAAGAACAGGTTTATTCTTACAGAGCGACCATGAAGTATCAGAACTTCTGCATTAGTTTATCAGATGGTACCTAAAAGGAATTTGTAAAAAATGTCCTTAAAGGAACAGCATAGGGTAATTGTACCAATAGCAGGCCGTGAAAGTTTCCTGGCAGTCTCCCTTTAAGGAGCATACATTGAGAGTACGCACACAGGCTCTTACCCTATAGATTTGCATACGTTCCTTCCTCTAGGACTGAGTTCTTGGCCACTTCCACAGTTCACACAGCAAAGCATTAAAATCACCACAAAGAAGCAAAAGAAGTGAGACCCTGGTGTCCCCTTGTGCT
Source organism: Rhinella marina (assembly GCA_900303285.1). Classification (NCBI taxonomy): domain Eukaryota; kingdom Metazoa; phylum Chordata; class Amphibia; order Anura; family Bufonidae; genus Rhinella; species Rhinella marina. The sequence continues at coordinate 201,592 of ONZH01008678.1, forward strand.
TGACCAGCAGCAGAGTCCATTCCCTCACACATCTTCCCTCCATCCCTGAGAACTTTCCTGCTCTCCTCATCCCCATCCGACCCAGAGAAGCCGATTGCTCAATCTGCATCCCAGACACCCTGCTCGCTGCGAACTTTCAAAGTCCCCCAGAGGCAGCTGGCAGGGGAGAGCAGGCGGACATCTCAGCAGGGGGCATGGGGGGGCTCCAAAACTTCTTCTGAAGGGTCCAGTCCACGAGGTGTCCGGCTGCAGACTCCTGGTTACCCCCGGGCGCAGCAGTGGCGCAGGGATGTGCAGAGGATGAGGAGGGACCGTCTTGTTTTTGTGCCGCCGCTCACACACAGCGGAAATGGAGCTCAGTCCCTGTGACTGCCAGGCAGCTTGAAGTGATTTCTACGGCAGGAGTGGCAGAAGGAAATTCCAGATTTGCTACCCTGATTCTCCAGGAGGTGGGGCATAGTGGACGCGTCCCACTCCCACCCCACCTCGACCACTATGGGCATTGAAGCCCCTCTCAGAAGTTTCTTCTGGTGGCAGGGCTCTGGAGCCGCACAATGCTTCTCTTATTTCAGGACTGGTTTTCTGGCTGTGATTTAGATAAATTCTAACATCTGCTGATCTAAGCTGAAAACTTTCAGACTCGCTCAATATTTCTGTGGTATCCTCTCATAAAGGATGCAGATCTGCTCATACATGGGGTCCAGCACCCTGTAAGACATACTGTAAGCCAATGAAGACCTCTGTGACTGTACAGGAGGAGGCAGGGTGTACATTTTGCCTTAACTGCTGCTGCAGAAGCTCTTTAGGAAGAGTAAAACTGGCTTCAGATGGCTGTGGGGTGAATGCATGTTCACACTTATTTGTTGGCCATGTTCACATCAGCGCTAGTCGTTTCCATTGATCTCATCTGTTAGAGGAGCAGAATAATGGAAATGGGCGCATAACTAAGCAGGGAAGCCTCATTGACTATTATGGGGTCCAACTGGTTTCTGTCCACTTCATGCAGCAGTATTTGTTCAGGTGAAAGGCGGCATGACAGAAGTCCTGAAAGCTTATGTGACAGAAGTCCTGAAAGCTTATAATAATAATAATAATCTTTAGTTATGTAGCGCCAACATATTCCGCAGCGCTTATGTGACAGAAGTCCTGAAAACTTGCACTATGTGACAGAAGTCCTGAAAACTTACAGTATGTGACAGAAGTCCTGCCCATTGTACTTTTTCTCCTGTCAAAATAACTGAAACCTGACAGGATTTACCGAACCCGAACACAACTGATGGTCAGAATAAGGCCCCGTTCACATGACCATATTTTTGGTCTACAGCCAATCTGCATTTTTTGTGGATCGGATGCAGACCCATTCACTTCAATGGGGCTGCAAGAAATGCAGACAGTACACCATGTGCTGTCCACATTCATATGCCCATTCCACAGCCCTGCATGAAGCAGGAGTGGAGAAGAAGGTAAATACAACTGGTGGCAGCAGGCCCTCTGGGGGCAATATGGCAGCAGGCACACTGGAAGCAATATGGCAGCAGGCACACTGGAAGCAATAGGGCAGCAGGCACTCTGGGAGCAATAGGGCAGCAGGCACTCTGGGAGCAATAGGGTAGCAAACTCTCTGGGGGCAATATGGCAGCAGGAACACTGGAAGCAATATGGCAGCAGGCACTCTGGGAGCAATAGGGCAGCAGGCTCTCTGGGGGCAATATGGTAGCAGGCACACTGGGGGCAATATGGCAGCAGGCCATCTGGGGGCAATATGGCTGCGGGTACTCTGGGGGGAATATGGCAGCAGGCACTCTGGGAGCAATATGGCAGCAGGATCTTTGTGGGGTGTGGATATGTGACAACAGGTTTTATGGCAACATGGCAGCAGGTACACTGGGGGCTGTGTTGTAGCAGGATCTTTGTGGGGTGTAAATATGTGACAGCAGGTTTTCCAACTCATGCTACTATCAGCCTTATGGTTGACTTCAACGTGCTATAAATGTAACTACTCCTAACTGGCATACTTACATTTATACAGTAGCAGAATTATGGCTGATGTTTTGAGGAACGGACATACAGATGCAGACAGCACACGGTGTACTGTCCCATTGAAATAAAAGAATCTGCATACAATATGCAAAAAGTGCAGATTGGATGCAGACCAAAACCTGCTGATTTCTGTGATCTAGCTGATAATCCTATGTAGCAGCTGTAGGAGGAAAAAAGAATCAGCTCATTTGATTTCCACATGGGTGATCCTTCGCTCATGTGGGAGATAAACCGTTGCCAGACCCCTCTTATTTGCCTCTCCCAAATGAAACAAACACGTATGCTCTACCAAGCTAAGCATGCATGTTTATGTTGGAGTCGAATAAAAGGGTTGCTTGTCATACAAGCATTTCATGAGTATGGCCATTTAAAGTGAGCTTCCACTAAATTAAACGCCTCCATCGCCTTCAAAAAGAAGAACTTGCAGCATTTGAGGTGCGTATCATTTGTTTTTCACTATTAGGACATAGAACGTTACACTGCAGCTGCTGAATAACCTCTTTTAGGTAGAGGGAGCACTCAGTGTGGAGCAATCAATGGGTGGCACAAGAGAAAGAATCTGTGACATACCTCTTCTGAAAGATGGGTAGGCAGAGTCTATGCACCAATCACAACTTTTGAAAAGCCCAAGGGGGGACAATATCAGCAGCGTACATGGCATTTTTTTTTCACACTAACTCATGCCTGTAAACTGGCCCAGTACCCATGTATACATGCTCAATCCCACCTTGTCCCCTTTGGGCCCTCACACAGTAATAGTACCCACTAACACACATTAATATTCCCACTATAAACGGTGAAGAGCAGGTCTGCTTTGGTCTCCGGTCTGTACTGTCTGTGGCTCAGAGCAGCAGGCCCAATGACATCACTGTATCTCACTTGCAGAACCACCAGCAGCAGTATAACAGTGGTGCAGCTATTATTATTTATTTTAAAGCGCCTTTAATTCCATGGCGTTGTACATCCAGGTTACACAAATATAAAAATACAAGAAACTATCAACAGAGGGGTAGAGGACCCTACCCGCAAGAGCTTACAATCTATAAGGAAAGGGGAGGACACAGTAGGTGAGGGTAAGACCTGCTCATGTGGCTGTGTGGTGACAGCATGCTCATTGCAGATGGTAGGCTTTCCTGAGATGGGTTTTCAGGTTACTCTTGAAAGTTTGGATGTTGGGGGAGAATCTGATGTGTTGGGGCAGAGAGTTCCAGAGAAGGGGAGAGGCACATGAGAAATTTTGTAGTCGATTGTGTGAAGAACAGATGAGAGGAGAATAGATGAGGAGATCCTGTGAGGATCTGAGATCACGTGTGTTTCCATTGTGTTCAACTGGATGTGTGTCCTGGAGACACACTTGCAGTTGAAGTGGGGAGATGTGGCAGCTGTTCCAGGACCGAAGAGCAAAGGCTGAAAGTTGTGACTGTCCCGCTGGATATGGACGCTTGGAGACATGGCCTGTGTTGTACCACTCTTCTCTGTATGGGTTCTGACATCAGAATGTGATATTTATACAGATATTATTTACAGACATTACATTGGAAATTTACATTCATGTCTGTTGTATATTAGGGAATTGCTGTATACAGTGGTGATTTTACATGAGGTTATAGAGTGAAGCCCCAGTGACCACAGGATACCACAAAATGCAATCATGAGGATAATGCAATTGAATTACTCCATTTGCTAAATAGAGCATTTTTACAAACAGTAAAGTATACAATATTAAAAAAAGTTATATTTAATACAATGCATTTGGAAAGTCTTCAGACCCTTTAACTCTTTTCACATTTTGTTATTTTGCAGCCTTGTGCTAAAATAAAAATAAATCTTAACATAGTGGCCAAAAAGTTCAATCTTGTTTCTTACAGTCTTAGAGTCCTTTAGGTGTTTTTTTTTTTTCAAACTCCAGATTAGCCTCCATGTATATTTTACTCAGACTTCTTTCTGGCCACTCTGTCAAAAAGACCCAGATTGATGTATGCTGCAGTGCAGTGATGGTTGACCTTCTGGAAGTTTCAAGACCCTTCTTCTTCGATTGATTTGTTTGGAAGGTGTCCACCTCAAGGAAGAACCCTGGCTGTTCCAAACTTCTTCCATTTAAGAATTTTGGACGCCAATGGCTTGGGAACTTTTAATGCAGTAGAAATGTTTTTGTACCCTTCTTCAGATCTTTGCCTTCACACAATCATGTCTCTGAGCTCTAAAGGCAGTTCTTTCCTCCTCATGGTGTGTTTTTTTCTGATATATATTTTCAGCTGTGAGGCTTTATATAGACAAGGGTATATCTTTCCAAATCATATCCAATCAACTGAATTTACCACAGGTGGAGTCCAATCAAGGTATAGAAACATCTCAAAGATGATCAAGATAAATGGGAGGCCCCCATAGCTAGATTTCAAGTCTGGATACTTATATCCATGCAAACTGTTACTTTTTCTCTTGTAATAAACTTGCAAAAATTTCTCGTTATGGGGTATTGAGTGCCGATTAATGGGTCTGAAGACATTTAAATGCATTGTATATTAAGGGAATAAGTTAAAAGAAGTTTTATACCAGTCTTAATAAGAAGACTGTTTAAAGGGATTGTGAATGTCAGGATATTGATCAGGATAGGTAATAAATAGGGATGAGCGAACTTTTGAAAAGTTTGGTTCGGTTCAGCGAACTTTCGTGAAGTTCGGATCCGTACGAACCGAACCTAAAACGAACCTTGCTATAACGGCTGAATAATTGCAGCTACAATAGTGGGAGTCTGATAGGGTATAGTTTCGTTTAGTTGCAGTTGCTATTACAATGAAAAGAGTTGAGAAATTCAAAGTGCAAAAATAGTCGTCGACAGCCAGGTCGACAACATTTCACAGCATTGAAGATGTCCGCTGGAGCAGTCCATGTCATGCCAGAGCACCAAAAACACAAGGTAGATCGTGGCACCAGCCCAAGAATAGGCTGCGTTGAAGTCGATGCGGTCTCAGTGACATCACAGGTCACAAGACAGACAGGCATACCATTTAATTAGACCTTGTGCACCCCAGAACAGGTACACATTAGCCAAGGTGTAAGTGATTACACGGGACATAGGACACAAAGTGCAAGTTGGAAACACCGGCAGCATTGCCTTGGACCCAGTAGGGTGGAAAACAGACATTTGATAGTGGAACCAGCAGCAGTAATAGTACTGTATTGGACCCAGTATGCTTGAGAACAGACAATTGACGGAGGAGGAGGCAGCAGCACTTGATTGCACCCAGGCCAGTATGGTTGAGAACAGACAATTGACGGAGGAGTAGGCGGCAGCACTTGATAGCACCCAGGCCAGTATGGTTGAGAACAGACAATTGACGGAGGAGGAGGCGGCAGCACTTGATAGCACCCAGGCCAGTATGGTTGAGAACAGACAATTGACAGAGGAGGAGGAGGCAGCACTTGATAGCACCCAGGCCAGTATGGTTGAGAACAGACAATTGACGGAGGAGTAGGCGGCAGCACTTGATAGCACCCAGGCCAGTATGGTTGAGAACAGACAATTGACGGAGGAGTAGGTGGCAGCACTTGATAGCACCCTGGCCAGTATGGTTGAGAACAGACAATTGACGGAGGAGGAGGCGGCAGCAGCACTTGATAGCACCCAGGCCAGTATGGTTGAGAATAGACAATTGACGGAGGAGGAGGAGGCAGCAGCACTTGATAGCACCCTGGCCAGTATGGTTGAGAACAGACAATTGACGGAGGAGTAGGCGGCAGCACTTGATAGCACCCAGGCCAGTATGGTTGAGAACAGACAATTGACGGAGGAGTAGGCGGCAGCACTTGATAGCACCCAGGCCAGTATGGTTGAGAACAGACAATTGACGGAGGAGGAGGAGGCAGCAGCACATGATAGCACCCAGGCCAGTATGGTTGAGAACAGACAATTGACGGAGGAGTAGGCAGCACTTGATAGCACCCAGGCCAGTATGGTTGAGAACAGACAATTGACGGAGGAGGAGGCAGCAGCACTTGATAGCACCCAGGCCAGTATGGTTGAGAACAGACAATTGACGGAGGAGGAGGCAGCAGCACTTGATAGCACCCAGGCCAGTATGGTTGAGAACAGACAATTGACGGAGGAGGAGGAGGCAGCAGCACTTGATAGCACCCTGGCCAGTATGGTTGAGAAGAGACAAGTTGAGGAGGCAGCTTCAGCAGCTCTTGATTGCACCCAGTATGTTTCCAAATAGACAATTGACGGTGGGGGCATTAGTTGGAGCAGTATTCTTTTGGACCCAGAAGGGCCTAGTACAGAGAACTGAAGCTGGAAGCTAAGAATATGTACGCTTGTAAAAATCAGTTTTTATACATGACAAAATGTTGATGTAGAGTTCAGCACAGGACAGTCAACGTTAAAAAAGCCCTCTAACATTACAGGTAGTCTAGTAGGATATGGATACGGTTAAATAGACAGACAACCTCACCCACAGAATCCATGAGGTGAAGAAAGGACATTTAAAAAGGCACAGATTCAAATAGGATTTATGCCAGTTCCATTATCCAAAAATATGTGTCCAATTTTTATGAAATGGACACCTCACTGGCACTCGCTTTACAAATTGACGCAACTACTCTGGTGTCAAACCTGTTGAATCTGGGCCTATGGCTGTTGGCGAGACATATATATATATATATATATATATATATATATATATATATCTTTGTTACACCAGTTTGATGTCCTAACGAGTGCAGCGCCCAACCCAATGGATGTATGCTTTTGTGTTTTTTAGTGCTGTCACCAGCTGGCTTAAAGGGAACCTGTCATCTCGGAACCCCCCCTGAACTAGAGTAAGCGTTGTATAGTGTAAGTGATGTTGAATCCGAATATGTAAGCTTTATCTTCATACTCACTTGCATTCTGACGCTGTGCTCCCACAAACTTGCAGTAAAATGCACTCAGTGGACTCTCAGAGTCCTCTCCATTATGTGAGTGAGCACCGGAGTCCACTGAGTGCATTTTACTGCAGGTTTGTGGGAGCACAGCGTCAGAATGGAAGTGAGTATGAAGATAAAACTTACATATTCGGATTCAGCACCACTTACACTATACACCGCTTACTCTAGTTCAGGGGGTGTTTCGGAGATGACAGGTTCCCTTTAAAGGATAAGTCTGGGCAATTTATAAGTTTCTGGTTCAAGTAAGGGCACAGAAAGTTATTAATTGCCTGGACTTATCTTTTAAAGTGGGTAGGGGAAAAACCCCTGATGGGGTATGGGAGTGACCTTCCCGCCCTCTCTTTGGTCACTCCCAAAAAACCTCACCCTATGGGTACCTTCACATGTGGCTGCGGGTCTGCTGAGTAAAATCCACAGGGCATTTTTATACCGTTCACCAAACGGCGTTCAGTACTATGGTGCCGTCCGGACATACGCAGTTCTGCGCTGAACTGGGTATTTGCGTCCAGCCCCATAGTACTGAAGGTGGCATAAAATCAGCCAATGATGCGCTGTGGATTTCAGGCATCAGAGAACCCCAAAAAAGCATCCCATTGTAAAGGCACCCATAAATAAGGCAAGTTAACCTGCCTTTCAGCAACTGTTTGTTGCTGTAACTAACTGTGGAGGTTTTTTATATCATAGTTGAAGGACAGCAGCCTCCGTGATATATACCCCATAGACAGCCTTATTCCACGCATGACTGCATGAGAGGCATGAAATCATTCGCACAGAGAAGAACCGTCGGGATTTGCGGTGCGAGATTTTACTACTCTCATGATATCAACAAAATACCTCAAGAACAGTTAGTACCCGCTCACAAAACGGTGAGTAGTGTTCCTTGGCAAGGGTGCCAGGGATAGAACCCCATGGCTATAGTTCACAAAAGGTGAAATCCCCACTTTGTGAAGCATAGTCGTGGGGATTATTTTAGGGATGGTACTGTTCTTGGGGTATGGGTTGGACGGTGCACCGGTGTGAGGCATTAAGCTGGTGTGGAGATGTTAAATGGCCAACACACCATGGGCATTAAATTTGGAGATGGGGTTCTGTTTATTCAAATGTATCCGAATTAAGTAGGGAATTTTTAAGGTGATTTTGTTTAATTTGGGGTCTAAGGGGGGAACATTACTTAATAAGTTAAATTATGGATTTTTACTTTGGGCACATATTTAGGATATTAAGGTCAGTTTTTTGGACACACGGATTGCCATGCAAGACGGGTGACTGTTGACTTAGTCATTCACATCAGGCAGGGGGGTGGTATAATCCGATGTAATCCAGGCACGATTCATCTTTAGAAAAGTCAGCATCTCAACACTGTGGCAAGAGAGCCTTGTTCTTTGCGGTGTTACGATGTTACCCGCCACACTGAACACCCTCTCTGACACAACACTACTGGCTGGGCAGGACAGCAGAGCCAAAGAAAACTCTGCCCAGTACTGCACGGGGTCGGTGACACTTTGGGGCAGGGTACAATCCAGGTAGGCAGTGACCTGGTGGGTGAGCTCATGCTGGTCCATGCCATGAGTCCGGTGTTGTGTCCCCTCTTCAGCAGCTGGCTGCATGAAATCGCTCATCAGCGATTGGAGGCTATAGCGACTTCTCACGCATCCACTAGTGGTGGTGGTAGTGAAGCGCGCTGGTTCCCCCCGAGAGGATGTTGTCTGGGAACCTGACTAGTCTCGCTGGTAAGTTGAGACCAACTGACTGGTGAGTAGGTCCCGGTAGTACACCAGTTTTGCCTCCCTCTCTGATGGCAGAAAAAATTCAGCCATTTTGCAGCCGAAGCGAGGGTCCACCAGGGTGGCCAGCCAGTATTGGTCCCTCTGGCGGATGTCCACAATCCGGCTGTCATTCCTGAGACACTCCCACAGGCACCTTGCCATCTGCACCAAGGACAATGAGCGCCTCTCCTCTCCACTGTCCTCGGTATAGTTCCAGGGTCTGCTGGGGTCTTCCTCCTCTTCCTCTACCACCTCATCCTCCATCTCCTCCTGTGATTGAGAGGCAGAGAAGCCAGGTGGCGGTGTGTGGAATGGCTGGGCATAGACATCTTCCTCCTCCTCACCCTCCATCTGCACTTCATCCATCTCTGGGCTCAAGACGATGTTCAGCCTTGGAGTGGTGGCCTGGGAATCCTCGCTGATGATGGTTTTCAGCGCACTTTCCAGAACATGGACGAGTGGGATGATGTCGTTGATCCCATAGTCATGCCTGCTAAGAAACAGAGTCGCGTCCTCAAAAGGGATCAACAATTGGCAGACTTCACGCATCATCTGCCAGTTTGTGACTTGGAAGTCGCAGAGTGGCGTGAAGCTGCCTGATTGCCCCATGAGGTAGTCTGTAACGGCTGACCTTTGCTCGTACAGGCGGTCCAGCATATGGAGGGCAGAATTCCAGCGTGTTGGTACGTCGCAGATTAGTCGATGTTGGGGCAGACTGCGCTGTCTCTGGATCCTGAGCAGGGTGTTCCTTGCAGTGTAGGAGTGGCTGAAGTGTTTGCACACTCTGCGTGACATCCTCATAAGGTCTTGTAGTGCAGGAAATGATCGAAGAAACCTGTGCACTATGAGGTTAATCACATGTGCCATACAAGGTGTATGACTCAGCCCTCCCTGCTGCACTGCAGAGACAATGTTCCTCCCATTGTCTGCTACCACACTTCCCACCGTTAGTTGACATGGGGTCAGCCATTGATCTATCTCCTCCCTGATGGTCAGGAGGAGCTGTTGCCCATTGTGGCTCCGTTCACCCAGGCTCACCTAATGGAGGACAGCCTGAGAGCGCCGGGCCTGACATCGGTGGTAAGACACCGGGGCAGGTTGGACTGCAGTCAAAGCGGCAGATGGTTGCAAGGTGGTGGAGGCAGAACTTGTGCTTCCCGCTGCTGGCCCCCTAAAGCACCATGGAGGTGACAGTGGCAAGAATGGGCCAACTTCCTGATGGTCTTCTGGGAGGATGTTGACCCAATGGGCAGTAACAGACATGTACTGCCCTTGCCCATAATTTGAGGACCAGACATCAGCACTCAGGTGCACGGTCTTGGACACCGAGAGTCCCAATGAGTCGCCAACCTTTTTCTGCACATAACTGTGCAGTGATGGGACAGCTTTGCCAGAGATGTAGTGGCGGCTGGGGACTCACCATCTGGGGTGCGCACACGCCATGAAATCCCTGAAAGGCTGGGAGTCCACAAGGTTGAAGGGCAGGGACTGAAGCACCAGCAGCTTAACCAGGTGTCCGGTCAGTTTCTGGGCCATGGGATGGCTGCTGGAATACACCTGATGTCTGCCCATGGACTCAGTCACGGATTGCTGCCTCATTAGCGGTGTACATGGCAGTGACACTGTGCTGGTGCTGGCACCTGAGGCTGACGAGCCCTGAGTTCCACTGAGAGGATGCTGCATGATGGGATCTGCAGTGTATGGTGCATCCTGACAGCAGGTGGTATTGGGGTCACGGTTCTTCCAGGCCTGTTGGTGTTGCCTTTCCATATGCTTTCGCATGGATGTTGTCCCGAGATTATCACCCCTACCACGACTGACCCTCTCATTGCACAGCAGGCACAAAGCTATGTGCTTATCTTTCCCCAGGTGGAAGAACTGCCAGACGACAGAGGACCGTGGTTTGCTGACAGCCACGGGGGGGGGGGGGGGGGGTCTTGCTGGCTGTTGACTGCCACTGCTGCCTGAGGGTGCCCTCTCAGGACCAAGGCTTTGAGAGGGTGATCTCTGCCTGGTAGCTTGTCTTCTACCCCTCCCTCTTGTGCCTTGGTTCCCTGAAACAGTGGGATGTTGCTGCGTCGGTGGCACCTCTATTTCCTCCCCTGATGATGAGGATGATGCTGCTTGAGGGCGCTACGTCCAATCAGCGACATCATCAAACTCTGCACCACTGCTACTTTCCTCCGGTGGCTGGGACAGGATATCAGGTGTGGCACTGGATGCCCCTCCCTGGCTCTGTTGACTGCTTATAGCCAACACCTCCTCTGGAGTCTCAGTACGTTACACCCGCTGACTTTGGTGGACTTCCTCCTCATCACTAAAAAGTGGTAGAGACTCCAAGGGCAGATCAAGGTTTGCCAAGAGTTCCCTGGCAGAAGGTGCCCCAAAGGTGAGTGGCATTCTAATAACAGGGGACGGGGCAGAGGACTCTCGCTGACCGTCCCATGTAAGGGTGGTGTCGGATGATCCAGCCAATGCTTGACTTCTCGTTTGGGAGCTTTGGGTGGTGGAACTGGAGGATTGGGTAGGCCAATCTAGAACCGCTGGCTGTGTGGTTCTTACATGACCAGTGGGCGTCAGGGGTAGCTGCACCCTGCTGCCACGCCTGTTACCCCGGCTGCCACCGGGCCTGGTGCTGCCACTTCTCCTACCCTCACCGCCTGCTGTTGCACTCCTTGCCTGGGAAGTGCTGGAAGTAGGACGCTGGGACATATTTTTATTTGGGTGGGGGAAAATGAAACAATGTATTTTTTAATACTTTTTTTAAACTTTATTTTTTTTATAACTTTTTTAAATTTTTTTTTAACTTTTTTTTATAACTTTTTTTATAACTTTGTTGTGGCTAAACGGGGTTGACGGCACCCAGCAGAGCAGCAACGTGTAGCGTGTACTATCGGTCACGGGACAGGAATGCTACCTGTCCTGACTCTTTTCTCATTTTTCTCTCCCTATCTCTCCCTAGATCTCACAATTTTTTTTATTTAAATGCCTATCTCTCCCTGTCTCTACCTATCTCTTGATTTCTCAGCCTCTTTCCCTATCTATCACCTTATCTTCTATATCTAGCTTTCTCTTCCTCTCTCCTGCTTCTCTCACTAACCCTTTCTATTCCTTCTCTATCTCTCCCTGTATCTATCTACTTGTTTGGCTATCTATCTATCTATCTATATCTTTTCTCTCTCTATCTAATACTAAGCTCCTCTCTCTCTGATGTCTGGCGACGCACTGACAAGATGTTGGCGCGCTCAGGCACTTCAGGGGCTGTGGGGTGACATCACACATCTTGTTTTTCACAGAAAACCAGGATACAAGGGATTATAGGAGTAATAATCCCTTGTATCCTGGTCTATTCTGTGAAAAAAGTACAGTTTTGTGTTGCCGTTTTTTTTTTACCAGATTCGCTACGAACTTTTGGCAAAGCTCGTAACGAATCTGGTTCGTTACGGTTCGGTTCGCTCATCCCTAGTAATAAATATCAGATCATTGGGGTTCAACCTCGGACAGCCCCACTGATAAGTTGTTTAAAGGGGTCGCAGTGCACGTGGCCTGCCGATTTAATATTTATCATCAATCCTGAGGATGGATTAGACACTGCAGAACCCCTTTAAGTAAGAAACATTGAATTTGTAAGCTTGTGTAGTCTGTCTTTAGCCAAATGTGTTCTTTCGTCATCTGCTTGGATCAGGGGTCAGCAACCTTCGGCACTCTAGCTGCTGTGAAACTACACCTCACAGCATGTGTAAACTTGCATGGCTGTTGTAACTCCCCTACAAGTGAAAGGGGGATTCTAAGAGTTGTAGTTTCAAAACAGAGGTTGCATATCCCTGGCTTGGATGATATACAGTGCTGTGCAAATGTTTTAGGCAGGTGATGAGAAAAGTGTCAAAATAATAACACTTTCAATAATCGAAGTGTTAATAGTTTGAATTAAAATTTGTTCTGCAGCATGACAACAACCCCAGACATACAGCCAATGTAGAAAGAACTATCTTCAGTGTAAATAAGAACAAAGAGTCCTGGAAGTGATGATATGGCCTTCACAGAGCCCTGATCTCAACATCACAAGCCTCTCTGGGATTAGAGGAAGAGACAGAAGAATTTGAGGATTTGATTCATCCACAGAAGTTCTGTGGTTAGTTCTCGATATGTCTGGAACAACCTCACTGACAAGTACCTTCAAAAACTGTGTGCAAGTATACCTGGAAGAAATGGTCCTATTCTGAAGGCAAAGGGCCACACTAAATTTGATTTGACTTCTCACTGCATTTTGTTAATTGAAAATAATATACTATTAAAACTTCCATTGCATTCTTACTTTATGGCATTCTCCCACACCTGCCTGAAACATTTGCACAGTACTTTACATCTCTACAGGCTCGGACTAGCCCACAGGGGTACAGGGGAATCCCCCGGTTGGCCCCTTAGTAAAGTGGGCCCCTAGTCTCCCACCCCCTGCATAAGTGGCACATAACACAGTAGACTTCCTGCACTACACACATACATTTACTGTACAGCACCTCAACCAGCCTATGTTCATATAAAAAAACTTGATAGATTAAAAGAAACTCCCCAGTTTATTATTATAGACATGATCAGAGCTGAGGTGACTTCCAGGTATAGAGGAAAACTAACAGTGTCCTCTTCTCCCCAGGACCTACCTTCTCAATGTTGCTGCAAAGACCCCCATATTCAATCATCTGGTAGCATCTTACTGCTGTGCGAGCAGGTAATATTTGAATGTATCCGTACGGTGGGCCCCCAAAATCAATTTTACTGGGGGGCCCTAGGCACACCAATCCGGCACTTCATCTCTATACTTTTGCCTCAACTGTACAACTTTTTTCAATATACCTAAAAAAAAAAATCAGATCCAAAGATCTAAGTCCTGAAAAAAATGGAGATGCATGGTACGCAAGTAAAAATAAAAAACCTCACTCAACTGCCCTGGTCGTCCTAGTTTCTGTGCTGGGTCTCCATTCCACAAGAAAATGGTGAGTAAGTGTGTTACCTTTTTTTTTCACTGTGTCCACCTATCCCCTTTAATTGTTGTCAATGTATAAGTCACTATCACAGGTATTTTCAGTCAGAGACTCCATAAATACCGTGATACATGTGATTTGGATTACAACATTGCATTTGAGAAAAACACATCACTGCCATTTTTCTTTTTTTTTTTTTATCTTTTTGCAGACTCCATTGCAACCATGTTAACCCCTTCGTGCCCGCGCATGTACGGCGCTGGGGCGATGCGGGCACATGGCGCCCGCTCGCAAGTGCGGCGGGCGTCATGGCCGGCAAGTCTCTGCTGTTTCTAACAGCAGAGACTTGCCGCTACTTACCGCCATCGGCGGCGTCTTCCTGGGAGTTTAGATGCCGTGATCACACGTGATCACGGCATCTAGTTGCGTCTCAACCCGGAAGCATTCGCTTCCGGGTGGTGTACAGACACCCCGTGTGGCCAATCGGGGTGTCTGTACACCATATGAAAACTGTAATCCTCGCTGGTGAGGATTACAGTTTTCAAAGTGCAATTCTTATTCTGGCCACTAGATGGCAGGCCAGGATAAGAAATGAGCAATTCTTGGAGTCTATAAAATCCATGATTGCTCATAAAGAAAAAAAAAAAGCCACAATATATAAGCCCATATTTGAGCTTTCAAATAGTTAAAAAAAATTTAAAAAAAATGTTAAAAACTATATAAAAAATAAAAAAGATATAAAAGTTCAAATCACCCCCCTTTCCGTATAATTAAAAAATAAATACCTAAATAACAATAAATATAGACATCATGGGTATCACCGTGACCAAAAACGCCCGTACTTTTAAAATATATAAAAAAAATTCCAATACGGCGAATTGTGTGGCGGAAAAAAGCATCCAAATGGCGATTTGCCGTTTTTTGTCGCTTTTTTTTTCTAAAAAAAATTAAATAAAAAGTGATCAAAAAGTCATACACACCCCAGAATGGTATCAATAAAAACTTCAGATCGTCCCGCAAAAAATGAGCCCCCATACAGCTCTGTACACATAAATACCAAAAAGTTATAGGGGTCAAGATTTGACAGGGAAAAAAAAAAAAAAAAAAAAAGGGCAACTTTCTAATTATTTTATCACTATGAAAACGCAGGAAAAACTATACATATTAGGTATTGCCGGATTCGTACTGACCAGTAGAATGAAAGTAATGGATCAGTTTTAATGCACATTGAACGCTGTAAATAAGAAACCCGTAGAACTGTAGCGGAATAGCGGTTTCTTTGCAATTTCACCCGGTTTGGAATTTTTTTCCCGCTTCCCACTACACCGTATGCAATATTAAATGGTGGCGTTGGAAAGTACAACTTGTCCCGCAAAAAACAAGCCCTCATACAGCTATGTGAACAAAAAAATAAATGTTATGGCTGTTTGAAGGCAGGGAGCGCAAAACGAAAATGCATAACCGAAAAAACCTCTGGGCGCGAAAGGGTTAATGGGGTTGTCCAACATTCACTTTGTGTTTTGTTTTTTTTTAAATTCCACTCCCATCCTGCCAGACCTGTGAAGGGAACTATACTTACCTGCTCTTTTCCTCTTGATTCTGGGTCAGAGGGTTCTGGGCTGTTTTCACAGCACTTCCGGTTCCCCGCATGTAAACGTCCTATACATATGCGGTCACGTCCACCACTACAGCCAATGACAGCAGTGATGTGTTTCCAAGTGGCACAACACTGCCAGGTCACATTCCGCCAGGCACCTGCCACCACTGAGGCTTGTCAATACCTGCAGCACCTCACGTGACCCTGTCTGTGCAGGAAGTTTCCAGATGGCAACCAGAGGTCTGGGAAAGACAGGTCGAGACCCATGGACCCGGAACCCTACAGCAGGAAGCAGGTAAGTATACTTCCATTCACAGGTTCAAAAAAAGTCAACATTGGAAAAACCCTTTAATGGTCAAATGGTTGGTCTACCTCTGCCTTAAACCATGTCTTTTTGATGGTACTAGAAGACTGAAGTTGAGAAGCAGGTCATAGTCCGGTAAATCTAATAATCGAGCAGTCTGCTGGCAGTATGACAGATTGTCAGAATTGCATTGACGCTCCATGTCTATATAAAACTTTACAATAATGTTAAACAGGGTAGAATACACTGTAATACAATGTGCCAATATTAGTCTAGCCAATGAGTGAAAAGAAATACAGTTTGGCAGGCAAAAAAAGACTATTTTTTGTATAACAGAGGAGTCTTGGATTAGAATTAAAGTAATGATTTCTTTAGTGTTTAATGCAATGTTATCACATTATTACCCTGCCAAATTTCTTGTTTTGAAGTGACAATGCCTAATTCAATTAACTTTACTCCGTTGGAAAAACAGGGAGATCTTTATCAGGGTTCTGATTTCTCTACAAAGACTAATACGACCTCATTTTAAAGCCGGGGAACCCTATGATGTTTTCTAAGCGGCTGTAATAAATGTAGAAAGAATGTAAAATTATATAGACGTCCTTTTCATGTAATACTCTTATCGACAATCCATTGTACAATGTTTTACACTGATTTAGGAAATTATAGTATAATAATGGATTATGAATATGGTAAGCCACGGTATCACATTGCTAAATGGGATAAATTGAAAAGCCGGTATGTTACACAAAAAGGCAGAAATTTGTATGACCATACTGTTTTATTGATAAAAAGCTAACTTGTCAATCTTTGGATTGTTCCTACTTTCTGTACATGGGGAAATGGTCACTATAGAACATCATGCCCATAGGGTCATGTTAACACATCTTCTGCCATGCATGTAATTTCATTTATATACATTTCTACATATTGTGTATCTTGCCCTGATATACCATATCCCTCAAGTAAAGTTCAAGTAGACCTTGGAGGCCACTGCATGTGACTACAGTGAGAAACCCAAAAAGTATAAGATGAGGCTTTCTATTGACTACAAGTGGAGACTTTTGAATTGCCCTCTATATCAACGCTTCCCAACCTTATTTCAAGGTCTTTGCAACTAGACCTAGTGATATACATTAGCTATTCAAAGACCTGCAGGAAACGTTATGGGCTCAAATAGAATAATGACCAGGAGACAATTGACAGAGGGACCAGACCAGGAGACAGATTTACTAAGCAAAATGTGACCCAAAAACTGGGTTTACATTCTTTGTACCACATTTACTAACCTGCTTTAGACACTTGTCTACAGTTTTTATTACTTGTCCAACAAGAGGATATGGTTTATTGAAAAGGGGTGTGGCTTTATGGGATAAAGGAATGCAACATAAATGTGATACAGTGTGCCAAAAAGTGCACCAGTGTGATAAATCTGGCACAGTTTAAGACTAAGTTTACACTCTCTTACTTTTGGAAAGTTTTAGTAAATATGAGCCTTTTTGGTGATTCAACTCCTACTCGTCTTTCACTTTGACTAAGGCTAGCTGTGGATTTGCTTAACTAGCTTCTACAACGCCAGGTTCTCAACCATCACCACTACTGATATACTAGATTGTAAGTCACATTTCATTCAGTTCCCTGGTCACATTTTAATGCTGAGGCTAGTCAGTAAAAGGTTGTCACAATCTGATACATAACATAGGGCGCATGCACATGAACTTGTACCAGCTATGCCCATTTTGTGGCCTGCAAACAGCGGGTTTACAATAAACAGGCACCGGATGTGTGCACACTATATGATGGATTGACTTGAATGGGTCTGCAATCCCGAAGATACGGAGTGGAGGCTCAGAGTAGAAGGCCATGGATGTACTACGGAGTGCTTCCGTGGCATTTCGATATGTGCCTCCACACTGCAAAAAATAGAACATGCTCCATTTTTTTGCAGTGTGAATGTCAAGTCATGTCAATGTCAAGTTGAATGGGTCTGCATCCGACAGCAAAGGCCACACAGACGGTGCCCGTGCATTGGGGACTGCAATTTACTATGTGGTAAATTTGTGTGCAATTTACACAACTATGCGCAATTTACATGTTTTATTCCCTTTGAAATCAATTGGAGATGACTTGTATGCTTATTCTGCAGAATCTGCATCACAAACAATACCAAATAAACTCAGATGTACTAATACTAAAGATGGCATAAGCTTAGACAGGCTGTCTAAACCTGGTGCAGGGATAGGCACTTTTCTCTAACTTTATACCAACTACTGGTTGTTTTACTTTGAGACAGATTTTTAAGCCAGAATTGCGGTGCCATTTTGGCGTAATATGGTGCATCTTAGGCTACCCCCCCTTGTTGAGCATTGTCTATTAAACACTGTTAAAACTATCAAATATAACAAATCTAAATAAAGAAATTTTATCAATAATAAAAATATAGAAATGGCAATGGCAGGCATACAGAGAAACCAGTATATGACATCCAGTTTGTCCCACCATATCCTGAATGGGAATATATCACCATACCTACTTCTGACAAAAAAAAAGCCATACAAATGGAGAGAGAAAGTGAAATGATGTAAAGAGGTAAATACCGACCAGTGGACCCCCGACACACATTTCGCGTATAGCTTCTTCTGTGGAAAAAATAGTTCCATGGTTCTCATATAGTCATGCAAAAGAATAAATAAAATAAAAACACATGAATCATACCAATCGTGCCAAGGAGGATACATGTCCCAATTTCTTTTTTTTTTATTATTGGTAAAATTTCTGCAAAGTTATATAATATAAAGTATTTCGATTTTTAATAGACAGTTTCCATGTGTATATTTTTGGATAGGTATTTGTTAGTTTTGTGTAAACATAGGGGTGGTGTATCTATTTGTGAGCCCCTTTGTCTGTGACAGGTGATATGTCAGGAAATAAGGATAGAAACCATAGATGCCGGAATAGCGCAAATTTGTACCACTTTTAAGAGATTTTTGGCACAGACACATTATTAAGGCTACTTTCACACTAGCGTTTTTAAATTCCGTTATTGAGTTCCGTCATAGGGGCTCAATACCGGAAAAAAACGCTTCCGTTTTATCCCTATTCATTGTCAATGGGGACAAAACTGAACTGAAGACAACGGAATGCTCCTGAAAGCATTCCGTTTCAGTCTTCAGTCCGGAAAACAAACCGCAGCATGCTGCGGTTTTCTCTCCGGTCCAGGCATCCGCACCAAGACGGATCCGGAATGACCCCCAATGCAAGTCAATGGGGACGGATGCGTTTGGTGTAACCACAATGGTAAACGGATCCGCCCTCCATTGACTTTCAATGGAGTTCAGGACGGATCCGTCACGACTGACAGACAGACACACACACACATGCTCATACACACAAACACACTTACATACTCTAGGCAGGCAGGCAGGCCGCACGTCTTCACGCCCAGGAGGCACGCCGCTATGACGATTCCCTACAGCGCCTTCTGCGGCGCGCCTCCTGGGCGTGAAGATGCGCGGCCTGCCTGCCTGGAGTATGTAAGTATGTATGTGTTTGTGTGTATGTGTGTGTATGTATGTATGTATGTCTGTATATGGTACTGTGTGACATGTGTCCCTGCGGCAGTCCGGATCCGGCGGCACCCTTCACCTACCGAATCCGGACAGCCGCTAGTGTGAAAGTAGCCTTAATCTGGTCCACTGTGTGAACCCACTCTTAATAATCCATATTACTGGCCTTGAGACACTATGGAGATCTATGTACAATTCTGTAGGTCCATTGGGGTTCAGCTATAAGGTCCATAGTATGGACGGAGAAAACAGGGGTGCAATACGCTGGTCTTTGACCTATGCAGTGATCTTTGTGCAGGGAGAAGGACAAGGTGATCTATGACCACTAGTAGATTAAACATTGCTTCGCCATTCTGCTATTGTTTTTTATTGCACATTGTACCCTCTTCCCCACCCATTAATCCACTGAAGACCCCATCAGGGAAAATGCATAGGGAAATGTAGGAGATATTTTAGGGTGCATTAGAGAGGGGTTTCTGTCTTGGGTGGGTGCTCTGGTGTGAAGAGATTCTAGGTGCATGTAGGGACAGTATCCCACTTCCTTAGTTGCCTTACCCCCTATTTCAGGCTTCTTAAAGGGGTAATCCAAGACTATATCACCCCACCTTCATGTGCCGGGCCCCTCAAGGTGATTATACTTACCTCGGTCCCCGCTCCTTGCGCTGCTCCTGGTCCCCGCACTGCCGCTGCTGCTTCTCCTCGTGCAGGGATTAAAACATCCGGTGACGGGTCAGGAACAGCCAATGGCATGAATGAACCATCCTAGCGTTGCCAGCAAAACTAGGGAGGCCAAATGATTTCATCCCTGCACGGGGAGAAGCAGCAGCAGTACGGGGACCAGGAGTGGCGCAGGGAGCGGGGACCGAGGTAATCACTATGAGGGGTACGGCACATGGGGGGGTGTCATATAGTGTCGGACAACCCCTTTAAGTTATCAATAGAGATGAGTGAATTTCATGTTATGAAATTTGTGCAAGCTTCGTTTGGTGGTAAAAGGAGAATAGCGTTATGGATTCCGTTACCACGGACCATAACGCAATTCTATGAAGGAATGCATAACGGAATGCCTTTAGAGGTATTCCGTTATTCATTCCCTCATAATAGAAGTCTATGGGCTGCATAACGTATCCGGGGAGTCCTCTCCTGCATAATCGAGTGTGGACGGATCCGTTATGCAGGCCATAGACTTCTATTATTATGGAATGAATAACGGAATACCTATAAAGGCATTCCGTTATGCATTTCTTCATAGAATTGCGTTATGGTCTGTGGCAAAGGAATCCATAACACTGTTCACCTTTTAACAACAAACGACGCATGAAAGAATTTCAAAATATGAAATTCGCTCATCTCTAGTTATCAATTTGTATGTGCCAGTGTAAGTTCTGATTGGGTTATGTTTGTCTGGGCCCTGTTTTTGCCTACCATGTGTGGTCTTTGTATTTGGATATTTTATCCTGCTTCAATTAAAAGTTACGTATTATTCCTGTGTGTTCAGGGCCTATAGGGTAGCTCAGTGGTCACTTTAAAAACTGCAAGATTTTAGGATTTTTTTTGGTAACTTTGAAAACTGCAAGATTTTAGGATTTTTTTTAAAAAATATAAATAGTGACACGTACAATTAAAATTAATAAGAATATAAAGCAAATCAATTTAGCATAAGAACTTGATTTAAACTATAGCACATTTTTAGACCATACATTTCTTTTAAGTCAAGCTCATATCTGCAAAAAGACAATTACTGAAAGCTTATTGGATGACAGTGCTAGAAATGTCATAGAACTGTCTGACCACTAGGTAGCACCAGGAATTATAGCCCATATATGACAGGTAGCCCATCTACAGTAAAAAACATACCTGTCCCTGACCACAATGAGTATTGTGGACTAACTAAATCATACACCAGTGTTGTAATTTCGCCATTGGCTACATTCTCAGATCTAGCTGATCGGCTGGCATGTGTGTGCCCAGCATAAGCAAAATGTTTTCAAGCCTCCAGGCCACATAGATTCCTGTCGATAGCTCTAATTTCCCTTTGATGCTATCTGTATTTAACACCAGAGTTCTTCTATATGTGCCCACAGATCTTCTTCATTTCAAAGATATTGGAGATGGTAGATGACATTATCATGGGTAGAATTGAATTTCTGAGCTTCTAAGTACATAGCCTTACCCTTTTGGATGAGGTTGGTTTGTTCTTTCTGTCCTTCTCCATGCCGTGTTCAGTGACAAGGCCAGTTTTAGGAGGTGGCAAGTAGGGCAGTTTCCTTGGGCTCCCTGCCCAAAAAGTGGACTCCCAGGCCCAACCTGGAAATGGAGCATTTAAACCTTCATTGCTCTAGACCAGTAGATAATTTACCATTGTAATTGTATTGTGGGGTATTATCTATTTAGCAATTGCACTTCACTTCAAAAGCCTGGCTTTTCACTAGCCACTCAGGCTGGCAGAATCTTTAGAACTTCCCAGCCTTCCTCGTTTTATCCCTACAGTGATCTGTTGGGAGGTTGCATCTGCAGAGTAGCTGCTGACTGGTGAAGCAAACAAGTGTTTGGAGTAAACAGACAAGCCAGATGTTGATGTCAGATAACCACAGAGTAATGTCTGACCCAGAGGGATCCAAAGATAGAGTCAGGGTCAGATCCAGGTGTAATCACCATGAAGGACCAGTGTCAGAACGGCAGGCAAATAGGAAGTCTGATAGTCTAGGGAAAATCCTAGTCAGGGATTAATCGATAGGACTGGTGAGACAATCCGGGTCAAAGAAAAGACAAATCAGCAATCAAGAACACCAGAATCCACCCTATGATGATGGATGCCCCTGTATAGTGTCTGTCTGAGGCATCCATTTAACATTTTTGCCATGTGTATAGGTTAACACAGCCTAAGTTATGTAGCTATATTTTATTACGAAATTAAAGTATATGTAGATTCAATAGGTATAAATGTTGATTTGCATTTCTTTTAAGTGTACAACCCAAAAATGACTGGGGTATATAGGGGCGTAGCTACCATGGAAGCAGTTGCTATGGGGCCTGAGCTCAGGAAGGGGCCCCGGAGGAGAACAAACTGATTTATTTTCAGGGCCCAGGGAATGGTGAGTATTGTGCTCCTAGTCCTAGTACTGGTATTATTTTCCGCTTCCTGTCAGCTTTATGACAGGACATAATCTGTGTAGGAGCTCACTATGACCTGATTCTGTATGACGCAATGCTGCACGAAGAGTGGAGTCACCCGTAGGAGGAGAAGAGTTGAGTACTTTTTTTTTGGTCTGGTGTGAGGTCTGCATTAAGGGGACCGAGGGGAGCCACATTCAAAAATTTGCTGTGGGGCCCAGTCAGTCCTAGTTATGTCACTGCTGGTATATCGATATTATGTAATATATACATTAACATATAAAATCTTTCTCAGCCAACATATTAAGCCTATTTTAGGCTACTTTCACATCTGCGTTTTTGCTGTCTGGTTTTGAGATCCAGCATGGGATCTCAAAACCACAGCAAAACGCTTTCGTTATAATAATGCAACTGTTACCATCCGTTCCGAATGGATCCGGTTGTATTATACTGAAGATTAAGAAACTGGATCCGGCACTAAAACCATTGTAAGTCAATGGGTGCCGGATCTGTTATTTTGTGTCCCAAAAAATGGATCTGGCACCATAGACCTGCATGGTTTTTGGTGCCATATCTGTTTTCTTCATTTTCCCTTGCCACACACAAAAATCCTGCTTTCAGTGGTTTTTTGTCTGGCATGGGAATGCAACAAACTGGTACTGCATTTTGGTGCACTCCATTCCGGTTTGTTCAGTTTTGTCCCCATTGACAATGAATGGGGACAAAACTGAAGCGTTGTTCCTATGTTGGATCTCAAAACCAGACAGCACAACGCAGATGTGAAAGTATCCATACTCTCATCTTGGTTATACTATAAGTAATATATATATATATATATATATATATATATATATATATATATATATATATATACACGGTATATCTCAAACGATATAGCTTATCCAAATTTGTAGTGAGTTTAACAAACCTCATGTTACATAAAATACCCAAGTTCTGGAATAGTAATAACAGAATGGCCTGAGCAGGCAGGATTCACATGACTAGGGCAACGTTCCAGTGGAGAGAACAGCTGACAAGTTATACATTAAAGAAACACTGTTAGCAGAAGCTGGGAATGCTATAGTCTGCTTAAATAAATAACTGCTTTCAATTTTAGACTTTATATCCCTTGAACACGAGGTCTAGACCTGAAGCTTCAATTGTAAGCATGAAAGGCATTTATGTATCCTTATGAAGCTGAAATTCATGAGTGCCACATGGTAGGGTGCTGATGCTAAAGTCAAAGTACTCTGATTCTACACCGACGTTGTGCTAATAGCATAATCTCAACAAATGGGGGACCCCCACTGTTATCTTTCATGACACAGAAGCCAGTCCATTAGCAAGCAATCATATGATCTCAATCCACACAGACAGTCCGTATTTAGGTGTCCCAAGGGTTAAGACTCTGGAATACCCTGTAAAATAGTAGGAATGCATCCCAGATCACATGAAGGGCTGAGTCAAGGAACCAGGAAGCCAAAATCACAAGATCTCTGACCGCAAAGTCCATTCCTTTAAACCATGGAAATGTCTTTTTGCAAAGCACCAGTGTTCTGACCATATGTAGAGCAAAGTCCCAGTAGAGTAATAATTACATCCTTGCTTTGTTTATAGAAATTGTTTGCCTTAACTCTTTTTTATGGCTGAAGGTGCCTGCGTCTGATTGATATTCAGCTCACTCAGGGTCACTTCCAAGGGAAAAAGTTTCTATTTCATGCCGAGGTATTTTAAGTACATTATATAATGAAGAATAATACTGTGCCATCTCTCTAAATAGGCACTTTAAGACCTTGCAAATAACCATCCAAATAAGAGAAAATACATTTAATGGTTTAGGGTCACCGAGGTTTCATGCTGCAGATAGCAGAAAATTTCTGCATTCATAATAATCCAGAGCAGGCCAAAGATAGACCGATCACTTGGCTGAAATGAAGGGCACAGAGGAGCTGTAAATGATTAATATTTATATATATACATATATATATATATAAAAAATAGACTGCGGCACATCCAAATAGTGAATGAAGTGACGTCCTTTATTCACCCATGCGACGTTTCAGTCCACTTGCTGGGACCGTTATCAAACGTTTGATAACGGTCCCAGCAAGTGGACTGAAACGTCGCATGGGTGAATAAAGGACGTCACTTCATTCACTATTTGGATGTGCCGCAGTCTATTTTTTCTATTTATTGGATGTTGGTCACATCGAACCGCGGGCACTCCTTACTTATTTGGTTGTAGCGAGTGCGGCTCCATTGTTTGTTTTTTATATATATATATATATATATATATAATTTCTAAGCAGTGGAAATCTGTTCCATCAGCAACCGTGTTGGTAAATTTATCTAGACAGATGGCCTCCATCCTTATGGGTCTAGCATATAATGATATTTAGCCAAGAGTCTTCAATAGAATGGAAAGCAAGTGCTGTACTGCAATGATTATTTGGTGGCAGCAATACAATTTTACATTGGAAAATAGTTCAAATTTCTAATACGTTCATATTTGCTGTTTAATGATTAAAGAACAAAAGAACAAAGAAACATGTATGTTCATCCAAAGAGTTAGATGGCTGTTCCCATTATAGACAAAATGTCTGGCAGATATAGATCCCACTTGTGGGCCTGTGATGTTTTTCTCGTGAATGGTTCTGTGATTTCCATCTCACCTATGGTTGTAAAGCTAACAGACAAACAAAGATATGGCCACGTCTCCATTTATTCATTCTTCAGGACGGCGAAACAGATGCCTGTGCTGCGGGGCAGGGGAGGGAGAGGCATCTCCCCTGCTCGTTCCTCTGATAGGCTACAGGCACTAGGCCTGCAGCCTATCAGAGGCTGGCTCAGGCGGCGCGATGACATCATCGCGCCACCTGAGCCGTACAACATGGGACACAGGCCGGAAGAGGCCTGCATCGCATCGCTGCCAGCTCAGTGGAGGAAAGTATAAGTGTTTATTTTTTTTATTGGTGCAATCACAGACCGGAGCTCTATTGGGGGCACTGGGGGCATTTGTTACTGGCACATGGGGGTACTGGGGCACTTCTTACTGGCACATGAGGGCACTTCTTACTGGCACATGGGGGCACTTACTGGCACATGGGGGCACTTACTGGCACATGGGGGACTGGGGGCATTTCTTACTGGCACATGGGGGCAATGGGGGCATTTCTTACTGGTACATGGGGGCAAGGAGCATTTCTTACTGGCACTCGGGGCATTTCTTATTGGCACATGGGGCATCTATGGGGGTGGGACACTTTTTACTGGCACGTGATTTTGGGGGGAATCAATGGGGGGGGAGCACTTCTTACTGGCACATTATTGGGGGGGCACTATTTGGGCACTTATTACTGGCACATTATTGGGGGCACTATGGGGACTTACTGGCACATTATTGGGGGGGTACTATGGGGACACTTCTTACTGGCATATTATTGGAGTGCACTATGAGGGCACTTCTTACTGGCACATTATTGGGGTCACTTCTTACTGACACATTGGAAGCATTATTACTTCTGGGGCACAATGGGGACATTAGTACTGTTGGGGGCACTATTACTAACAAGTGCACTCTGGCAGAGAATTATTAGTTGGGACTTTGGGGGCACTATTACTGTGGGGGGCACCCTGGCACAGTAACAGCATAGCACAGTTATTTCTGGGGGACGTTATGTTTACACTATTACTGTCAGGGACACTATTTGCTGGGCGCAGTTATTTTAGGACACTGTGTGCCAATAATTATTGAAGGGCACTATCTGTGTGGTACTAGTGGCACAGTACTGGGGGTGGTAGGATTATTTGTCCAGAAGACGAGAGGATGATAGAAAAGTAGTAAACTAAGATTTTTTTCTGTCAAACTGCAGAGATGAGAAATGGCTGAAAAATGGCGTCTGGTCTGAAAGGAGAAGATGAGGAAAGAGAACATCTACATCAGAGGAGACGTCACTGGATGTAAGAGGTAAGGGGCGCTGTATTAGGCTACAGTCACACGAACGTTGTGTTTTGCAGTCTGCAAATTGCGGATCTGCAGAAAAAAAACGGATGATGTTCCGTATGGCATCTGTTTTTTTGCGGATCCACTGTAACACTGCCTATCCTTAAAATAGGAATGGACATACAGATGCGGACAGCACACAGTGTGCTGTCCGCATTTTTTGCTGACCCATTTAAGTGAATGGGTCCGCATCTGAGCCGCAAAATATGCGGATCGGAGGCCTCAAAAACAACTGTCGTGTGAATGTAGCCTTACCCTGTATGTTCTGTAGTTATATACGTAATGTTAGGAGGGAAAAGGTTAGGGTGAGAATTTGCCATGGGGGGGGGGTCAATTTTTTACTTGGCCAGCAGAAAAGCTAGGTGCACCAGCGCTGAGGGAAGGGGGGCCCAAGCAGAACTCTTGCACCAGGGCCCATGAGCCTTTAGCTATGCCCCTGCTCCAAGACAATGCATTTTGGGTTACGAACACCCTCCTCAGGTCAGAAATAAGAACATCTGAATCATACACACATCCAGGTATATATACATCAGTACTACCCATGGATACAAGCCACTTGTGAGATTGGGGGCGCACAACACTGGATTATTATATTCTTGTGCACATTCTCTACCACTGATCCGACTGAAGGGGTTCACCATCATCAGCACATCCAGCAGCTGCAGCACTCTTCATATTGTGTCTAGGTGGCAATGCAGGTTTTTATAGTTGTTGTGGCCCACACACAGCCAGAATGCGCTCCTTGGAGTTGGGGCTTGGGGTAATATAATGCCTAAACCTGATGTTATTAACAATGTCCAGATACATCTATTTTGTTCACAGACACGAGAAAAGTCAACTATTTTGACAGACTTTCCAGTAATTTCTGGATGGTTGGCAACCCTACACACTGGACTATATTCTCTCCAGCACACACTCTATTTTTGTGGAAAACGGCAAGGAGGTGACTTGGGTATCAGAACAATGCCTGTCTACAAAGAACTTCACTTCTCAAGGGGCCTAAGGCTGAATAACAATACTCCCTTTACACAGATATTGACAACCTGATTTTTTCTGCACAACTTTTGCAAACATCACAGACAACAAGCACTTTTAATAGGCAAACTGGAATACACAAATGAATGAATGATAAAGATGATAAATGTTATTATAGGTCTGTTTCAGAATAGTGATATGAATACATTAGCAGCATTTACTGTGAACTGCAAAATTGTGAAAATTACAAGCACAAGCTCCATAAAATCTAGAGTGTTTATTTTATTATTTATTTTTGCAGACAATGGAAAAAAATAATTTATGGAGGAAAGATGTAGTGCCCTGGAGTAGGGGGTACTTTGACGTTTGGACATTTGTGGACATTTGTAAAATCAAAAGAAAATACATGGTTTACATTCAGCTCAGAACAAGTCACAAAACATTCCTGTGATCAGGGAGACAGAGAAAAGCAATAGGGTACAACGATTTGGGGTATGCAGATATCATTATTTAAAAATCTATTTAAAAGTGCTGGCCAAATGCCAATTGTCTCTTCAGTGGTCCGGTGGTCTTTATAGCTTATTCCCTCTGGGCATTCAGTATGGTAATCAAACCTCACTGGGAAGGGAAACTTTAAGATGTCGTCACTTATAGCTATTTTGCGGACGCTCTTGCAAAAGTGGCAACTCAGGAGATAAAATAGAGAGAGAAAACACCTTGTGCATAACGTAACAGTAAAAGAGTTTGTTTTATTCGGTTATACTCACAAAGTGAATCTGTTAAAAAGCATATTATGATAAAAAGGAAGATCCCTCTGCCCGACGGTTTCGCCATTAGCGGCTTTCTAAAGGGCTGTTTGCAATCCAATGAAACCCTTCCCCCCTTTTATCCAAAAACACTCACAGGAAACAGTTCAACTCTAGCTCCACATGTAACCCATTGGGGGACAGGGAATTCAGGTTAAATATATATTGTTTCCTTTTGGGAAATTAACTTTATCACATCATTCCCTCTCTAATTCCTTTGGTGCTGATAGACAGCTAAAGCCGTCACATCTCTTGGATTGCATTGGTGCGATACCGAAAAGTGTGACGATAAACTGTGCGTTTTCAGGCCTTTTTTGATGTTCCTAATGTGCTTGCCCTGTCTGACCTTTAATTTGTGGACATTTGCCTTTTCCCCTATGCAAAGTTAAAATGTCTTATTTTAATTCTCTTGAAAGGGTTAATTTCTACTGCTTATTATAGTTACTGAATTTTATATGTATGTTATGATATATATCCTGTTCATTTGCACTGTATTTGCAAGGCTCTGTGGAAAGGGTGGAAAGGGTTAATGAACACCGAGAGACTGTTAGGACTTTTAATAAAAAGCTGGTAATTTTTAACTCCTGTTAGAGTTTTGGAGGGAAAAAAATAGATATTGTTTACCACCAAAGCCAGACAGCCTGACCTTGTGACTGTCTGATTTAGCTATGTTTTTATGTCTGGAAACTTGTTTTTGTCTGGAAAAAGTGCTGTGTCATAGCCATTGAGTATCATTGAAGCTCTAAAGTAAGTCTATGATGGACAGAAAGTGTTACAATGTATTTGTTTTTGCTGAGCTTCTCCACTCCACCCCTCCCATTAGAAGGTTCTAGTCTAGCTAAAACTGTAAAGGAAAGCGGCCATAGCCCCTAGTTTTCTGCAGTTAGAGACCAGTGCTCGGAGGGGAAGAATCATGCCAGTCTGCATAAGTGTCCAGAAGACAACTCTGGGATGGGGATGCTGAGCCACAGACCATGGGTCACCAGCCCTTGTAACCAAGAAGCCACCCGAACTACAGATCGTGGGCCTCCAGCCATTGGCCAGGGTACCAGCCTTCTTAAAGAGAGAGGAAAGCTAGCTCGGGCCTTTCCTCAGCATCAAAGCCTTCTTCTGCCAGGGAGGAGACTGGAGAAGCCAGTCCAATGCCTTGCCTGTATTGTTTTGCACCTGAATTCCTCCAGTAGAGAAGCACCCGGGTTACTGCAGACACTGACTCTCTGGACTTATTTCCCACTGGGGTGCACCACGCCTTACCATCTCTCCCGGAGAGCAGCAACATGTGGTCACAGGGGACACAGCGTATGGTTGGGGCAGAGACAACACAATTCTACACCACACTACAACACAATGATGTGCAAACCCAATAATGGCACTCTGCTAGCCTGCCTCAATAGGAGCTTTGAAAGTTCACTTTCTATTAGTTTGCTGGGGATACCATCTGTTGCCGGTTCCAGCTGTCATCCTGCCTGTCCATGGCACCTTCCTAACGTCTATCAGCTATACCACTTACGTGTCTGATTATTTGGCCAGCTATGGTATCCGCTGCAGCTCCTGAGCCAAGTACAAGATATGTTAAATATGGTTTCAACTAAATGTGCCGTCTACTTCCTGATAAGTAGAATGGCTGCTATAATTGGGTATTTTAGACCTTACTCTTAATAGTGTGTGATAAACAATTCTGTTATGGCCTTTACTTGAAAAGCGAACTTCATCATCATTAGAGATGTGGACAGAACATGTAATTTCAGACTTTCCAGCAAGATAATGTGCATTCTCCAGATATAGACTGGAAAACTGAAACCTGTATATCTCATAAAGGAAACAGGTTCTTGGAAATAACCAAAGACAATTACCTTTCCCAACTGGTTCAGGACCTGACTAGAGGGACGGCCATACTGGAGTATTAACCAATAGACCTGACAGAACAACAGATGTGCAGGTCGGGGGACACCTGGGAAATAGTGACCATAATATAATAACCTTCCAACTGTCATTCAAAAGAGCGTTTCTTCAGGGAGGAACAAAAATACCAAACTTCAAAAAAGCAAAATTTAGCCAACTAAGAGAGGCCATAGGCCTAACTAACTGGGACAAAGTCCTCAAAAATAAAAATACAGCCACAAAATGGGATATTTTTAAAAACATCCTAATATCTAATTGTGAGAGGTACATACCTTATGGGAATAAAAGGTTAAGGAACAAGAAAAAACCAATGTGGATAAATAGAGCTGTAAAGAAAGCAATAAATGACAAACAGAAAGCATTTAAATCACTAAAACAGGAGGGGAGCGAGGAAGTATTGAAAAACTACAAGGAAAAAAATTGAATATGTAAAAGACAAATAAAAACAGCCAAACTAGAGACCGAGAGATTAATCGCCAAAGAGAGTAAAACTAACCTTAAAATGTTCTTTAATTTCATAAATGGTAAAAAGTATAAACCTGAAGGTGTCGGCCCCTTACAGAGTAATGAGGGGGGAGTTGCAGAGAGCGATGAGGAGAAAGCAAAGCTACTAAATATCTTTTTCTCCACTGTATTCACTGAGGAAAATAAACTGTCAGATGAAATGCAGAATATAAAAGTAAATTCCCCATTAATAGTGCCCTGTCTGACCCAGGAAGAAGTAGAGCTGCGTCTTAAAAAGATTAAAATAGACAAATCGCCAGGACCGGATGGTAAACACCCACGTATCCTAAGAGAATTAAGTAATGTCATCGCTAGACCCTTATTTCTGATATTTAAGGACTCTATACTGACAGGGAGTGTTCCACAGAATTGGCGCATAGCAAATGTGGTGCCAATATTCAAAAAGGGTCCAAAAACAGAGCCCGGGAACTATAGGCCGGTAAGTTTAACATCTGTCGTGGGTAAACTGTTTGAGGGTTTTCTAAGAGATGCTATCTTGGAGTACCTCAATGAAAATAAGCAAATTACTCCATATCAGCATGGCTTCATGAGGGATCGGTCATGTCAAACCAATTTAATCAGTTTCTATGACGAGGTAAGTTCTAGACTGGACCGCAGTGAATCAATGGATGTCATATATCTGGACTTCTCCAAAGCATTTGACACTGTACCACATAAAAGGTTAGTATATAAAATAAGAATGCTTGGCCTTGGAGAAAATGTCTGTATATGGGTAAGTAACTGGCTCAGTGATAGAAAACAGAGGGTGGTTATTAATGGTACATACTCAGATTGGGTCACTGTCACTAGTGGGGTACCACAGGGGTCAGTATTGGGCCCTATTCTCTTCAATATATTTATTAATGATCTTGTAGAAGGCTTGCACAGTAAAATATCAATTTTTGCAGAGGAAACTAAACTGTGTAAAGTAATTAACACAGAAGAGGACAGTACACTGCTACAGATGGACCTGGATAGACTGGAGGCTTGGGCAGAGAAGTGGCAGATGTGGTTTAACACTGACAAATGTAAGGTTATGCATATGGGAAGGAATAATGCAAGTCACCAGTACATACTAAATGGTAAAATATTGGGTAACTCTGACATGGAAAAGGACCTAGGAATTTTAGTGAACAGCAAACTAAGCTGCAGAAACCAGTGTCAGAGAGCTGATGCCAAGGCCAATAAGATAATGGGTTGCATCAAAAGAGGCATAGATGCCCGTGATGAGAACATAGTCCTGCCACTTTACAAATCACTAGTCAGACCACACATGGAGTACTGTGTACAGTTCTGGGTTCAGAGGAGGGCAACTAAAGTAATAACTGGAATGAGTGGACTACCATACCCAGAAAGATTATCAAAATTAGGCTTATTCACTTTAGAAAAAAGACGACTGAGGGGAGATCTAATAACTATGTATAAATATATCAGAGGTCAGTACAGAGATCTCTCCCATGATCTATTTATCCCCAGGACTGTGACTGTGACGAGGGGACATCCTCTGCGTCTGGAGGAAAGAAGGTTTGTACACAAACATAGAAGAGGATTCATTACGGTAAGAGCAGTGAGACTATGGAACTCTCTGCCTGAGGAGGTGGTGATGGTAAGTTCACTAAAAGAGTTCAAGAGAGGCCTGGATGTATTTTTGGAGGGTAATAATATTATAGGTTATAGCTACTAGAGGTGGGTCGTTGATCCAGGGAGTAATTCTGATTGCCTGATTGGAGTCGGGAAGGAATTTTTTTCCCCTAAAATGGGGAAAATTAGCTTCTACCTCACAGGGGTTCTTTGCCTTCCTCTGGATCAACTTATAGGAAAACAGGCTGAACTGGATGGACAGATGTCTTTTTTCGGCCCTATAAACTATGTTACTATTATGTATGAATTTCTTAGTATTTTGCTATTTTCCAATAGTGCTCCTGAGACAGATGTCTCAATATGATAATTTCCCTGTAGATAAGTAGATGTCCATCTTTGATGTTTTCTTAGATGTTTTATATTAATATCTGCTCTTCAACAATCAACAGCTTCATTGTAATGATATATACGGGATGGTGGTTCTTCTGTGAAATATAAGTGCAATATAAGGAGGTTGGAGACCCCATGAGAACTGCAGGGACATGAAAATGCCTGATGTTATATAGCCCTGAGCAGTATTTAGGCCTGGAGTGCTTGTAATTCTTATGTTGGTGTATTTCAAATATAATAATAGATCATGCAAATTACACCAATGCAGTAGCCAGACTAGCAGGTTTCAGACTGATTGAATGACCATAAATGATATCATCTGTTTCATGATCTAAGAAATAGTAAAAACATTAATTTCAGGTGAATAACGCTGCACTGCAAATGGACTGATTATTCAGGAAAGCTAGATTTTCTAAAATGTGATATACAACAGAACTTACAAATAAAATAATGAAACCGTTGACTACTTAGCATGATCCCATTATTTCTTTTATGGATCCACAGTTAGGGCTCATGGACATAGATGATTAACACCTTTTTTTGCACAGAACCATAATAGAGCATCTATTGAGGTTCATGAGGCCTCTACTGTACCTCTTTATGCCTCTGATTTCATATGATGCACATGGAGATTTCCGTTCTATACATATATTACAGAAAAAATAGGCACGCCCAAATTGATGCAGTATGTACCATATAGAGGTAATCTCCCATGAAAGTATTGTTCCTAGGAGAGAACAGCTCTGTGCAACACCCTCTGATGGATTGTGAATGTATAGCCTCTGTGCACATAGCTCAGCTATGTACACAAGCCTTTATTTTCAGAATAGTCAAAATTTCTCTTAAAGAAACGGCTGAAACTGAAGTTATGTGGTAAATATGTCATAAACCTGATAGCTAAAAAAAAGACTCAGTAGTAACAAGGCTGAAAAAAGATATCTGTCCATCCAGTTCGGCCTCTTATCCTGCAATGTTGATCCAGAGGAAGGCAAAAATCCCTTGTGAGGTAGAAGCCATTTCTCCTCATTTTAGGGGGAAAAAAATTCCTCCTGACTCCAGGCAATCAGAATAACTCCCTGGATCAATGCCCCCTCTCTAGTAACTATAACCTGTAATATTGTTATCCTCCAGAAATATATCCAGGCCCCTCTTGAACTCTTTTAGTGAACTCACCACCACCACCTCCTCAGGCAGAGAGTTCCATAGTCTTACTGCTCTTACCGTAATGAATCCTCTTCTATGTTTGTGTACAAACCTTCTTTCCTCCAGACGCAGAGGATGTCCCCTCGTCACGGTCACAGTCCTGGGGATAAATAGATCATGGGAGAGATCTCTGTACTGACCCCTGATATATTTATACATAGTTATTAGAACTCCCCTCAGTCGTCTTTTTTCTAAAGTGAATAAGCCTAATTTTGATAATTTTTCTGGTTACTGTAGTCCACCCATTCCAGTTATTACTTTAGTTGCCCTCCTCTGAACCCTCTCCAGCTCTGCTATGTCTTTCTTGTGCACAGGAGCCCCAAATTGTGGGCAATACTTCATTGGCGCACCACCAATGAGGCCAGGTGAGGCGATCGCCTCAGGCAGCACCAGGTAGGGACAAGAGGGGGGCAGCGGAAAGGCGATGGGCAATGAGTGCTTTCATTGTGGCAAAGGGGTTAGGTCAAGAAATTGGCATGTGGGGGTGTCATTTCAGTTTTCAACTCAGGCAGCAGACAGGCTAGGTGCACCCCGTAACTATAGCTATAACACTAGCTATGGGATTCAGAGGTTGGGGATGAGACAGTGGGTACAAGAATCTTGTACCTTTTTGTAGGGAATAGCAATATAGTGACTTATTGCTATAATGTGGGTTTTCTGATATACGGTGCTATTGTACATACCTTTATTTTTGCTGCTTTTTTAATTTGCTTACTTTAAGTGGTAGGGGCCCTATCTTATTTTGCTATGGGGCTCCATGAATTATAGTTATGTCCCTGCCCTGTCTTGGGCATGAGCGCTTGAGTCAAAGCGCACTTCCTTGCCACAACTGAAAATGGCTATATAAAGTATATTATAGGCATACTAGTAATTCAGGCAGCGTATCGGTTAGCCATCAATTAAAACTTCAGCCCTGAGTCATTCATCAGTACCGAGCCCAGTTTTAATAAAAAAGTTATCTATCAGTAATGAAGTGTTCATCCCTAAAGTCATTGTCATATATTAGCCTCTGTGTGCGCTACAGATTACCAGACAATATCCAAATTATTAATTCATGCGCACACAGTAAAACCTTTCCTTTGCATTTCATTACTTTTAGAACAAAACAGTATTTTTTATCCATTTATTTCCAGCTAATTTGCTGTACTGTTGACGACAGCAACACTCCATATTATTAATCTGCCGACTGAGAAAGCCACACAATAATTCATTCTGCGCTCCCTAATGATTGTGTACATGCCGTGTAATTAGTGCGATCTGTTCCGTCGTACTGAGTGGTCGAAGAGAAATCACCCGGTTATCGATTGCAGGCCAAGGCTTTATGAGGACGATCAATATAAATATTCAGTGCGGCCGATCGGTTGTGACGTGTTTAAAACTTGTCCCGCGCTTGTCAGAGCATGACAGATGTGTCTGTAGATGCTAAATGTGGATGTAAGGGATTTGGGAGATTGGGATAAAAGGTCAGCCTTGTGAATTGAACCAAACTGTGAAAACATTGCATGAATGACACAGCTGATGTATTTGTGTTGTCATAAGCTGAACTTTTCTATCTTTGTTCAGTTAAAAGCTGTAAAAAGACGCTCTACATTTAATATCAAAGATATCCATATGCTCTTTCATGGGCTGTCAGTCTTGATTTAAGGATCTGCCCGAGATGCTTGTGTGCTGTCATGAATACCGTTAAGAAATGAAAGCAATTGCTTTATGGCACATCGGAGGACATTGACATTTGGGGGTAAAATACATTGTTCAGTTGTTCTGTAGCTACATTTAGTTTACTTAATGCTAGTGAATGACTGCAGAAGCCAGAACAAGACCTTAATATGTGGTACTTTTAGCTTCAGTAATAAAAGATGAAAAATGATCCCTTGCTTAAAGAGGTTGTCTGATTTCAACGAAAAACCATTGCTATGCACTGATGAGAGGCAATCACCCTGAAACAGCTGTCTGCATATGGGTTGCTGGCTTAATTATTATCCAAGTCATGTCTCAAGGCCTCTTGAAAGGTCGGACATTGACTTATAGGATAGCTACCTTACATCTGATAGCATTAGAGGCGGAGCTTAAGAGCTCATTTGCATACCATATTCCCAGAATCTCAGTTGGGCATGTATGGCCTATAAGTCTCCTCACACCATTTTAGGCGCTCTCTTTAAAGAGAGATTGTGTTCCTCAAATGCTGACTTAAGCCTCTGACCCAGCTTGTTAAGAGCTTATTTCCATACCCTCTTCCTAGAATTTCAGAGGAGCTTTGCCTGGTCTATAAGACTCTTCATTCCATTTATGGTGCTCTCCATAAGGAGATATTGTATTCCCCAAGATGAAAAACCAGGTAATGTAGGCAAATGCCTTAGGATAGTAGCAGCATTACTTACCCATTAAATTCAGCACTGCTGTGCCATGGTGCACCACTGAGGGCAGTGACTGGCTGCAGCTGTTACGTATAGATATGACATCCTCACTGCAGTCAGTAAACAAAGCCCATCGGGGAGAACAGGAGCAGCAGTGCTAGATCTAATAGGCAAGTAATGACGCTGTTATAATTTTATGGTATTTCCCCAAAATGCCTTTTTTTAGACTGGGAATCCCTTTAAAGTGGAATTCTAGTTGTATAGAATGAGAATGTAGACTCCCATACCCATCAGAACTGTCCTTCCCCCCCCAAATCAACAGAGTGGCAGGTCTAACATGCACACTGCCTCTCCATTTATCTCTATGGGAGTTCCAAAGCTAGCAGAGTACAGTGATATCTATTTCTGGAAATCCCTAGTGATTAATGGAGCGGCAATTTGACTACCACACCTGACACTTTGTTTATTTGGGGGTGTGGGGGGGGGGGTTCCAATGGATACGGGGTCCCTTTCTCATGATCATTATGGGTCCCAGTGGTAGAATTCCCACTGATCTAATATTATTAATTTAAAGTGCCATTAATTCACTGGTGCTATACATCTAGAGGGATAATACACACATACTAGGATACTATACAAAACCTGTATGCCTCCATTTCCAACCACATCTCATTGTGTATTTAGGCTAGAGGTGGCTCAACAGGGTACTAGAGCCACCTTTCAATTGTATAGTTTTCCCCAAGAAGCTTGTCATTTTGCTCTAATATTGCAATCACTTAGGCTGAGTTCACACTTCAGTTATTTGAAGACATCGGTGCATTTGTGGCTCACAGCCCAGCCTAAAACTTTTTTTAAATGGGGGAATATGAAATCTTGTTGACAGTTGGTCAAATTTTATTGAAACGCAGGAAGATTATGTTGATAATTATGTATTTGTCTTTTCTGAAAGTAGAATAAGATAAATTCTATAGCCAGAGTGCCGATAATATTTGACGCATTATTATTATACCTTTTGTGGGAGAACCTCTTTACGGGTGCTGCTACACCACACTTTTGGTTGTTTGTTTGTTTTTTGTAATCCAAAAATGCCAGCCTTGTGTTATGTATTCACTGATATTTTTGTCTTTTTGTTGTATTTTTTTTTAAACAAGGTACATTTGAGCACAGACATTTTAATGCAATATTTTTGCAAGCCATGCCTTTTTCTAAAGCAAGGATCGTCAACCTCCAGCACTCCAGCTGTTCTGAAGCTACAACTCCCAGAATCCTTCTTTCATTTCTATGGGAGTTACAAGAACAGCCAAGTAAGTGTGTATGCTGAGAGTTGTAGTTTCACAGCAGCTGGAGCACTGAAGGCTGCTGATCCCTATTATAAACGAATGTATGTAACGACTCTGATGCCAATTCCTCTGTAGACCAGTGTGAAAAAAGCACCATGAAAAATAAACACAACAAACATTGAAACTTTTTTCAAGCAGGGCCAAAAAAAGGGTTATTAAACGCCAGTTACACAACTGAAGTATAGAAAAATTAACTGAAAAAAAGGCATTTTTGTACCATGTTTAACACCTCAGCAAACATATGGAGCTGGTGTTCTTTGTATAATAAATGCCAGGAAAAAACATGCAAAAAAATGTCAAAAATAAACAAAAATAGTTTCTAAACTAATTTCTAAACTTTATAATAAATTTTAGAAGGAAAAGGTTATTCACCAAATGTTAATAGCTTTGAAATTGTATTAAATAAAAATTAGCATCTCATTTGTAAAATGTAATACATGTAACAGAATTCCTAGCTCTAATCAATCAGTATCACGCAGAAGGATACCATTAGACTTCAACTTCCTGAAGGAACTTCTGCTGACTCAAAGCAATATTTTCTCAAACTTGACTTTTTAACAACACTTGTCATTGCATCATTAAATGTGAAGAATTTGTCACAATCTGCTTCCTGATGAATAATGCAGAGGCAGCAGAAGGTATTCTTCTAGATATTCTTCACAGATGTGAAGCATATACCCCTGTATGGGAACCTGAAAATTGGGAAATGCTAGGGTGACGGCAATACTCTGACAAAAGACAGCTAGGGATCTTCAAATGTAAAATTTAGATGTATTTAAAGAAATCTAATACATATTTTAATGAGTGGTATTATGAAATATATAAAACCATTCACTTCATAAGAATAACAGGATTTTTGTAAAACTTACCGTAAAATCCCTTTCTTGTGGCTTCATTGGGGGACACAGCACCAGTGGGGATATAGGCAGCTGCCGCTAGGAGGCGACACTAGACAATCAAAAAGAGAGCCCCGCCTGGCAGCCTATATCCCTCCTACGGACACCAGGCTAGCTCAGTTTAGTTAATAAGCAGTAGGAGCCAAACAGAAAGATACAAACCAGTCTGAACCCGGGGACGAGAACTCAAGAAACAGCAAACAAGCCCGGGAAACAGAACAACCCAGAAAAAACCAGGGTAGGAGCTGTGTCCCCCAATGAAGCCACAAGAAAGGGATTTTACGGTAAGTTTTACAAAAATCCTGTTTTCTTGTGCCTATCATTGGGGGACACAGCACCAGTGGGACGTACAAAAGCAGTCCCAGAGGGTGGGGAAAAAGAACAATTCCCACGTGGCCAGCCTAGCGTATGGCGGCCTGCAGAACCCTGCGGCCCAGACTGGCATCAGAAGAAGCCAGGATGTGGACCTGGTAAAACTTGGTAAAGGTATGCACCGAGGCCCAGGTGGCGGCTTTGCAAACCTGGGACACCGATGCATGATGGCGAACCGCCCAGGAAGCTCCCACGGCCCTGGTGGAATGGGCAGTGACCCGGAAGGGGGGGGACCTGTCCCGAGAGCGATAGGCCTCAGAGATGGCGGCCGTAATCCAACGCGCAATGGTCACCTTAGAAGCGGCAAGACCCTTGCGGGGACCCTCAGGGATGACGAACAAGGAATCCGACCGACGGAAGGGAGCTGTGAGAGACAAATAGACCCGGATAGCCCGGACAAGGTCCAGACAGTGAAGAGAGCGTTCCCTAGGATGGGAAGGAGCAGGACAAAGAGAGGGAAGGACGATATCCTCATTGATGTGGAAAGCCGAAACAACCTTCGGAAGGAAGGAAGGGAGAGGGCGCAAAACCACCTTATCCTTGTGCAAGACAAGATAGGGGGAGCGACAGGAAAGAGCGGCTAACTCAGATACTCGGCGGATGGATGTAACCGCCACCAGAAAAGCGACCTTCCAAGAGAGAAGACGCAGGGAAAAGGGGGGACCCTGGAGCACATCAAGCACCAAGTTAAGATCCCAGGGCTCGATGGGGGGGCGGAAGGGGGGATTCAGACGAAGAACACCTTGCAAAAAGGTCTTCACCTGGGAGCGCAGAGCCAAAGCCCTCTGAAAAAGCACGGACAGGGCGGAGACCTGAGACCGAAGGGTAGAATGGCTGAGACCCTGGTCAAGGCCGGACTGTAAAAAAGAGAGGACCTTAGGTGTGGAGCAAACAAGAGGATGCACACGACGTTGCTCGCACCAAGAAAAAAAGGATTTCCAAACCCGATGGTAAATGCGAGCCGACTGAGGCTTGCGGGCCCTAAGCATAGTCTGGATAACAGACTCAGACAGACCCCGAAATCACAGCACCGCGGCCTCAACAGCCAAGCCGTCAAATTGAGCTGAGGTAAAGTGGGGTGGAAGATCGGCCCTTGAGAAAGGAGGTCTGGCCGCAGGGGAAGACGCCAAGGGGCGTCGGCCAGGAGGTGGATCACGTCTGCGTACCAGGACCGGCGAGGCCAATCCGGAGCGATAAGGATGGCGGGAACGCCGAGAGCCTTCAACCGTTTGAGGACCCGCGGAAGAAGAGGGAGCGGGGGAAACAGGTAAATCAGGGAGAACTGATCCCAAGGGGTCACCAGGGCGTCCACCGCGAACGCGCGGGGATCCCGAGCCCGAGCCACGTAAGTGGGGAGCTTGTGATTGAACCTGGACGCGAACAGATCCACGTCGGGGAAGCCCCACCGACGGCAAACCTGACGAAACACCTGTGGATGGAGAGACCACTCTCCGTGGTCCAGGGACTCGCGACTGAGATAATCCGCCGCCCAGTTGTCTACGCCTGGAATGTGGACGGCAGAGAGAGCCGGGACGAACCGTTCCGCCCAACAGAGAATCCGAGCGGCCTCCGCCATCACGGAGCGGCTCCTGGTGCCCCCCTGGCGGTTCAGATAGGCAACGGCGGTGGCGTTGTCCGTCTGAACCCGAACAGGGCGACCCCGGAGGAAATCGGTCCAACGAGTCAAGGCAAGGAATATTGCCCGAAGCTCCAATATATTGATGGGAAGGCGCGACTCCGGCAAGGTCCACGTGCCCTGAGCCGTCAGGACACCGAAAATCGCACCCCACCCGATCAGGCTGGCATCGGTGGAGACGACCAGCCACTGGAGGGGGAGGAAGGAGCGGCCCTGAAGAAGAGCTGGAGACGTCAGCCACCAAAGCAACTCCCTGCGGACCGCCGGGGAGAGGACGATCTTCTTGTCCTGGGAGAGTGGAGACTTGTCCCACTGGCCCAGAATCGCTCCCTGGAGGGGACGAGAGTGGAACTGAGCAAAAGTGACGGCCTCGAATGAGGAGACCATCTTGCCCAGCACCCGCATGCAGAAGCGGAGCGAACAGGGGGAGCCCGAGCGGAGCTTGGAGACAGCCGAGCGTAGGGAAGAGACCTTGTCGCGAGGCAGGAGAACCCGAGCCGTTTCGGTGTCGAACAACATCCCCAGAAACTCCATCGAGCGAGAGGGGAGCAGGGACGACTTCCGGAAGTTGATCACCCAGCCGAACCTGGAAAGCAGATCGAGCGTGATCTGAAGGCTGGACTGAGCATCCTGTAAGGTGCGGCCCTTTACCAAAAGGTCGTCCAGGTACGGGATGACCGCCACTCCTCTGGCGTGAAGGAGAGCCATGAGGGGGGCAAGGGTTTTGGTAAACACCCGGGGCGCTGTTGAAAGACCGAAGGGCAGAGCGACAAATTGGAAATGAAGAGAACCGATGGCGAAACGAAGAAAGCGCTGATGACTCAGCGCGATGGGCACATGGAGATAAGCGTCACGTATATCTATGGAAGCGAGAAACTCGCCCTGGTCCAGGGACGCGACCACTGACCGCAACGATTCCATGCGGAAGTGGCGGAGGCGGACATAGCGGTTGAGGTGCTTCAGATCCAGGATGGGCCGAACAGAGCCGTCATTTTTGGGGATGGTGAACAGGTTCGAGTAGAAGCCCTGAAAACGCTCGGAGGGGGGGGACAGGAACCACAACCCCCTGAGCAAGGAGGTGATGAACAGCGCGGGAAAGAGCCAAAAGCCCTGCAGAAGAGCGGGGGATCCGAGACAGGAAAAAACGAGGAGGCGGAAAGGACGCAAACTCGATTCTGTATCCGGAAGACACCACCTCCCGTACCCACGCGTCGGTGACGTGGGCGAGCCATACCTCCTTGAAGGAGAGCAGACGACCCCCCACTCGGGGAAAAGACCCGAGTGGGGGAAAGCCTTCAGGAAGAAGGCTTGGGGCAGGGCCCTTGGAAGGGCGGGAGCGCGGCTGCCAGGACGGCCGGGGCTTAAAGGAGGGCTTCCCGGAAGAGGAGGCTGAGGGAGCACCCTTTGAGGACTGCTGACGAGCAGGGGCTTGGAAGGAGCGAAAGCGACTGGAACGCTTCGGAGGCTGGGAGCGCCTGGGCCGGTTCTGTGGCAACAAGGAACTCTTGCCACCGGTGGCGTCAGAGATATTCCTGTCCAACCGCTCCCCAAAAAGCCTGTTTCCTGTAAAGGGAAGACAAGTAAGAGCCTTCTTGGAGGCGGCGTCAGCCGACCACGATTTCAGCCAAACAGAACGACGAATGGCAACGGAGTTGGCCACAGCCCGAGCAGACAGGCGGGCCGCCTCCTGAGAAGCATCACACAGATACTTAGAGGCATGAAGGATCTGTGAGGCTAGAGAAAGTAGATCCTCACGAGGGGCCTCCGAGGAGATGTCACGGACCAGTTGCTTGGCCCAAGCGGAGCAGGCCTTACTGACCCAAGACGCCGCAAAAGTAGGGCGAAGGGCAGAACCCGCCGCAATAAAGACGGATTTGGAGAACGTGTCAATCTACTTGTCCACGGGATCCGTCAGGGACGCACCGTCCGCTAAGGGGAGGGTGGTAGACTTAGACAGCCGGGAGACAGGGGGGTCCACAGTAGGTGGAACCGTCCAGGAGGAGACTAAATCCGCAGCAAACGGAAACAGAGCTTCTGCCCGCTTAGAGGAGGGAATGCGCCGATCGGGGTGCTTCCATTCCTTGTCCAGGAGATTCTCAAAGTCCTTATGACTAGGGAATACCAGCGGTTGCCGCTTATGGCGACTAAACGAAACTTCGCCTCTGGCCGCAGAGGGAGATTCGTCCCGGATATGAAGTGCGTCCCGTACTGCACGGACCAAGGCTTGCACCGCAGAGGCCAAATGGTCCTCCCTGTCAGACTCTGAGGCAGAGTCACAGGAGTCCCCCGAGACGTCAGAGAGGTGTTGGTGAGAACCGCTAGCAGCGGACCTTTCCGGGGAAAGGTCAGAGGAACACCGGGAAGGTGACCGAGAAGGGGAACGCCGACGCCTCTTGGAGGACCGTCCCCTGGAAGGGGAGTCAGGAGACACCTGAGGAGGGGCCGCAGAGGGGGGCGCCTGGGACGGCAACCGGTCAATGGCGTGGATCATAACCTGAGACAACTTAGAGAGGTCACCGATCGCCTGGGTCAGGGACCTAGCCCACTCGGGTGGGGCCGCAACCGAGCCAGAAGGAGCGGGAGCCTCAGTGGGAAGGGTACCAAGGGTAAGGCAAGGCCCACACAAGGAGCCAGACTGACCGCTAGGGAATTTTTGACTACAGCGAGCGCACGCAAAGTGCGTCGCCACAGCCACCGGAGCATGCTGCCTTGGGGGGTCGTCCCGGGGACCAGACATGGTGAAGGGCCCAACGGACAAGCAATAGCCTGAGGAAAGAGGAGTATCACCCACTGGGTGCCTACCAGATCCTGGAGCAGCAGTGCAAGCACTGGAGAAAAACGCTGCAGACCCCTGGAGGAGCAGTATCCCACTGGAGCTGTGCCGTGCGGACCCCTGAAGGCAGAGTAGATCGGCCGAAAACAGTCTCTGGAGCAAAGCCACCGCAGAATGGAGACTGAAGGCAGGCCCACCCACAAACAGGAGGGGGCTTAAGAGGAGAAGGAGCCCGCCGGCGGGAACAGGAAAGGGCCGGCAGAACAGCGGGCGGGCGCGCCGCCCAGCGTGACGTCACTGGGAGGCGCCCGCCCACATGCGGCCTAGCGAGGCGAAAAGCCGCGGCCTAAATTAGGGAAGCGCCCGGCCGAAGGTGCGGCGCGGCGCGCCGCCGGAAGCACAGGAAACACCCGGCGCGCCGCGTCTGCTCCGCACAGAAGGAGGAACAGAGAGACCCCGGACCAGGGGGCAGCCCGGAGAACACGCGGGAGGCCGAGGAAGACCGGAGCACCGCAGCCACCTGAGGAAAAGGCCCTGCATGTGGGCTAGGAGAAGACCGGGAGGTCCCCAGGCAGCTATACAGGGCGCGGGAGAGGGAGGGGGGGGTGCGGGGGGGGGGGGGGGCAACATACTCACCGCTCCGACGTCTTCAAGTGCGCGCAGGGTCACCCCTTCAGTGACCTCGCACCGGAGTGGGGCACTGGCATCCAGCTGCAGGGAGCAGCTACAATGGGGGACGGATGACCGGCGCAGGGAGAATATAAAATATTCTCCAGGCACCCTCAGGGGGGACTACGTCTGAAGTGGCTTTCCACGCCGACGGCCCCCCTGATAACCTGAAAGAAAAAAGAAAGAAATAAAACTAAAAATAAAAAATCAGAGGTGCAAAGCACCAGTGTCTACCTCCTACGGACACTAGACTAAAAACTGAGCTAGCCTGGTGTCCGTAGGAGGGATATAGGCTGCCAGGCGGGGCTCTCTTTTTGATTGTCTAGTGTCGCCTCCTAGCGGCAGCTGCCTATATCCCCACTGGTGCTGTGTCCCCCAATGATAGGCACAAGAAATAACAATTCTAACTGGTAACGCATATACCAAAAATTGTAGGTTGGAAAATTTCTGTTATGTCGGATTTCTCTTTCCCATTGCTGTAAATGCATGCAATAATCTGGGAATATTTTTTATATTTTGACTTCACCCACATTTACAGATCAGTGCCCATGGGCATTAGTTAATGTCTAGAAGCTTCTAACTGATTACTAAATATGGCCCAGTCCATTTAACAGTGGCCATAGCCTGCCATATTTCTAATTATGTGTAAAATGGAATGGGACATTGGGACTTCATGTAAGCTTTGCTCCATAATAAAATAGATGTACTAAACACTCACCCAACCTATGATAATAGAGAGCATGACTCAATGTATCATATCGTGCAGGAGTTCTATTATTTTGTTGTTTTTTTTTTATTTTGGTTTTTGTAGAATAGTGATCCCTCAAGATACAATGGCCTCAGGATACAATATTTTCAACATACAATGGTCTTTACAGACCCATCGTAAGTTGAAACTAGACTCAACATACAATGTGTCAGACTCAGATTCAACCAATCAAGTAAGGACTTTTTTCTGTCTTCGTTATCTGCTTATTTTTCTTAAATCTTCATTTTCTCTGTTTTTTTCAAGACTCTGTCTCTGACTCTGATACACTGTACACGC
This sequence comes from Rhinella marina, assembly GCA_900303285.1. Taxonomy (NCBI): domain Eukaryota; kingdom Metazoa; phylum Chordata; class Amphibia; order Anura; family Bufonidae; genus Rhinella; species Rhinella marina. Next base: position 246,333 of record ONZH01008678.1, read on the forward strand.
TCGTATAGAGCGTATCACTATACAACGGCGGCCTCAGGAAGCGCACGGCGTCATAGCAACCAATGATGCCATGCACTCCTGCCCTCAGAAGGAGCATGGTCCAGGTTTTCACGGACCGTCCCGGACCGTGCTCCACGGTCGTGTGAAAGGGGCCTTAAGCGGTGCATTTCTGCAGCCAATGATTGGTGGTAAGTCATGTCATCGCATCAGCTAAATAAACAAAGATCGTTGAGTGATCTCACAGGTTTTGAATGAAACAGGTCATGATTTTGTTTTCTAATTTCTGTGTAACATTGGAGACACTGATCTATTTAGCCACATTCACTAGCTTTAAAATTAGCGGTGGTTCAGTTTAGAGATGAGCGAAATTACTTTGGATGCTACATCGGAAGTTGCTTGGCTAAAAAAAATTTGTTATAATACTGTACGGAGATTAGTCTCCATACAGTATTAGAATGTATGGGTTCCAATGAGCCGAAGTAAGTTATTCACGAAGTCGCGCGAGGCTTAGTTGAATAACTTTGTTAATTGATTGTTACAGTAAAAATCTTGGAACCAAACTCGCCTTTGGTTTCAAGGTACCACTCAGAACCACAGACGAGTTTGGTTCCAAATTTTGAAGTAGTTTTGTGAATAACTTATTTCGGCTCATTGGAGCCCATACATTCTAATTTAGCGAAGCAGCTTTGCTCATCTCTAGTTCCGTTCCAAACACATAATGGAGCATATGTGGTAAAAGAAAAAGGGAAGGCGCTCATAGAGTAGTAAGTCCTTTAGCAATCAACGGTTGTAAAAAGGTAAAAGGTTGTGCTCACCTTTTGGTGTTGTGCATACGTAGGCACAACAGTCGTGACGGTATGAAGTGATCGGTGCTGCCGGTATCTCCCAGTCCTCGTTCACAGAATTGCCAATTCACAGAGGAGTGACGTAAGAGACAATGGGAAGAAGGGTACTGTGACAGTATCTGAATGATGATACCTCCTGGCGCAAAACACTATCTCAGATGTATTGATAAAGGGTTCCTTTTATTAATGGGTAATCGTTGACAATGCGTTTTGGAGCGTAATGATCCTTTCTCAAGTAGTCCGTGCCTCCTTATGCAGAAACTGCGCCATCTGAATGAGGAGGCACGGACTACTATGGACTTGAGAAAGGAGCATTATGCTCCGAAACCCATTGTCAACGAATACCCATTAATAAAAAGAACCCTTTATCAATACATCTGAGATCATGTTTTGCGCCAAGAGGGAATCATCATTCAGGTACTGTCACAGTACCCTTCTTCCCATTGTCTCCTAAGCACATAATGGGTCTTTCTTAAAATGATGTGACACATTCAGCTGCCCAACACTAATTGCATTTTTTTTTTTAACGTCCAATGTAAAACTGGTCTTTTCATAGCCTTTTGTCTACTGCCACCGTGATGTGGCAGATTGCTGTGATCATGCTGTCATTTGACAGCTGTGGTCACAGAAAGTATCCCTGAGACAATCCAAAGTGGTCACCCTACGTGGCATTGATGTAGCATTGTAAAGTGAGAAAAAAACCCAGCAGGGAGTGCTTTTCTTTGTGTGAGAGCGTCCCCTGCTGGCTGTAAAATTAACTGTGAACAGAAAAAAAATGATATATATATATATTTGAAAAATAATATCAAATACATGTAGGCTGGCTCAGAAATGAATTAGTTATTTGCAATTAGATAGGCCCATTGCTAAAACTGAAAAAATTGGCCTGGTAAGGAAGGAGGGTAAACACTCCAGTAATGAAGCGGTTAAAGTACTTACAGTATGTCATAATACTAAATCATATATGAAAACCCCCTTTACAAGGCACTGTTATATTATGTTCAATAAAGGGTCATTCAAGGGAAAACTTATTATGATTCTATATATAACCATCTTGGAGAGCAGCACAAATTAATTGACCTAATATGTGAAAATACAGGGTGGGCCATTTATATGAATACACCTAAATAAAATGGGAATGGTTGGTGATATTAACTTCCTGTTTGTGGCACATTAGTATATGGGAGGGGGAAAACTTTTCAAGATGGGTGGTGACCATGGTTGCCATTTTGAAGTCGGCCATTTTGGATCCAACTTTAGTTTTTTCAATGGGAAGAGGGTCATGTGACACATCAAACTTATTAAGAATTTCACAAGAAAAACAATGGTATGCTTGGTTTTAAGGTAACTTTATTCTTTCATGAGTTATTTACAAGTTTCTGACCACTTATAAAATGTGTTCAAAGTGCTGCCCATTGTGTTGGATTGTCAAGGCAACCCTCTTCTCCCACTCTTCACACGCTGCTACCACAGGCTTCCAGTATGCGTAGTTGCAGGTGCTGCACATGTTGTATCTTCACAGCATAGACAATTGCCTTCAGATGACCTCAAAGATAAAAGTCTAAGGGGGTCAGATCGGGAGACCTTGGGGGCTATTCAACTGGCCCACGACGACCAATCCACTTTCCAGGAAACTGTTGATCTAGGAATGCTCGGACCTGACACCCATAATGTGGTGGTGCACCATCTTGCTGGAAAAACTCAGGGAACGTGCCAGCTTCAGTGCATAAAATGGGAAACACATCATCATGTAGCAATTTCACATATCCAGTGGCCTTGAGGTTTCCATTGATGAAGAATGGCCCCACTATCTTTGTACCCCATATACCACATTATGGGTGTCATTCTAATAAAAAGTCCTAAGTGTCAAGTAAAAAAAAATTGCAAAAATTATTTTCGTATTCAAACAAAAAAAAAATTAGGGTCACTAAACCACCATGTGCCCAAATCCAAACAAACCAAAAAGTTGCCTGGACATTCAGGCCTTTTATAGGTCCGGTCATGAAAGAGTTAAATATAGATATTTAATTGTGAGGAATCTGCATCCCTGTACTAGTATCAGTGAGTCTTGCTCTCTAATAAACACTGATAACCAACAGATTTTTGCTACAGGGACAATCACTAGTTCATATCCTACAATAATAAATATGTTTCTGTAAAAGGCCGAAGAAGCATGACCTTGGTGAAATATTGTCTGCAGTAAATGCTGCTACAACCCCTGGCAGAAGTAATCCCGGGCCTCTGAACTATTAAGGCAATAAACACTGAGCCTTACCGAAGATACAAGGGAATTGTTCTCTCACTCGTACTGGTTTAATATCTGTTTACATGACACTAGAAATCTATTTGCACTTGACCTCTACCTCCAGCCTATATCATGGCATCATTTGTTTTTATTTCTCCATGTTATATGGTTGTCTGTTCCTAGCTATTACTTCTAATCATCCACCAGCTACATACAGTACGACATTCTAGTAGATATTCTAGTGCTTTAGGCGGTTCATCACAACTCTACAACCACAGTAACATATACACAACTGCACAAAGTAAAGGTGTCATTTTGTTTTAACCCTTAGGATACCAGCGCAGTACATGTAGCCGGGACAAAAACCCCAGCGCCGTACAGCTACGGCGCTCTGATCGGGCGGGCGCAGGAGCTGCAGTCGCCCGATCAGCTACAGGGGTCTGGCAGTGGCCGATAGCCGGACCCCTGCTGTATGCACTGGCATCGTTGAAAACACAGATGCCGGTGCATTAACCCTCGCACTGCCGCGGCACGTGCAGGTATCCTGTCGGGTTGCGATCCCCATCGTGTCCCAGCGCTGGACCCGATGGCAGAGAAGGCAGCCCGATGCCTTGCTTAGGCATCGGGCTGCCTTCTACGGAAGCCTGTGAGATCCAGCCCCCTGGATCTCACAGGCAGCAGGCTGTCAGTGTATTACAATGGTAATACACTTACAGCCAATGCATTACAATACAGAAGTATTGTAATGCATTGTACAGGGGATCAGACCCCCAAAAGTTGAAGTCCCAGACTGGGACACAAAATAAAGTGAAAAAAGAAGTTAAAAAAATAAAAAGTTTTACAAAAAAAAAAAATTAAAGTTTCAAGTAAAAGAAAAAAAGCGTCCTTTTCCCAAAATAAAGTTAAAAAAATTGCAAAAAATAGGGAAAAAAAGAAAAGTAGGCATATTAGATATCGCCGCGTGCGTATCGACCGGCTCTATAAAAATATCACATGACCCACCCTGCTAGGTGAACGCTGTAAAAATTAAAAAATACAAACAATGTAAAAAAAAGCCATTTTCTGATCACCTTGCCTCACAAAAAGTGTAATACCAAGCGATCAAAAAGACGTATTAATCCGAAAATGGTACCAATCAAACCGTCATCTCGTCCCACAAAACATGAGACCCTACCTAAGACAATCGCCAGAAAAATAAAAAAAATAGGATAGTTAGAAAATGGCAACACAAAAACAAGATTTAATTCTGTTCAAAAATTAATTTACTGTGTAAAACTTAACAAAAAAAAAAATAAAAAAAATAGACATATTGGGTATTGCCGTGTCCGTAACAACCTGCTCTATAAAAATATCAAATGATTTGCCCCTTTGGGTGAATGCTGTAAAAAACAAATAAAAAAAAAGTCAAAACAGCTATTTTTTTAATCTTGACTCACAAAAAGTGTAATACCAAGCGATCAAAAAGTCTTATGTACTCCAAAATGGTACTAATGAAAACATCACCTCATCCCGCAAAAAATAAGACCCCACATAAGACAATAACTCAAAAAAATAAAAATCAATGGCTCCCGCAAACCAATCCATCAGAATCTGTGCTGCAAAATCCATATGGCGCTCCTTCCGTTCTGAGTCCTGCCATGTGCCCCCACAGCAGTTTACTACCACATATGGGGTGTTGCCGTATTCAGGAGAAAATGAGTAACAAATTATGTGGTGCTTTTCTCCTGTTAACCCTTGTGAAAATGAAAAATTTGGGGCTAAAGCAACATTTTATTGAAAGAAATGAAAATTTTCATTTTCACAGCCGTTTCCAAATTCCATTAACTGCTTAGGGGGTCAAAGTGGTCAGTACACCCCTTAATATATTCTTTGAAGGGTGTAGTTTCCAAAATGGGGTCACTTTTTGAGGGTTGTTGTTGAGACACGTGATGGTGTCTCCATGGTTTTCTTTTAATTTGCATATTGCTTTCCCAGGGAGCCTTGTTTTAGATTCACCAACGTTGAGACTCGTGATGGTGTCTCTGTGGTGATGATGGTTGATCTCCCTGAGGTCAATCATCTTTTCTTAAATAGTCTTTTACTAGGCATTGCTCCCACTAGCCAGATTCCTACTCCACACTGATGAGGGGCAAATACCCCGAAACAGCTGTCTGTGGATGGATACCATGCTTTGGCATAGGTGGTTTCCTTTTGGAGACTGCCCTTCCCTTGGTTGTTCCTTCCCGGTGAAAGGCCTGGCTAGTTTGACCGTCGTTGAGACACGTGATGGTGTCTCCGTGGTTTTCTTTTAATTTTCAAATTTATGACTGTCATGAAGTATAATGTATCACGAGAAAACAGTCTCAGAATGGCCTGGATAAGTAAAAGCGTTATAAAGTTATTACTACAGAAAGTGACACGTCAGATTTGCAAAAATCGGCCTGGGATTTAAGGTGAAAAGTGGCTCGGTACTGAAAGGGTTATAAAAAGGGACTAAGGCTTCTATAGAGAAACAAGATGGGTCCTTGCTCAGGTCTATTCTTTAATGTGAAGGCTGGGGTTAAGAATAGTTCTCAGCACTGGAAGTTGTGAGAGGGAGGACAACTTGCTCCCAGATATAAGCTAGAACATGATTCATCAGACCAGGCTTCTTCCTTTGCTACATTGTCCAGTCTGATTCTCATGTGACCATTATAAGCAGTGGATCAAGGTCAGAATGACTGATCTACAGCTACAAAGCCCCATGTACTGCAATTGGGCATGGATTATGTATTCTGCCTTCTTCTTTCACAGTCAACATTTAAGTTTTTTTTTTTAGTTTTATCTGTAATCCTATCCTCAGGATATGTCATTAGTATGCGAGCACTGCAGCCTTTTCTAATCTTACCAAGCACAGTGCCATCCATTGGATAGCGGCTGTGCTTGGTATCACAGGTCAGCCCCATTCACTTGAATGGGACTAAGCTGCGCCTAAACAATGTGACCAATGAACTTGACATAACTGGCCTAGGAAGAGGCCACAGCCTCTTCAAACAACTGATCAGCAAAGGTGCTGGGAATTGGAATGCTATCTATCACATACTGATGGTCAGCAGCATAAAACAGTTGGAAAACCCCCATAACTTTTTCAGCAATTTGTGGAACAGTAACTTTTTTTTTGTAGGACTGGATCAGACAGACTAGATTTTGTTTCTCACATGCATCAATGAGGTCTGAGTGCTGATCCTGTGGTTGTCTTTCATCAGACTACTATTGTTAAAGGATATCTGTCAGTAGATTTGTACCTATGAAACTGGCTGACCTGTCGCATGTGCGCTTGCCAGCTGAAGACATTTGTGTTGATCCCATGTTCAAGAACTGACTGTTAGCTTGCTGCCCTGCTGAGAAGTGTATTGTAAAAAGTTTAAAATAGACAACACTTGGTGAAGTAAATGTCTCAAACATAACAGAATATTTTTGGATTTAGACAGTCTTTATAACAGAAGCTGACACCTCTTCATACATGCTACACAACTATTTATCGTACATTCCAACATCGCAAATCACAGAATATTTAAAGACGCGCTCATTAGTGCCGCCAAAATTTCCAAAAAAGAACCATTCTAATTGGCACAAGTTCTGTTGTGTTGTTCAGTTGGACATTCCAAATCTTAATGGATTTACATGGAGCATGTCGACAATATCAAAGTGTGCAAAGTTCTCTTTGACATCACACTACTCTACAATCTAATTTGCTGTCTAATCACAGATCAATCTCATGTTGCTGCCAGTGATGGACATGAATACTGTAGGACCATATATAATCAATATAAGGTATCTAAATAATCTTACAGGGATTGTGCAGAGTTTTAACCCCTATCCACAGGATGGGATATAACTGATCAGTGAGCTCTGCGACCCCCACTGATCCTAAGAACAGCGGTCCCCTTTTCATTTACTCATGGAGCGGCAGGTCAATCAAGTGCTATTCTATTCATTCTCTATGGACTGTTGGACATACCAGAATATAATGTTAAGCTACCTCTTACAGCTTTGTAGGTAGAGCAGAGTAGTAACGCATTGTTTCGCATTTTCATTTTGTACTCCCTGCCTTCATGGAGCCATAATTTTTTTTATTTTTCCAGTTACTCAGCCGTATTAGGGCTTGTTCTTTGTGGGACAAGTTGTACTTTCTAATTGCACCATTTAATATTGTATACAATGTAGTGGGAAGCTGAGAAAAAAAAAATCCCAAATGAGGTGGAACTGGAAAAAAAAAAAAAAAAACAGAATTCCACCACAGTTTTATGGGTTTTGTTTTAATGGCCTTCCCTATGTGGTGTGAAAGAAATTAAAGGGGTTCTCCAAGTTAAATTTATTGATGACCTATCCTCAGGTTAGGTCATCAATATCAGATCGGCGGGGGTCTGACACCCGGCACCCCCCGACGAACAGCTGTTTGAAGAGGAGGTGCACACCATACCCCCCCCATTCATTTCAATGGGAAGGCTCGTTCTCATACAAGTCTATGGGAGCGATCCTTCCCATTGAAATGAATGTGGCGATTAAGTGTAATTACACCTACTCACCGCTACCCATGTTACAGTAAGCGTGTAAACAATGAAGAGGAGGCAGCGCTGTTACGGCACGCGCCTCCTCTTCAAACAGCTGATCGGCGGGGGTGGCGGGTGTCGGACCCCCGCCGATCTGATATTGATGACCTATCCTGAGAATAGAAAATAAAAAAATGGCTGCACAAAATTTCACAAACAAACAATAGAACTGAGGAATGGGGATCATTCTAAATTAAAATGGTATTATACCTACTAGAAATTAAAATTGAAAAAATAGAAGCTCTTTGCGCACATTTTTGTCGGGCCCATCTACCAGGCATCATGGTGGCTTCTGCAGATGGGTACCTAACACTAACAGACTGCCTCTCTTGGACTTACCTAAGCCTACAATATTCAGGGAGATGTAGGAACCAGCTACATTTATACTCTGCTCAGAAGCCCCAGGCAGATGGGAGTTGCTCAGTCTAAAAGAGGCCGCTACCCTCAATATATACTACAAAAAAATTTAGACTAGCAATACATGTTCATAGGTGCATATCCATAAAGCAAACATACAGAAAATAAAAAAAAAGGCTGCACAACATTTCACAAGCAAACAATAGAACTGAGGAATGGGGATCATTCTAAATTAAAGTGGTATTATACCTACTAGAAATGAAAATTGAAAAAATAGAAGCTCTTTGCGCACAGAGCTGTAGCTGGTTCCTACACCGCCCTGAATATTGTAGGTTTAGGTAAGTCCAAGAGAGGCAGTCTGTTAGTGTCAGGTACCCATCTGCGAAAGCCACCTTGACGCCTGGTAGATGGGCCCGACACACGTTTGATCAAAAATGTGCGCAAAGAGCTACTATTTTTTCAATTTTCATTGGGACATGTCCTCAATTCCAGTGACGGATTTCCATACACGGGGCACCAACTGTCAGATATCCAAGGGGACAATCCTGGAAGAGCTTTGGTCATTATGGCAACTGGGAACTGCACCTTCAAATGCATAGGTAAAACTGAATAGGGTCAGTACAATTACAGTGACACCACATTTGTATAGTCTTGTGTTTAAGTACCGGAAAAATAAAAACTGGAATTTTTTTTTTATTTTCATAGTCTGACCCCCATAATGTTTTTATAGTTTTATTTACAGAGCTTTTTAGGGGCTCCTTTTTTGTGGGACGATCTACAGTTTTTTATTGATTCAATTTTGGAGCATGTATGACTTTTTGATCACTTTTTATAAAAAAAAAAAATTGGGAGGTAAATCGGACATTTTTTTCTTGTTACGCTGTATGGGATAAATATTTTTATATTTTAATTGTATGTTCATTATGGGACGTGGTGATGCCTAGGGCTCTGTTCAGAGAAGAAAAAGTTCAATATCCAAGGGCTACAAGGCTTCTTCACCATAAAGTACTGTGAATCTGTGGAATAGTCTAGCTTAGGACGTGGTCATAGCAGGGACAGGTGATGGCTTAAAAAAAGTTTAGAGGAATTTCTTAGAAGAGAATAATAGTAAAGCTTATATAAACTTATAGGATTCTGGGGTCTCACTTTCATTCACATCCACTAAAATCTCTTGGTTGACAGATACCTTTTTTCAACTATACTTGTTCATGTAACAAGGAAGAGGCTGAAGAGAGTGCTAGATGTTGTTAAGAGTGCACTGCAATGTTCTACTTCACTTTGCCATACATGACCTAAGATGTTGCCTACTTAATGGGTGGAGAATATGGCACCAGACAATCTGGACCTACAAGACCCTTCTGACATGTAGAAATGGTGCTTTTTCTAACAAACGAGAACTTAAGACAATATTGTTTTTTTGTTTTTTTTTTTAATTAAAGATAAAGCATTACATTTCATATAAAATATACTCTTTTGCAATATGATATTGTAGTAGTTATAATTTTATATATATTATAACAAGTGCAGACTACAGTATAATACCATGGCATACTTAAGATGTCATATGCACAACATCAAATCCCTTGTGGAAGATGGACAGTGTTTTTAATAAAGCAAATAAAGGAAATTTGTCACCACAATTCAGGAGTATTATCTACAGTAACACTGCACATAAAGGGCACAGGTTGCCATTTTATTTACCTACTGCTCCCATTCACCCAGTGTGAGAGCTTAACCACTTCCCATCCGGGCCATTTACCCCCTTCCTGACCAGGCCTAATTTTACAAATCTGATATGTGTCACTTTATGTGGTAATAACTTTGGAACACTTTTACTTATCCAGGCCAGTCTGAGATTGTTTTCTCGTGACACATTGTACTTCATGTTAATGGTAAATTTGAGTCAATATGTTTTACCTTTATTTATAAAAAATCTAAAATTTACTGAAAATTTTGAAAAAGAAAAATCACAATTTTTTAATATGAATTTCTCTGCTTTTAAGTTGCATAGGGATATCCTGCTTTTAAGTTGCATAGGGATATCCATATGTCCACTTTATGTTGGCGTAATCTTGGAAATGTAATTTTATTTTTTGAGGACGTTAGAAGGCTTCAAATTTTTAATGTAATTTTTAAGATTTTCATGAAAATTTCCAATAGTTAATTTTAAAGGACTTTTGTAGTTCTAAAGTGACTTTGAGGGGCTTAAATAATAGAAACCTCCCATAAATGAACATATTTTAGAAACTACAGCCCCCAATGTAATCAAAACTGATTTTACAAAGTTTGTTAACCCTTTAGATTTACCACAAGAATTAAAACAGAAAGAAGGTGAAATTTAAAAATAAATATATTTTTTTTGCAGATTTTCAATTTTTAATTAATTTTTCCTATAAGATAGCAAGGGTAAACCGCAAATCAAACCTGAATATTTATTTTCCTGATTCTGACGTTTGCAGAAACACCCCATATGTAGTTGTAAACTGCTCTGTGACCAGCAGTAATGAGAGGGAGATAGTACAAGCATTTGTGATGGCTTTGACAGCTTGTCAGAGTGATCAAAAGCCTGGAGACCAGGAAAAAAGGTCTCAGGTTACAGCTCCATGTTCTTTGCTGTCAGGAGGCAGCTGAGTCATGGAGCTTCTATGTACAGGTGCTGCACACAGGGGGCAAAGCAAAGTTTTAAAACGTCCATTCAGAGATAGAGATCCACTACTAGGACTACCATGCTTGAGAGGACTCTGGTCCCGACAATGTACGTATTTCAGCACAGCTTTAAACACTGACAACGAGGAAAAGGGGGCATAGAAAAAAATAATTAAAATTACCACCTGGACTCCTTATTTGCAGTGCTACTAATTTATTTGTCCAAGACTGTGGTGACAGATTCCTTTTAAAGGGTTATTACCATCTCAAACATTGATGGCATATACAGAGGACAGATGCAGGTCCCACTTCTGGAACTTGCATCTATCTCTGGAACAATCATCCCCCTGTCCACCAAGGTATGTTTGCCAGTGGCGTTCGGAGTTACAGGAGCAGTCAAACCAGCTGTGCTATGCCGTTTTTGTATCTCTCTTACAGGTCAGGGATATGGCATAGCACAGCAAGATACACTGTTTTCGTTGAGGAAACAGAAAAGCTCTACACTGTTTCTGTAACTCCCATTCAATTTTATGGAAGTTACAGAAACCACACTGCACAGCTTGCTTGGCTGCTTCTGTAGTCTGGCAACTGCATCCACCTGGGGACATTCTGACATGGGAATACCCTTGTAAGCCCATTACCTATTCTCTATTGTACTGAGGTCTACTTACACATTAGGCACATCATATACTCTTCTATAGCAAACCATATATTTCCTTCTCTAGTTGATCTGTTTAACACAGATTAAATTCAGATTAAATATGGCTATAATTTACAGTATTTTAAAATAATAGAACTATGATTTTTTTGGATTTCATCATACGAACGTGAATCTTTCAGACTCCAGGGATCTGGTAGTCCTTCTACCCTCCCTAAAATTTCCCAAGAAGCCTTCAAACAAGACCTTGGTTACTTTGTCCCATTTATCTGTGCTAACTAGAAACCAGGGCACAATAAATGCTTGTCCAGAAGCCTACTCATGGCGGCACCCGTCGCATATTTTGGCGCTTGGCTATTTTCGGCACTCCCATGGAAGTTAATAGAATGTGGTCGCACATGCACGGTGCGCTCTTGTTTTCTTTGAGAGCTTCATTCTAGAGATGTGTGGGTCCCAAAGGTGGGACCCATACCTATATGACATTGGTGGCATATCTTAGCCATATGCCACCAATGTTCCAGGTAAGACGACTCCTTTAGGATATAAAGGTTCCGTCTGCCACCATAGTGAAGAACACAAAGGATTGGGTAAAGGATTTCAGTGAGATTGCCAACAACTTATACCTAATTAAAAAAAAATCTAGAATTTAGATTTTCAAAAGAAATTTTGTCCTGTAAGAATAACTGAACGGGGGTGGGGGGGGGGGTTAGAAGTATTATATCAGGGGTGGCCAACCTTACAGACACAAAGAGCCAGAAAAAAAAAGCATGACTACCAGGAGCCACAAGCTATACACTTACATATGAGTCACCATATTTTTCGCCCTATAAGATGCATCTACGTTTTAACGGAGAGAAATAAGAAAAAAAAATGATTTTTCATCTGATCTGAAGTCTGATGAAAAATATTTTTTCGTTAACAGAGAAAAAAAAGAAAAAAAATTCAGCCCCCCAATCCTCATCTGACCTAAAATAAGATCCCCAATCCTCATCAAACCTGATGCGCACAACGTCAGGTCATAGTTCACGTCTCCATGTACTACATTCTGCACTGTGTGCATCAGGACGTAGTGGAGAGAGAGCTAGAGCTGCAGAGTAGCAATGGTGCTCCAACAGGAAAGGAGATCTGAGCATGTGGTGGAGAGTGAGCCGGTCTGACTGCTTCCCGGCTCCACCAAGAGCCACACTTGAAGAGGCAAAGAGCCGCATGTGGCTCAAGAGCCACAGGTTGGCCACCCCTGTATTATATGGTTATAAGCTTCTCAGATCATAGAGAACACCAGCATGACTACTTGTAGTTGTAGGGAAACTAGCATCTCCAATATATTTCCACATTGTTATTACAACCCCCAAATACTAACATCTGCCCTTTTTCCCTATGGTGCTAAAAATCTTGAAAGACTTCCCCATCATCAAAGGAACCCATTCTTAAAGGGAACCTGTTATCAGTTTCATGTAGCTGAAGCCATAGTCAGCACGGAATCCTGAAAGGCTCCCTCATTGCAGAGAGCTAGGTTTTACTGTAAAACACAGCATTGTTTCAGAGCCAACAGTTAAACAAAAATGAGTCAGGCACGGCTTCTTCCTGCCCTGGTGGATTGACAGGTTTCTCCCTTTTTGCATGTAGGGAAAGACCTGTCAGTGAAGTCAAGCAGGACAAAGAGAAACCATACAGCAGACTTTTCTCCCCCTGCCCATTTTTTAAACTATAGTGATCCCTCAAGATACAATGGCCTCAGGATACAATATTTTCAACATACAATGGTCTTTTCTGACCCATCGTAAGTTGAAACCAGGCTCAACATACAATGTCTCAGACTCGGATCCAACCAATCAAAGCCACTTCTCTGGTAAAATAGCTGTTAGATGCTAGTTATCAGCTATTCCTGACTGTTATATGCAAGTCATGTGAGTTGTTTTATTTGTCTTAGTTATCTGCTTATTTTTCTTAAATCTTCATTTTCTCTTATCTTGGATGACATTTTGGGGCTTTGGAACAGATTACTCAACTTACAATGGTTTCAACATACAATGGTCGTCCTGGAAGCAATTACTATTGTATCTTGAGGAACCACTGTAGTTCTTTGTAATGAAGGAGCCTGTCAGGATTTCGAGCTGATCATGGTTCAGGTACCATGAAATGGATGACAGGTTCCATTTAAAGAAGCACTGTGACAAAAAATGTAATTCTCTGGCCCATTAGAAAGGTATATGATGTAAATGGTATTGAAGATAATCTTACCGCTGTGAGTTATAACCTCCCTTCTGGTCCTCAGCTGGGTCATGTGACCAGCACTCTGATCTCCAACTGACAGAACATCTTATGTGTGAACAGGAAGTCAGATTATCTAATGATTCCTATGACAGCCGTAATGTCAGTAATAGGAATGAGTAGAGAGACCAGAAGGGAATGAATTATTGTTGTTACATTATTAATTATCTTTATAAGATTACCTTTATTACAATTTACAAAATGTAACATTCCAAAGGCCCAGAGAATAAGGGTAGAGCAACACAGCGAGTTTGGGAGTGCCATGGGTCATGCGCCCAAGTATCACAGTGTAGCAGGACTGCCATAGCAATGAATGGGATCGCAGTGCGACTTGCACGTTTGTTGCTACCGCAACATGCAAACTGGTTCAAAGTGTCACAGTTGCAGCAAATGTGGGATGATTATAGAGGTATGAAGAATAGACTCTTTATCTTGATCAAGAAAGGGTGCTGTTGCTACACCCATCATGTGCTTGAAGAATGAGGCCTGCTTCATAGGGTATTTCTTCTGGTAAAATATCTGGAGAGCATGCACTATGCTAAAGGCACAACAAACGATATAGACATCAGCAGTATTACTGTCAGCACATCATCACTTAATTGTAACAGCCTAGTAGTAACACACATTTTCTAAAGTGCTTTATATTTTATAAGCATAGACTTATCTAAGGTACAGAAAGTATTTAAAATCATAACTGCATTAAAAGCAATGTCGATTCAAGGTAGTATACGGTTATCATCAATGCTGAGAGACAGTGTACAATAATCAATATTACATGTTATATTTTTATACTATATAATATTACAGAGAGATGATTAACGTATTATGTAACGTGGACAAAGGCAACTGTCCTCGATCTAAACCAGTGTACTTGTTCTAATGAGGTTACATAGAAATAAATAATAAGGATACTGGATTCCATCACCTGTCATTTTACAGAAATAAATACTTCAAAACTCACAACTTACTTTTGACCTACAATTTAGGCCTCTTTCACAAGAACAATACGGACTGTGTAAGGATTTGTTCAGGATGCGTTCAGTGAAACTCGTACCATTTCACAAGAAAATTCAGTCCATTTTGTCTGCAATTGCGTTCAGTGTTTCAGTTTTTTCCACGCGGGTGCAATCAGTTTTGATGCGTTTTTCACGTGCATTAAAAAAAAAAAAAAACCCTGAAGATTTACAAACAACATCTCCTCGCAACCATCAATGAAAAATGCATTGCATCCAGATTTCATCCAGGTTACATCTGGATGAAATGCGTTTTTCACTGAAGCCCCATTCACTTCTACGGGGCCAGGGCTATGTGAAAAATGCAGAATATAGAACATGATGCGTGAAAAAAAATGCTCATGTACACAGACCCATTGTAATAAATGGGTCAGGATTAAGTGGGGGTGCTATGTGTTCACGTCACGTATTACACCCTCACAAAAAAACTTTGCTCATGTGAAAGGGGCTTTACTTTTGACCTAAAATACTCTACACTAGCCATACTGGCTAATGGTTTTCACATCATGGATACTCGTTTACTTGCAAGTTAGGAAACTGATGTTAACCTGTTTTTCCAACCAAACACTTATGGTATATTGACTACATCTACGGGAACCACACGAATGTAGAGAACACACAACCAAATCTTTGTGGTTCCTTGGGTTCCAGAGGACTACCACAAATTAGGCATTTTACATACACTTTACTAGAAAAGTCTTTGGTGACACCCCCATCATTAGTTAGTTGTTTAAACTTGTACGAAGCTTTAAACATATTCAGGGCTGACGTCTTGGATACTGGCCCTAGCAGTGAAAGAAATTCCCTGAAAGATAGATAGATAGATATATAGATAGATATATATATATATATATATATATATATATATATATATATATAGAGAGAGAGAGAGAGAGAGAGAGAGAGAGATAAAATTGTTTTCACACCAGAACTGGACATTGACCATCAACCATCTCTAATCAGCTTTCTTTTTCAATTTTTGGTCTTTGATAGCTGGGAGTTTCTTGCCTATAAATAATTGCTTTAATCGCTTTTTAGGCTCTGATCAGTGCTCATTATAATATAAATATCTTGTAAATATTCAATTCCTGCTAAATGTAAGTCTTCTTTACAATTTACTTCCAAGGGGACCTCTAGGATGGTTGCCAATAGTGTCCATGTGATTGAAATCAGTGCCTAGTAAGACTCTTTGAACTATAATATAGGGCTGCAAACTGAAAAAATTAAGAATATGGTTAATAATGAATCAATTATGTCTAAATGCAATGCCAACTCTATGTCGAGTATATTATGTGACTTGCTAGGTCTCGGAACATAGGGTGAAGTTCATGGAAGAAATGCTTTATAATATCCATTCTATAATGTAATGCATAAGGCTTACTTAAAGGGGAGGTGTCACTTGAGCAAATGGCATTTATCATGTAGAGAAAGTTAATACAAGGCACGTACTAATGTATTGTGATGGTCCATATTGCTTCCTTTACTGGCTGGATTCATTTTTCCATCACATTATACACTGCTCATTTCCATGGTTACGACCACCCTGCAATCGAGCAGCGGTGGTCATGCTTGTACACTTTAGGAAAAAGCATAGGCCTCTGCACTCTTCCATGGTACTGGCCCCCAGAGAGGTCGGTGCCTTTTTCTATAGTGTGCAAGTATGGCCACCCCTGATAGATTGCAGGGTGGTCATAACCATAAAAACAACCAGAGTATAATGTGATGGAAAAATGAATCCAGGCAGCAAAGGAAGCAATATGGATAACAACAATACATTAGTAAGTGTCTTGTACTAACTTTCTCTACATAATAAATACCATTTGCTAAAGAGAGAAAACCCCTTTAAAGCCAGGGTCATAGGTATACCAATATGTTTTAACCCTAAGCAACAAATTCGTTTTCAGCTCTTAAACTGCAGCCACAACCTGCTTATGAGATGTCGCCTGCATTGTCTTTATGGCGTACATCCTAGAAATAAAAAAGCTCTCTCTCTAACATTTAATTTAAGGCGGGTAAACATGACACCCATGATTGTCAGCTCATCAGACACAAAGTCACTACACACTATAGATCCAAATATCTAAAATAAATGGTCAAAAAGGCTTGCACTTTGAATACCCTATTCCACTTATATATATGATGGACTATGGTGCAGCATATAATACGGTCCCCATATCATTTTAACTATATCCTCTCAATAAATCTAGTTCTACTTAATGTTCAGTAAAATGTTTCTTTGATATCTATAGGCTTGTAGAGAATACATCATACAATAACCAGAGTATACACAGAAACTAACTGTTAGAGGTATCATAAATGTACTGCAGTTTTCTGGTGTGTACACAACTTCAACGCTAAAAGTTTGTGCAAGTTATGTTACTCTGCTGCCTTTGCCTCTTTGTGGAAAAGGGCGAGGGCCAGCTGCCCAGCCACATTTATCATCCTTTACGCCAGTTTTTCTGGCTTAAAAGAAAAGTAAAAAATCAGTATAGGCGCATGGACTGTTGGATGCCATGCCTAATTTATGACAAGGAGTACGCCTCGTAATATATTAAGCTCAGCCTCCGGCAGCACGCCTGGTTATCACAGACTGGCGTATGCCAGCAGTTTATGGTAAATCTTCCCCTATGTATTCAAGGTTTGAGCAGCAGTGAGCAGATCAAATTTCCTGTTGTAAATTAAATTGCTTAATACACAGGCAAAGGTTCCCTAAAGGTAAGTGCTTTGCCTAAAAATTACACGTTACAAATGGTATTTCATATTTGATGCTCTACAGCAACCCATAATGTGCTTCTATCAAAGCAAATAGATGCCTTGTCCATTACTATGGTTATAGATAATTTACGTCGTATATATAAAGCCATTTTGTCAGTTCCACCACAGGTGAAAAGGTCCCTCTAGAACCTGGGAGCATAGAAAAGGTTGCCAGTTAGCAGGCGTCTCTTGAACTCCCTCCAGAGAAGCTCCCGCTCCCTAGCAGCTCCTTTCATGACACTTCGGTTCTCCTGTGCTCTTCTGGACAGGTAGGGTAGAACTTCATTAACAGGTCCATAGGGAACATATTTATATACAGGATACCCCGCTTGCCCTGCAACAGAAATTAAAGAAATAATCACCAATAAGGACAATTTGATATTCGCTATATTAGATATTAAGCTAGAAACCTAGCTGAAAATATCAAAAACATAAAAAGAACAATAAACAAAAATCTATATAAATATAATAGGAGAAGGAAAGTTTCACAAGAGTGAAGTCCGGGAAATACGCCAGCCACATTTCCTGACCCGAACTCACTGCATCATTGTGATCTATGATGCAGTATGTTTCAGCCCAACAACAGGTCTAATATCCTTTTCTCAAATGTTGCTGTTTGTACAGTACAGTAGACCCACAGTCAGGCTGGAACTCACAGCATCACAGATCGCTATGATGAAGTGCGTTTGGGTCAGTCTGATCTGTTGTTGGTCCGGTAAATGTGGCTTTCACAAATTTCCTGAACTGAGTTAAACTGGCCTATGAAAAATAAGTTTTTATATGGATAACGTCAAAACCAAAGAAGATGGAGGATGTCTCAGTTAGTCCGCTATAAATTTTTGGGTAGGAACAATCTAGGAATGCAGCGATGTAACAGCTCAATAGCTTGGTACACCAAACAAATATATTTTGTACATGTAAGGCACTGTAAACTTATGTGGGGGGGGGATTTATTATAAGTGCAGTTTGTGGTATAAAATCCCTTTAAATTAAGGTTTCTGTAAATGTTATGGAAAACATTGTCCATGTCAAATGCTATATTAAAGGAAAAACAACCTGATACTTCTACATTTACAAGGATACTGAATTAAATTTTAAATCAGTAACTGTACAGTAAGTAGCCATTAGAGTAGCAATGAAGTTACTCTCCAGAAAAATGCCTTTTGCATTCTGCATATGACTAGTAATTGTTCCTCAAAATATCTTCAATTCTGAGCACCTCCAGAAACAAGTACATTACATGTGCTGGTCACTTACATATAGCAATTTTTTAAATATATTTTTTTACCTTTTCGATTACTTTTCTGATTGATTTCTCTTTAATGAAGAAAAATCAATTTTAATACTCACCAAGAGGAAAACTTATCTGGTCGCACATTCCCAGCAACTGTCCAAAGTATACTTTTTTCTCTTCAGGATAGAGACCTAGTTCATTCATTCTGAAGAAAAGACATACAAAACAGTTCAGGCTTTGGGAAATGCATAAAGTAGTGTTAAAAAAAAAAAACAGCAGGGAGTTTAAAAAAGCAAATAAATTACAACATCATTATAACAACGTTTATTTCCATTAAAAGCCAATTCCCTGGAAATACTACACATTTAATTCTAAATCAAAACAAGAACATGTATCTAGTTTGTGTTAATCCTTTACAGAAAGTAAAGAAAAGGGAATATTAGGCTGTTCAAAAAACAGCAGTGCCATCAGTTTTCTTTAAAAACTCAAAAATGTTAAAGGGATTCTGTCACCTCGTTTAAGCCTATAGAGCTGAGGACATGGGCTGCTAGATGGCCACTAGCCCGTCCACAATATACTTTTCCTATTGCTGTGTGTGTCTTTGTTTAGTCAGAAAAACGATTTTATTCATATGCTAATTCTGGTTATAAGGAGCCCAAGGGGCGGTTACCAATCTTCCTGGATCCCAGCCGTGCCCACTGTGAAGGAGCCCAGCACCGCCCCGCATCCTCTCATCTCCTCCTTGCTCCCCCGACTTCACGCACTCAGAGCCGTAATCTCACGCGAGCCATCTCGCGCATGCGCAGTTCGTTCCCTGATGCTGATGCCAGCACAGGGAAAGAACAGTTTACCATCACTGACAAGCGGCGTACTCGCGCATGCGCGAGATTACGGCGCTCTGAATGTGTGAAGTCGGGGGAGCAAGGAGGAGATGAGAGGATGCGGGGCGGTGCTGGGCTCCTTCACAGTGGACGCAGCTGGGATTCAGGAATATTGGTAACCGCCCCTTGGGCTCCTTATAACCAGAATTAGCATATGAATAAAATCGTTTTTCTGACTAAACAAAGACACACACAGCAATAGGAAAAGTATATTATGGACGGGCTAGTGGCCATCTAGCAGCCCATGTCCTCAGCTCTATAGGCTTAAACGAGGTGACAGAATCCCTTTAAGTTTAAACTGAAAAAAACCTTTGAGTTTTCACTTCCCTTGAATTATTGAACTAATATTTAGTGGCTAAATCATTGTTTCTGAAAACTTCGTTCATCTGTATTGCATATGGAGTCGACCAACTTCAGGCAACTCTGAACAGGTTTTGCAGTCCAGGACGATTGGACTACATTCCATATTTCTTCTGCATTTTTGGGTTTTGCCTCATAAACCACATTTTTTATGTCACCCCATAAGTTCTTTAGGTGTGACAGGGGATTGGGTTCGCCACTCTATTAACTCAATCCTGTTTGCCTGAGTTCACACTTCAGTTATTGTGGGTCAAAAACACAGAACAGGTGCAGATCTGTCCATTATACCTTATCTCCGAGTAGGCTTCACTACTGGTTTTAGCTCACAAAAACTGATGGAAATACCTGATCAAATAACTGAAGTGTAAAATCAGCCTTACTCGTGTATTTTGGGTCATTGTTTTTTAACACCCATTTCAACGGCATTTCTTCTTCGGCACAGGGCAACATGATCTCCTCTAGTATTTTGATATATTCATGATCCATGATCCCTCTGAAGCGATAAATAGGCCCAACACCGTGGTGTGAGAAACATCCCCATATCATTATTTTGCACCAGTATGCATTACTGTCTTTACAGTGTACTGTGGCTTGAATTCAGTAGTCGGGGTAGTCTGACATATTGTCTGCAGCCACTAGACCCAAAAAGAAGAGCTTTGCTTTCATCAGTCCACAAAATGTTTCGCTATTTCTCTTTGGGCCAGTCATTTTGGCTATTCTTCGACCATTTGAACAGTAATTCCTGCTTCCTTCCATGTCTTTTAGGTATTGCTTGCCACTCCAAGGCATCTGAGATCATTTTAGCTGAGCAGCCTATAATTTTCTGAACATATAGGGGAAAGGGTTTATCAAAATTGGTGGAAAGGAAAACTGGTTTAGTTTCCCCTACCAACCAATCAGATTTCTTTCATTTTTGACAGCTCTTTTGGAAAATGAAAGGTGGAATCTGTTTGGTTGCTATGGGCAACTAAGCCAGTTCTACTTTTCACCAGTTTGACTTTGTGAATGGAAAAATAAAAGAGTTATGGCTCTGGGAAGGCAGGGAGCGAAAAAAAAAAAAAAAAAACGGAAATTCGCTGCATCAGGAAAGGGTTAATAGCCTTTTCTGCAGGCCGATTATTGGTCAAACAGTGATCCATGTAAAATGCCTTCCGATCAGCTGACTAACATAAGCATAAAGCATGCAGTGGAAAAAGCATCTTTTGTTGGCAGCACACTGTCCTGTGTATACAGGGAATATGCTGTAGACAATAGTGGAAACAATGGCCACATAAATGATCCAATTCTCCTTCAACTAGCGCCAATTGACTGTACTGTCAACTGGTGCTTATTACTGCCAATGTAAAAGGACTCATTCTCTTGATTAAAAGTTGGGAAGGAAATGATTACTCATCACAGTAATTATGCTGTGAATATCAAAGACACTTTCATCATATTGTAATAATTACCATCATTCTTATTCAGCTACTCTTTTCCCTTTAATCAGTAGGTGTGGTTGTGCTCATCTATCACCAAATCAATGCCATGGCCTTTGTAAAGGTTGCCATACACTTCAGCTGTTGGACGAATGCACATGCAGCTGACAGCTATACCTCCTGACCATGATGGTCAATAGGGAAAGGGGAGAAAGTCACACCAGACATTTTGGGTGTTTGTTAAATAATGTTTTTAGAGAATGTCATGTATTATAGGATGTATACTGTATTTCTCGCTTTATAAGACACATCCCAGATTATAGAGGAGGAAAATACGAAAAAAATATTTCTCATCAGACCTCATATCAGATCAGACTCCCATAAATATCAGGACATCGATCAGACCCCCGTATCAGACCCCCAACAGCCCTTCATGTCAGAACCCCTACAGTCCTCTATGACAGACCCCCAACAGCCCTCCATGTCAGACCCCCAACAGCCCTCCATGTCAGACCCCCAACAGCCCTCCATGTCAGACCCCCAACAGCCCTCCAAGTCAGACCCCCAACAGCCCTCCAAGTCAGACCCCCAACAGCCCTCCAAGTCAGACCCCCAACAGCCCTCCAAGTCAGACCCCCAACAGCCCTCCAAGTCAGACCCCCAACAGCCCTCCATGTCAGAACCCCAACAGCCCTCCATGTCAGAACCCCAACAGCCCTCCATGTCAGAACCCCAACAGCCCTCCATGTCAGACCCCCAACAGCCCTCCATGTCAGACCCCCAACAGCCCTCCAAGTCAGACCCCCAACAGCCCTCCAAGTCAGACCCCCAACAGCCCTCCAAGTCAGACCCCCAACAGCCCTCCAAGTCAGACCCCCAACAGCCCTCCAAGTCAGACCCCCAACAGCCCTCCATGTCAGAACCCCAACAGCCCTCCATGTCAGAACCCCAACAGCCCTCCATGTCAGAACCCCAACAGCCCTCCATGTCAGAACCCCAACAGCCCTCCATGTCAGACCCCCAACAGCCCTCCATGTCAGACCCCCAACAGCCCTCCAAGTCAGACCCCCAACAGCCCTCCAAGTCAGACCCCCAACAGCCCTCCAAGTCAGACCCCCAACAGCCCTCCAAGTCAGACCCCCAACAGCCCTCCAAGTCAGACCCCCAACAGCCCTCCAAGTCAGACCCCCAACAGCCCTCCAAGTCAGACCCCCAACAGCCCTCCATGTCAGAACCCCAACAGCCCTCCATGTCAGAACCCCAACAGCCCTCCATGTCAGAACCCCAACAGCCCTCCATGTCAGAACCCCAACAGCCCTCCATGTCAGAACCCCAACAGCCCTCCATGTCAGACCCACCATCAAACTTTATATCAGCCCTTTATTTCAGACCCCCATCAGACCTCAGATCAGCCCTCATTGTCAGACCCTATAATCAGAGTTCCTTGCCAGAACCATCACACCTCAGATCAAAATAAAATAAAAAAACTACTCTTACCTCTCCTGCACTGCAGCTCCTCTCCATCTCCGGCAGCAGTCGCACTCCCATGTCTTCTCCAGCCTGCGCTGCACTGTCACCTACGTCCTGATGCTGTACAGGGTCAGGACAGTGCAGTGCTGGCCCCAGGAAGGAAGACCAGGGACGGTAAGTACTGGAAGTGCTTGCAGTGCTTCACTCCCCACTCCCGGCACCTAATGCTATTCCCTTTAAAAGACAAATGGCCACTACCCCCCCACACCTTTGGGGGAAAAAAGTGTGTCTTATAAAGCGAAAAATACTGTAATTGTATAAGCTGTCTGTTTGTGTTATTTCCAGCGCTGGTGGCTGCAGAGAACAGCTGATGAGTGGGGATTCTGAGTGTTGGACCCCCACCGGCCCTAAGGATAGGTCATCAACATCTAGGGCCTGGACAAGCCCTTTAACTGTAGAAGCACTTATCTCTATAACAGAGCTAAATAAGGTCTTGTTGAGAAATTATAGCTTGAGATTTTTAATATATACAAGAACACTCTCCTTTTAATAAAAGGCAGGGCTTTAATCTGCAAAAAGAAAATCAATACAAACAAAAAAAAACTGCATAAGCAGACTTTATTATTACACTCATGCACTAGCCTACTTAAATCAACCACATTAGGCATTCACTGAAGAATAATTAAATCCAGAGGACTTGGAGCTAGAGTAAGCAAAGTAATAATTTCATACCTTGTGTGTTGTACCTGATGGATCAGAAAGGACACATTAACAAGAATTGTGGTGACTACATTTGTCCTCCATGGTATGAGTAATGAGACTGTAAGTAGCTTCTGTCAGAGCATGGAGATAATATTAGCATAAATCACATGCAGTCCCTTGTAAACACAGTTCCCAGTTCATGAGAATTATTTAGGGTTTAACCACTTAGTGACCAGCCTGTTATGGGCCTTACTGACCAAGCGTTTTTCTTCATTTTTTAATTGTGCTTTCCAAGAGCCATACCTACTGTATTTTATTTTTCCCTCTATGTAGCAGTATAAGGCCTTGTTTTTTTATAGGACCAGTTATGGTTTTGAATGGTGTCATTATGGGGTACACATTACTTTATGATTAATTTTTATTAACACTTTCTGGGAGGGAGATGGGGAAAAAAAAAGCAATAATGCCACTGAGTTTATAAATTTGAAGGCGTTCATTTTTCAGTACAAATAACAAAATGATGACAGCCATACCAAATACATATAGTTTTTTTTTTTACGTTTTACTACTTTTGTTTAATAAAACCCCCTTCTACTTTTCGGATTGCCGCTTCCCAAAGCCCATAACTTTTTTATTTTTCTTGATTTTTTTGCTTAATGTTTGCGGGATGACTGGTAGTTTTCACTGGTATAATTTTGAGGTAATTACACTTTTTGATTGCTTGTTATTAAGTTTTTTTGGTGGCAATTCTGCTTTTTTTTACTGTGTTCACCGTAGGGGATAATTTACATGATATTTGAGTAGTGTGGGTCATTATGGAAACGGCAATACCAAAGATGGGGAGATTTTATTTATAAGAGTTTTTTTCAATGAAAAAAAAGTACCATATTTTTAACCCTATAAAATGCACCTGCTCATAAGACGCTAGGTTTTAGATGAGAAAAATAAGAAAAACATGTATTTTTTTGCTTGTAGGCACATAGATTGTTTGCACTTTATGGGATTACTTGTCTTTGTCGAATTACACTGGTATCCATGCATTGCATATGTAGCTACTGGAATTTTGCTACAGTAAGAAATGTTGCACGTCAATTGAGCTGTCTTTGTTATTTCCCATGCTACAGGTATACAGCGGTGAGAAACTCTAGGGGCCAACAGTGGACAGTAGTGAGTCCACCTCCGGGCATTTCTAGTACAGGGTTTATTCCAGAGACACCAGATAGATTGTTATCATCTGTACAAAATACACAGATATTAACAGTATTGAAATCTTGACCAGTTATGCCTGATATACTGTGGGGGGCATTTATGTAATGCTCAGTGGGCTTATGACCTACTGTAAAATTAAGTTGTTTTATTAACTAATTCCAAGTCTTACATGCTAGTCAGAATTATTTCAATAAATGCAATCAGTTAAGAAAAGAAGCACTACCTTTTCAGAGTGAATTTCACTGTGTCTTCATTGTGAGAGGCTACCATCACATTTGCTTTACGATTGTGTCGGATCTCCTCCAAGACATAATCAAGGCATCTGTTGCAGAAAAGGGTATAATCAAAACTCACAATAGGGTCTATGATTTTCTAAAGAATTATACACCTACCGAAATGACAGTTTTCATTCAGATACTAACTGATCTTTTCCCCCTGCAGTTTAATATATTAAGATAAGAAAACCCAATTTTCAGAGATACAATGTCCTTAGAACGTTATCGAAATTATGGATTGGATGAAGCCTGGTACATTCAGGGCATTAATATCATTTAAAGCACTTTTCAGCTTTCAGTAACTGATTTTAATAAATAGAATTACAATTTATAAAAGAAAATCCTGCATATTCATGTAAATCGACATTACCAAGAAGAATTTGATTATATATATATACATACATATACACACACACATATATACACACATACTGTAGGTTGTGGTGCTTGTAAAGATCGGCAAATCAAAACAAACTGTCAAAAATATAAGTTATTTATTAACTGAGGAAAATGATCCAATATCATATCCGAGAGCCAAAAGTACAGCGACCTTTAGGATTAGCAGATAACTTGAAGGTGAAATTAGAGTCAGGTGTTTTCAGTCAGGTGTGAGTGGGTGACCTATTATATTTAAAGAACAGGGATATATAAAAGTCTGATATTTACAAACATTTGTGAAATTGTATCATGGCACAAACAAAAGGGACTTCTGAGGACTTCGAAAGAAGAGTTGTTGATGCTCATTAGGCTGGAAAAGATTCCAAAACAATCTTTAGTTTGGAATCCACCAATCCACAGTCAGACAGACTGTGTTCAAATGAAGGAAATTCAAGACCAATATTACTCTCTTAAGTAGTGGCCAACCTACAGAGCAAAGATCACGCCAAGAGCAATATGTGCAATAGTCCACAAAGTCACCCAAGGTAACCTCTAAGCACAAAAAGTCCTCTCTTACCATAGTTAGTGTTAACGTTCATAAATCCACCATCAACACCAACAGGTGGACACTAGATAACAAAAGGTGTGCATCAGGAATGTGGAGTCTGTAAGCAAAAATTCTGACTCAGACACCTACATTTTATCACACCTCAGTTCTGACTCCTTCATAAATGCCCAATAATTTAGGAATAACAAACTTACTATAGTAAAATGATAACATCAGGCTTTTTCTCACCATAATTTAAAGGGGTTGTCTCACTTTATCAAATGGCCCTTAGACCCCTTTCACACATTGGACTCGCTGCGTGTCAGTGAGAGCACCCATACTGACCTCCAAGCACTGATGGGATCGCATAGCATTATATACTGATTTATGATGCTACCGTATGTAACCCTTAAAAGTCTGGAATGTATTGTATAATATTGACATAATGCTGGCTCGGGAACATGCTTACAGAGGAAAAATGTTCTAGGATCACGACATCTTGCTTGCATGGCATTGGCATGATCATCTGATTCAGCAGTGACATTTCCACAAGAGACACATCACTACTGAAGCTAATCACTGGCTGCAGTACAAAAGGTGACAATGCCCGTGGTGGGGAGGAAGTAAATAAGCTATGAACCAGAAGCTAGGAACATGGGTGACAGCATACAGGATCAGAAGGGTGGGGTGGAGGTAACTATTATTCTTTTCTTTGCAGAGGCAGGCTGTGAGCGCCTACAAAAAGTTACTTCTTCTAGCAGTTCTCAGATGACTGTAGGTATGCCCAGAGTTGAATATCCTCCTCCAGTCTCCTTCATCATAAAATAAATACAGGAGCAAGTTCACTACTGAGCATGTGCAGAACAGTTTCACTCATTATAACTAAGGTTCAGTACGAATATACCTAGTACAAGGCACAGGAAAGAACACAGAAGAGGTAAAAGTGATTTTCTATCAGCAAAAGTGATGAGCGAAGTTTTCAAAAATTCACTTTAGCTGCTTCGCCCAACTTTGAGAAGAAATTCAGGAACAACAATCGTTTCCACCCTTCTCCCATCATTTAACCAACGCTGATTGTGGCATCTGAGAGTCACATTCAGACTATCAGGGGGTTAATCAGGGGTTAAAACAGAAAATACATACTCACCTCATCCATTTGATTGGACATTGGGGCCATCTTGATTGAATAAAACGCCATTTTACCTGTTTCCTTCCGTCAAGATGGCCTCTCCACGATCAAATGGACAAGGAGAATATGTTTTTTTTTTTTTTAAACCATTCCAGGAAAAATTAATTTATCACCACAAAGTGCCAAGAAATCCGGATTTGTGGCGAATTAAATTTTCCCTAAAATTCGGATCAAATTCCACAACATTAATCACCACGATAACACCCTGTTTATCACCGTTTTTGATAAATAGGAGCCTTAGATTGCTAGAACATACAATATATTCATGACGTTTATAATTTTTTTCTAAATTCGTATGAAGGTTAAATTAATTACAATATTAATAACAATAATACAATAACAGAACAGTTTGGGTTAAATGAGAAGCATTCTGTTTGCATTCCAACATAAAAACCTCATGCCAGCAGTGAAGCACTACGGTAATATCATTGTTTGGCCCTGTTTTGCTTCATCTGGGCACAATGAATTCTGAATTATAACAGCAAATTCTAAAAAGGAAAATATCTGTCCATGAGCTGAATTTCAAGAAAATGTGGTTCATGTAGCAAGACACAAGCAACCTTAGCAACCCTACGCACACAAGTCATTCTACTAAAAAAAAAAATGGGTAAAGATGAATAAAATTCAAATTTTGGCATAATCAATTGAAAGTACTGACCTTAACCCATACAAATATAGAAATATTGTGAAGGACCTGAAGCAAGTAGCTCATGGGAGGAAATCCACCAACAGTTGAAGCAGTTTTGTACGAAGAATCTAATATTCCTACAAGCTAATGTGCAGGACTAATCAAAAATTACCTGAAATGTTTAGTTTCAATTATTGCAAAAATAAAGGTTCACATACTTTTGCCAGTCACAGACACACAGTACAGTAATATTGGATCATTTCTCTCTATACTTAAAATTACCAGGTCTAATATTTGACTCTGTTTGATCTGGTTATCTTGATCTATGATATAGTCTTTGGTCAAATTTATGTAAAAAAATGTTGAAATGTTCACAAACTTTCACTGTACATAGACACATATTCCAATAGATTTCTGGTCTATTGGAATAGAAACGTAATAAAAAAATATTTATAGTTAAATTAAAGGAGTTGTCTGGTGAAGACCACCCTTGAAATCATGTGGGAAAGAGGGTTCCTCGCTTGGTATCCATCTCTATAAATTAGAGAGGAGAGCAGATCTGTATTCTATTGATAGCCAATTATCTTTAAAACTATACGGTGGCTACCCAGATGAATGGTTAACCCAACTGCAGGGTGGATACCAAGGTCGCTGTGGCCCACCCATATCAAAATCAGCTGTGTCTTGGGTGAAACAACTCCTTTAAAGTACAACTAAAAACTTCTATTCAACCTGCCACTACCATAAAGATACAAGTCACATGGGACAGAAAGCTCACATCTACAGTATGCTTCTGTTTGAAGGGTCCATAAATTAAAGGTAATGCATCATCAGAAAATGACTGTTTAAATCATGTTTTTGTATTAAACTTTTTTTTATATAATTATGCTCAGTTTTTCTTTTGCTTTTCCAAGTCACAATATTTTTAAAAAAATGCATATTTTCTTGCACTTTTCACATTGACCACTAGGCCTCATAAGAGTTCATTTCTAGGAATGAGCGAATCGACTTCGGATGAAACATCCGAAGTCGATTCACATAAAACTTCGTTCTAATACTGTACGAGTTTCATTTTAACTTCATTGATCCACGGGACTAGTTTCCAAAATGCATCAGGCCTTTTCAGATGTTCTTTTGCAAACTTCTGACTCTGAATTGTGTCGTGAGGACACGGGAGAAGTTTTCTTCTGATCACTCTTCCATGAAGACCATATTTGTGCAGATGTTGCTGAATAGCAGAACAATGTACCACAACCAAGTCTGCTAAATCTTCCTGAAAGTCTTTTGCAGTCAAGCAGGGGTTCTGATTTGCCTTCCTAGCAAACCTACAAGCAGCTGTCTCAAATTTTTTAAAAACCTTTTAGATGTTCTCTTGACCTCCACTGTTCCTGTTAACTGCCATTGCTTAATAACATTTCAATCTGAGGAAATGGCAACCTGAAGCCACTGTTTTAGGTTTTATCATGGTCCTCACAGTCCCCTGATCTGAACATCATAGAAAATCTGAGGATAGACTTCAAAAATTTTAAGACTCTTGGCTGGCTAAAAAAAGCATTTAAAAATTTTGATACATGCTAAAGGGGAATGCCACTAGGTACTAACCATGCGGGGTGCTCAAACTTTTGCTTCTGGACCTTTCCCCGACTTGTTATTTTTAAAATGTAACCAATCAAAATAAAAAGTTGTTTTAGCTACAAAGGGAATATGTCATCTTTACCTTTATGCATTTTGGAGAACATTTCATCCTCAACTTGCTTAACTGTTCACAGTTACAGTGATTTTGACCAGGGGTGCCCAAACTTTTGCCTGCCACTGTATATATAGATAACACAGGATCCAGTCACAATAGATATCACAGCTTATGAGCTCCTTCCTCACCTCTGCAGAGGTCATAGAGCATGCCTAGAAATCTCTCCCATAGAAGTAAGTTGGGTGCACTCCTGTCCACCAATAGCTTATGCAGCTGCTCTCAAAAGACACAAAGTTTTAGCATATTTTAGGCCTAGTAGCCAGTGTTAAAACTGCAGGATTTTATTTTTTTTTATTATAAAGATAGTGATATGGAAAACAATAAACAGGTCATTTTCAGGTGACACATTCTGTTTAAAGGCTAGTTTAGCTTTCAAAGAAGTCTCCAGGATTCTTTTTGTACATACATCACCATATCTGTCCACGGGCAGTGTCTACAATGGTAGTTCAGCCCCATTCACTTAAATATGGATGGTTCACTAGAAATGAGCTGCAATACCATGACAGACATGTCCAACATTATCACTGTGCTCATGGCTTTCTGGTATGGTATGAACACAGATTTTTTTTTTTTTTACCTATTTGAAAAAAAAATAATTTTACAGTGAACCCATTATGGGAACATAAAACAACAGCGGCAAAATATTCCTGTATTTTACAATTTCTAGGATAATGGTAATATACTCAGAGTACCCTGTTCTCTTAGCATTTGTATCCAAATTTCCATTTTTAGGTAGCACCTGAGAACTGTAGCTCAGCCGTTCTTTTTGGCTTCAATACACATAGCTAGCAGTACTGAAACAAATCCAGAAGGTGTTATTACTAAACCGTAATAAGCCATTCTCCGCCGTCTGTATGCACTGTAAAGCATATGTCCTAAACTTTCAACCAGAATGTAAAGCACCCCCTTGTTCCTGATAAGTAGGCTACAAATACTTGTCGAGTGTGTAATAATTAGTGCAAATGGCAAAAACGGCAGACTAAAGTGTTATCATGTGCTTAACAGTGTTTTATAGTCACATGCTAAACTGTAACTGTAATTATATGAATATTAGTCTTCACCCCCAACACTACAACATTACACAGGAAGATTGTTTTAACCAGATTTTTTGCATTTAAGTTTGTAAAGCCACTAAATAAATAGATTTAGCTAATGGAATCGCCTTTGGTCAGCTCGATAGGCACAATTATTGTCTATAGTGACTAACCACATTTACCACTATATTAATCCAAAGCAGAGAAGGTCACACCCTGCCTTCTCTAGGATCTATGCACACCCATTTTCTATTGCCAAAACTTTTAAGTTAAACGTTGTACACCATGGCTGGATTCAGGCCACTAATTGTAGCAGTTAGAAAGCCCATTTCCTTATGAGAAGCCCACAAAAATAAGGCTGTAATTAGGGGAATATATGTTATGCAAGCTGTAGCCTGTACAGAGGAACATCCACAATAAGAAGTAGTGGTCACAGTAAGCTATCTGGTGGCTCAGAGGACCCGCAACATTTCATACCTTGTGAGCCACATTCACGTTTGAGTAATGGCCAGGAGCCACATCAACTTTCATTTCAATCCCAGCATTTTTATGCTACACAGCTGGGATCACCCAATGCACTTAGAAAGTGCAGAGATCCAAATGGTTAAAAAAAAAGCCAAGTCGTACTGAATCTTTTCCAGAAAATCTGCTCAGCTCCTCCTGCTCCATTACAGGTCACAAAAATATTTCAGTTTAAAATACGACACTTTTTATTACAATACTCAAATGTTTTAGCAATCTGGAGAAAAAAAAAAAAAACACATGGATCGCACATCCACATCATGCACTGATCTAGTGCTTCTCAGCATAATGTTTAAACATCTTAATTGAGACTCTTAGTATACGTTTTGATCATAATGTATAGATCCCTCACTACGTTAAGGTGTCCTCTTATGAGTCAACCACGGTCCGTGGCTCCATTCAAGTCAATGGTTCCGCAAAAATACGGAATGCATACGGAACACCCTCCGTATGTCATCCGTTTTTGCGGATCCGTGATTTTCTACTACAGTCTAACGTTAACTCATTCATTGTTCCGTTTTATCTCCGCAAAAACAAGGAACAGCTACGGAAAGCATACTGAAGCCATACGGACAGTTTTTGAGGAATCACAACGGATCAGTGAAAAACGGACCGCAAAACACACACGGTCGTGTGAACAAGCCCTTTATCAGTCTTCATTGGTCGGATTTACTGTAGACAAAGGACCTCATTTTGGCAAGGCGACATCGCCAGCTGCTGTGCCACCAAGTTAACCACGGTTTTGTACTTGTAGTTTATCTATTACAACACCTTAGACCTGCATTTCAGTCTCAGATAAAATAAGCGTTTCACATTTTCCTGAGCTCCTCTTTTTAGTTCAGAATATTTAATGCACTTTCAAGGGATCAAGGAGGCCAGTGAGAAGAAATAATATATGCAACATAAAAAGGGAATCGGAAATTGGATGTTGTATTATGCTAATAAGTAATTTACTCATCATACTCCCATTCAAATTAGTTTTTATACAGCTGGCTGATTAACGGCACAGTGCGCAAATGGACAGATTCTTGGCAGTTTCATATAGTTTTTTTTTTTATATATCTGGCAAAGATTTTGGCTGTATCTGTATAACACAAAGTATAGGCTTGACACTGTGAGGCTAGTGTCGCCTTAAGCTATTCAAAGACAAATAATGTGACACATGAAATGGTGTTGACAAAATTTCCAGTGCAATTTAGTGAAGACCTATGGTCTTGCATTCAAAGTCAATGCAATGTAATGAAAGCCATTCAAGCGGCATAGAAATATTAATCTAATTTTACTTTTTCCCCATGAGCTGCTAGTTTATTTCATTGCTGCTGAGATGTGGACACAAAAAATATAACTAATATTTCAAATGTAATTGTCTTTATAGGTAACAGTTTAGAATAATCTGTCATATGTGTGTGTAGTTAGGGAATAGCAGTATTCCTCACTATTGACCTGTATCGTGGACTCATCAAAAGTTTCCCCCACATACTAGCTCCATCCTAATTGTCATTTTTTTTCTGAAATTAGCGCCAAAAGTAGGTGGAGATTAGCTGCCATAATGTCTCTCATTCAAGATACTACATGTAAACCCAGCCTCATATAGCAGTACTGAGCAGTGTAGATGTAAATCCAGCACTGGGTGATACGCCATCTATACATCTCTTTCTGCAGCCGCTTTTTGTTTCCTCCCGTCTCCAGACTGCTGTGGGTGACAGCTGTAATCAGTTGTTCTTCATAATCCCGCCAGGCTTCTGGAACTCAAACATGCAAGCAACTCTTATTCCAAAGTTCAATTGGGACCCAAAAATTATCAATTGCTTTTGGCACTCCCATACACAGAGCCTTAAGGGTATTTAGAGAATCCTGTACCAATACCAATGGATGCTCTACTGAGATATTATTCTGCCTGGGGCAAGACATCAAGTATTCCCTGCACATTTCTCTGAGGCCACTTGATTCAGATTTGCTTGCTTTAAAACTGGGACATCTGCTCCAGATTTTACCATTAAGGCGAGTGTGAGTGATCAGTGTAGGATGCAAGGAGGAGGAGAAGCGATGGATAAGTGGCAAGTCATTTTTCTGTAATAGGATACATTACAAACTTTCTTACATTAACTTGTACTATTAATTCATGGGAAAATAGAAATGATGATTACACTTTAAAGAAGGTGGATGAAGACTGGTAATTATGGCTGATTAACTGTAAGAAAAATGTGTTAGTATTAGACCAATGATTAGGTAAGTCAAATAGCCTAGTCCATGTATATTGTGGCAGCTGATAAAAGTTGAACTTTTAGGATTTCAGCGTAGCTAAATGTAACATTTAGTTTAAGCTCATAGGTATACTCCTAATTGGGAATCTTCCACTATTAGGTCATCAACCCTATAACAGAAAATTAAATTGAGTTGTCAAAAGTTGTATAGGTGTACGAGAACAGCTAAAGGTAGACATATATTTGAAGCTAAGGGGCAGAATATCTGCCCATGAGGGCTTCATAAGCAAAGTACAAAGACCAAAGTGTTCAACTTTGCCTGTACACCTCTGACGTGACACCCTTTTCTTTATAAGGTTGACAAGGAACTCACATGCTTACACCTTGAATAGCTGTTGGTCCCCACTCCTCATACACACTTGACTTGACTGTATTTTTACTGGGAAAAGCGGAGAAAGTTGATGGAGGCTCATCTCTCAAGAGATCAAAAGGATCAGGTTAAAATTCAAAATGCCCACTCCCTTTCTCTACCAAGATCATTCATTGGGGAAAGTTGGGAGCTCCTCATACACAATAGAATGTTGGCCGGTCCCGTCAATAACAGCGGTTTTGGCCAAAAATGAATAAATGTGAATGGGGTCCTTTGCAAAAAAATTATAAGACTGTCTAACTATACTGTATGTCTGAGACTTTTAATTGGTCTTTATTCATTTTCTTGTCACTTAGAGCTCTGTCCTCACCAAAGTTAGTCTAAGGGCCCATTTACACAAATGTATCGTATACGGACCCATTCATTTCAAAGGGGCCTAAAAAGATGCGGACAGCACATCATGCGCTGTCTGCATCCATATTTCCGTTCCGCGGAACCGCAAAAAAGATAGAACACGTCCTATTTTTGTCTGTTTTTGTGGACTAGAATAGGCAGTTCTATTATAGGGACGGAGTTTCTGATCCACAAAATGCAGAATGCACACGGCCGGTATCCGTGTTTTGGGCCCTAAGGCTATGTTCACAATGAACATAACATATACTCCAAAATGAATTTATAGACTTCTGTGGGCTGGATGTCAACAGATTCTTCTTCTGGTATTGGTCTGGATGGTGTGTATTGCTACAATTTGCTGCACAGCTACCATAACTATATCACTAGCCAAGTACACATGTAAAATGTGTGGATGTAATGATTAAATTACCGTATTTTTCGCTTTATAAGATGCACTTTTTTCCCTCCAAAAGTAAGGGGAAAATGGCTGTGCGTCTTATAAAGAGAATACTAGTAAGCGCTTCCATTATGGAAGCGTTCACTAGTATATAACAGGTGCTGGGAGCGGGCAAACATACTTACCCTCCTGCGCTGCAGCTCTGCTCCAGGTCCGGCGCTCCTTTTTTCCTGGCGGCGCTGCACTGTCTGACTGCGTACAGCGTCAGGACGTAGAGCGCGCACTATGACCTGACGCTGCACGCAGTCAGGTGACAGTGTAGCGGGGGCAGAGAAGACAGAGGAGCGCCAGACCCGGAGCGGAGCCGCTGCGCAGGAGAGGTAAGAGTTTTTTATTTTATTCTGATGGGGGCAGAGTGGGGTGATATGGGTGCACAGTGGGCTGATCTGAGGTCTAATGGGGGCACAATGGGCTGATCTAAGGTCTGATGGGCGCAGAGTGGGCTGATCTAAGGTCTGATGGGAACAGAGTGGGCTGATATGGGGGCTGAGTGGGCTGATCTGAGGTCTGATGGGGATCTGAAAGGGCTGATCTGAGGTCTGATGTGATATCCTGAAATTTATGGGGGGTCTCATATGAGGTCTGATGAAAAATATTTTTTCTCATTTTCCTACACTAAAATCTGGGGTGTGTCTTATCAAAGGGTGCGTCTTATAAAGCGAAAAATACGGTATTTCTAGTTTTATAGTTAAATATTAGTGTCAGAATACCGTAAACGTATGGCAATGGATCTCATATGCACTCACCTATGATACATCTCATTAGTCTTCTCATAGGTGGGATTGATCGGGTCCTCGTAGCCCACCTCTGCTGCTCGGCTCCTCTCTTGCTGCATGTAAGCCCCTCTTACAAGTTTAGCACCAAAATGCCAGCCCTCCCGTCTAGACAGCTCTATATCAGCAGTCACATTGTCATATGCTTCCTGCAAAAGAGGATAACGTACTTTTATACATTTCTCTACCTTCAAATAAATACCTAAAAAAAATATATATATTTTTTTTTATTTATCAGAGTTTATTACATACAAAACAATGAAACAGATACAATATAGATAAGTCTTCTAGAAGGTTTATTTGAATGTTCAATACAAAACGGTAAAATAGCGAAGCTGGAAGTAATCCTTTTCATGTCCGCAACGTGTCACCAAGGCTATGAGAAAAGGAGCTGTCACCTATATATTTCACCTGATATTACAGTGGCAGGTTTATAAAAGCTCACATCTAGCACAACAGCGTACAGTTATTGCCAATATAACTTGGGATCACTCAGAACCTCCGGTATGTGCGGAGAAAATAAAACAGAATTAGGTCTTTCTTGCAGAAATGATCAATTCTTCTATCCATCCAGGAACAGAATTTTGCTTTATTTATTAGATATTGCAGCCGGACCTCTCAGGGCCTGTGCTGGAGGCGGTGTGATATCTGTGGTGTCTCTAAGGCTCCAGTATTCAGTATGGGAGCCTTGATGTACTTTCTACTCAAACAAGAGCCGACTGCCATATCTAATAAACAAGGCAAAATCCAGAGATTGAATAAATTGAAGAATTGATCATCTGTTAGTAAAGCCTAATTGCATTTTTCTCTTCAAACAGGAAGCGCACTTTAAATACACCTTGCAGTATACAGCATTGTAATCCTTGTATAGTGCGTCTTCCAGGAATACCTTGTTGTTGTACAGGGCAGTAATAGTCATTGATATGCATTCTCTCACCTTTAAGTAGCACTGGTAGGTGTTGAAAATAATGGGATTGTCCTTATTAAATTTACGCTGCATTTCCAAAGTCAAACGGCTGATCGCGGGTTGGAAATAGGTCTGCTCTGCATCGACCATCAGCCGAACACCTGTTTCTACTGCTTTCTAGGGGGAAAAAAAACAAGCAAAAGCTTAATAAAAGGCAGTAAAGGTAATCGTTAAACCATAGTAAAGACAAAATAAAAGTTTGCAGATTAAATGTAGTGTAGTAATATGTCCTACAGCAGAACTATGGTACTTTTTAAAATTGCTATACATTGTGTATAATCGAAAGACGTCATAGATGATTGTTTAAAAAAAAAATTAATGGGGGTATGATTTTTCACATTATTTCTTTTTTTAATGGAGTAATTTGCAAACACAGTCCTATTCAAAATTCAGCACTCTTGTTCCTGTTGTCAAAACGCTATAGTGGCAAATAAGCAACGCCATCATGTCATACAGTTATACTGCGGAATGGTGTTCCTTACTCAAGTCAAAACTTACCTTGGTGTAAGATGCGCTAAAATTATTAAAGCCATTTTCAGGGATTACAATATTGATGACCTATCCTCTGGATAGGTTATCAATAGATGATTGTTGGAGGTCTCAAACCCTGGTACCATCACCGGTCAGCTGTATGAAGATGCTGCGGTGCTCCAGTGAGCGCTGCAGCCTCCTCACAGCATACCAAGCACAGCACCATGCACTGTATAGTGGCTGTGCTTGGTATTGCAGCCCATGCCCATCCACTTGAATGGAGATGATCTGCACATATGCCATGTGACTGATGAATGTGACGTCATTGGTCTAGGAAGAGGCTGAAGCACTCCCAGAAAACCCCTTGAAGCAAAGAGTTGGTATAGATTACTGGCGCAAGTATTGGTAAACTTGTCGGGCCACGCAGGCCCCCTTCCACTTCTTCAAGTAATGGAGAGTAGTGGCGTAAAAGCAAGATGCGCTATGAGCCACATTTTGAGACTTGCATATGGATTTTGTATATATATATATATATATATTTCTATATACAATCCTCAACATTGAAATTGTGACACCAAGAAGGAAAAGTTGTGGAATTGTGGAAATCGCAGGATTGATAGAAATGTTATTCATATGCAAATGATAAATACATGAAAACAAAATATTCAAAACATCTTGATTTATTCAGTGCTGAGTATGAGTGCCAGGCTCAGAAATACACGCACTTACACACCTTGGCATGCTGTCAATGAGGTTATTAATTGTTGTCTGAGGAATGTTCTGCCATTCTGAATGCACTGTCTAGCGGTGGTGTGAGGTCAATATGACATCTGTAGTTGGTTTGTATAGACATGGTTTGCCACCCTAGGCATGGGATGGGATGTCCAATTTCAGTACAAATTGGATTACTATGTGCCACTCTACTAATCAGACGATCTGTCCAAGCAAAGGTTCGCCTCTGTGCACCTTGGTGTCCTTCCAGTTCGTCATTGTTCTCCCAATAACTGGGACACACAATGTTCAAGAGTGTTAACATCTCAGCCTAGGTTTGTAGCAATCTGAGTTTGTAGCAATCTGAGTGATAAACCAAGCTCTGTCAGTTTAAGTATTCTGCCCCTCTCAGTTTGTGACAAGTGGTGATAACTGGCATATCGATGAACAAGAGGCATCACACAATCATCCCAAGCACGTTGATTCAATTTTTGAGGTTTCATGTGGCTTTCATGTCTCTTCCACATGCCACAGACTGGAGCTAGTTGCTTGAAAATGTGATTGTCTGCAGATGTCAGCGACCTCTGCTATTTCCTTGACCTTATGGCTTGTACTTGGTGTTGCAATTTCAATGTTGAGGAGTGAATTTATTAAATTCTTAACAATGGCAAGAATTGTTTGATTGAATTTTTTCAATGGATCTCAATGGCAGGTCATAGGATAGGTCATCAAAGTCAGATTAGTGGTGGACCAAGGTCCAACCCCCAGGAGTCCCACCTATTAGCTGTTTACAGCAGCTGGAAGCATCAGTAGTAACACATAGAACGGAGCCGCTATGTCCTCTGCATAGTGACCATTCGATGTTACTCGGCTTCTCTCTCAGTTCCAGCATCAAC
Organism: Rhinella marina; assembly: GCA_900303285.1. Classification (NCBI taxonomy): domain Eukaryota; kingdom Metazoa; phylum Chordata; class Amphibia; order Anura; family Bufonidae; genus Rhinella; species Rhinella marina. The sequence continues at coordinate 284,529 of ONZH01008678.1, forward strand.
CACTATTGATGCAGACAACGGATTGGTGTGGGTGTCAGGTGTCAGCCCCTACCGATCAGATATTGATGACTCCCAAGGTAAGGTCGTCAATATCTATAACCCCTTTAAAACAATAAACTAACGTCTGTAACACCATGCCCATAACGTGCTGTTAATACAAGCAAGCTTTCACAATAACAAGCAGCACAGCTCTGTGTTCAATCTCCATCACTGAATCATCTACTCCAATGTCAGCACAATAGGCAAGGGCTGAGGTGCCATTTTACTGGATGTTTAAGCAGCAATCATGCTGTAATTAGACAATTAATCTCTTTCTTCTTTGTGAAGGACAAAATAAAGTACATACACTTAATGAGTCTGCTTCTAAGATGCCATAAACGACTCTTTACGTCTGCTGATAACTTATGGCGCTAACAAGAAGCTGATATTGTTTTTCATCAAAGTTAAAAAGAGTGTGTTTGTTTGCATTTCATTATGAAGGATTATATTTCAGCATCAATGCATTTATTGAAATGAGTGCTTATTAAGGGATTTCAAAGACTTCCTGATACAGCTGACATTTCTAAGGGCTGTTTCTACCCTTTTAGATGTGTAAAATATAGTGGCAGTGATTTACTGCACCATCTGAGCCACGTTTACTGCTCATCTTGGTAAGACTGGTTCTAAATATTAATGAGGCTTCTTCGGTGCCAGCTCTTGACCAGCAAGGCTGCTTTAGGTTTCTGGGCTTCTGAATACAAGCAACTACATAAGAGTATCTTTATATAATAACCTTATACATAAACTGAATGTATGCACTCCCAAGTACTATAGTACAGTAAGTACTATATTATTACTATTGCATTGTAATGGATACTACTTTTTTTTAAATTAGAAATAAAGTAATTGTAATAGTTTGACTATAAATTATAACTTGTGAAAAGAGTTCCAACTGAGTTCATATAGAAGCTCTATTCATGTTAAACGGGTGCACAGATCCTTCATGGATCACGGAGGTGCAAAATGCATACAAAGGAGAAAATAGTACCTACTCAGTCTGAAGCACATAGCGTGAATAGACCACATATATTCTGTAAGCCTCTACATTTTAACCTGTTATTTTGGAATAAAGCTTGAAATGTTATTGAGGGAACGTCTGGATCTTTTCTCCTATCTATGTATACATGATACATATAGCCTTCAGGACTTATGCTACAGTAAATAAGTAGGAGTTCTATTATTTCCATAGGGTAGTAATAAGTTACATTGTTTTTCTGAGAAATCACCAATTGCAATGGCTCAAACTGAAACTGCTTGCAATACTATGCTTTACCACACGGTTTGCTGATCAAGGGAAACATACAGTACTTGAACTTTAATTCAAGCACATGAAATACTACATTAAACAGTGCCACCATGTGGTAGAAATATGCGGTGCAGTAACTCACATAGTTAAAAGGTAACTATTATATTTTTGACATTGTCAATATTAAACACCCAGTTAACAGCCACATTCCAACATAGGCAACACACTAAAGACTAAACTAAATCTACACAACGTGGAAGTAGCATTGCTTCCTGTGGAGAATCTTATGTGAAAACCTTATGAAACGTCTTCTTAAGTAAATCTAAATTGAGAGTGGAATTTTAGACTAAGATTTTTGAAAATGTCAGAGACATGTCAGAAAGTGTGGCCAGCGGGGGGTCCGCGTTGAGAATGAAGGGGTGGTGGCAATGTTCATCTTTGGTTCCCAACCTTACAGCTCTCTAAGGATGAAAGTCAAAGGGCACATGGCTCAACACTTACTTTAAGCAATCAGCAAGTGTCTCAATGCAAAGAGCCCCCAATGATCACAACTAGAGTTGAGTGAACGTGCTCGTAACGAGCACTGTAGTGCTCGGATCCCCTGCGCTCGCATAGCCGCAGGCATCCGGATCTGTCCTCACCTGACTGTAAGTCAATGGGGGCGGATCCGTTTGGTATGACACACGAGTGTGTCATACCAAACGGATCCGTCCCCACTGACTTGCAGTTGGGTGAGGAGGACGGATCCGGATGGCTGCGCCCATGCGAGCGCAGGGAATCCGAGCAGTACAGTGCTCGTTACAAGCACGTTCACTCAACTTTAATCACAACTTCTCACGTTTTTATAATACATACTCAGGTTGAAAAAAAACAACACGACCCGTCCATCAAATTCACCCTTTCAGTTAGCAATTTCAAATTACTTTTAACCATATCTCTGTTGCTACCAGTAAAATTTTGACCCATTTGACAAATAGAACCTGATTTTAAAAAAAAAGTACCACCCACCATAGCACTTATATCTATAGCTATATATCTATATCTACACATATACTTTTTCACACAACTTTGCATAAGTATACTTTTTGCATAAAAATTTTTGGTTGAAAGTGTGACCCAAGCAGAGCCCCCGAAAAAGCTTTACGATGTGCAGTCTCCCTACTATGTCACAAATGGTTATAGCTACATACATTTTGCATCAAAACAGTGTGTGTACATAGTTTATTTTTATCAAATTAATAGAAACAGCTTGCAGGAGGCTTAAAACTAAGTGAGGAACAGACAAACTCCCAGATTCATAACTTTTTTTTTATTTTCCATTCACAGCGCCATATGAGGGCATATTTTTTGTAGGACAAGTTGTACTAGTGGGAAGCTTCAAACAAGGAGAAAGGAATATCCAGCACTCTTGTGACTTGTGTGAAACCTTCTATCCTTTATACCAAAACATCAAAATGGATACTATATGTTTTGGCCTATAAGACGCTCTTCCCCCCTCCCCCCTCAAAGTGGGGGGAAAATGTCAGTACGTATTATGGGGCAAATACTAAAGAGCAATTCCATTACAGAAGCGCTCATTAGTACAGGAGGACAAGGAAGCAGTGAATGCGGTGTTCACACACCGCTTCCTGGTCCTCACACAGTATGAGGAATGTCGGCGGTCTGTGACAGCACACAGCGCATGGCAGGAAGAAGAGAAGAGAACTGTATCTTGGGAGCGGTGGGTCAGGCGGTGTCTGGAGCAGGAGAGGCAAGTTAATTTACAAGTACCGTATTTTTCGCTTCCTAAGACGCACTATTTCCCCCCCAAAAGTAGGGGGAAAATTGCCGTGCGTCTTATAAAGTGAATACTAGTGAGCACTTCCATTATGGAAGCGCTCACTAGTATGTAGTAGGTGCCGGGACCCCCATCAGACCTCAGATCAGCCCACCCAGCCCCATAAGGATAAAATAAAAAAGTCTCTCACCTCTCCTGCGCCGCGGCTCCGCTCCAGCGTCAGGACAGTGCAGCGCCGAAAGAAGAAGACAGAGGAGCGCCGGACCCGGAGCGGAGATGCGGCGCAGGAGAGGTGAGAGACTTTTTTATTTTATCCTTATGGGGCTGATCTGAGGTCTGATGGGGGCACAGTGGGCTGTTCTGAGGTCTGATGGGACAGAGTGGGCTGCTATTGCGGGCACAGTAGGCTGATTGGGGGCTGATGGGCTAATTTGAGGTCTGATGGGGGCACAATGGGCTGATATGGGGTCATAGTGGGCTGATCTGAGGTCTGATGGGGGCAGAGTGGGCTGATATGGGGGCACAGTGGGGTGATATGGGGTCTGATGGGGGCAGAGTGGGCTGATATGGGGGAAGAGTGGGCTGATCTGAGGTATGATGGGGGCAAAGTGGGCTGATATGGGGGCACAGTGGGATGATCTGAGGTCTGATGGGGGCACAGTGAGCTGATATGGGGGCTGATGGGGGGTCTGACATGGAGGGCTGATGGGGTTCTCATGTGATGTTCTGAAATTTATGGGGGGTCTGATATGAGGTGTGATGAAAAATATTTTTTCTTATTTTTCTACTCTAAAATCTGGGGTGCGTTTTATAATCAGGTGCGTCTTATAAAGCAAAAAATACGGTATTTATTTTATTTGCTTGGGTTTCTGATCTGAGGTCTGATTGGGGATCTGAGCTGAAGTCTGATTAACATTGTGGGTCTGATTATGGCTCTGAGGTGAGGTTTGATTAACATTGGGGCTCTAAGCCGAGGTCTGATGAAAAATATTTTTCTGTTATTTTCCTCCTCTAAAACCTAGGCACGTTGTATGGGCAGGTGTGTCTTACAGAGCCAAAAATACAGTATATCTTCCATATCTTTGCTTACGTGTTTCGATCATAATATCTTAGTCATTGCTTATGTGTTTCGATCATAAGATCTTAGTCATAGCACGCTAAGATATTGAAGATGTATCCATGTTGATTTTTTAAAATAAAGTATAGAAGATAAACCGCTCACAGGAGTGCTGGATATTCCTTTAATCATATGGGGATAGATAAAAAAAAACTACATGAGTTCATAGCCAGCACCCTTCGCTTCTTGATTCTTCATCATCAACATTCGATCAATTCTCTGAATCAATGGTTTGCACGAAATTAGAAAGAACATCCTTATACCATACACTGGATTTCTCAAGGAACCAGCAAAAGTCACCAATACCATGTTCAACCATTCTAAGCTGCTGACATTCAGTATTAATTATTTTGTACGAAGAGATGTTTTCGGTCAGGATCTCCCACACTGCTCATATGTGACACACTGGTGACTGCTCATATGTGACACAAAAGACTTCTTGTGGCTGCACTACATGTCAAAAACAATTGCTCTTTTCCTTAGCAAGATTGTTACCACTGTTACCACCCTTACAGAACTTGATAATAACTAGAACTACATTTGAGCAGCCATCTGTCATCAGAATAATAGCCCCATAAAAATGTAAGACCTAAAAAAGGATGTAATCCACAGTCAAATCCTCCACAAAAACTGTATTTGTGTTTTTTGATTTTCACTACAGATTTCACTATGAACATATACCTACAGATTTCTTAAATATAACACAAAGATGTTGATTTGGTGTTGGGGCCATCTCCAGTACTGGATCATTGCAAACTTTGCAGAACCATCAGACTATTGTACTTCTACATAATGTAAAATCTATACAATATAATATCTGAGAGTACTACCATACCTGACTGACTAGCCAGAACAATAGCCAAAACCTACTGGGCTCTTGTTGAAGGAACATCTACGTAAGGTTGAGTCAAAGTGAACTAGAAGCTAAGTGTATAATCTTCAAAAATGGACATTAACGATGACCGTCTACAAAGCTATAATCTCTACAAGTGGAGAATCCTCTGATGAGCAAAATAGTTAGATGAAATAAAAATATATGTTTTTTCCAAGAAGTCTGAATAATTGTGACAAGTGGACTGGAAATGGAGCGGCTCCAGTATAAGCTGACTAGAGTGTTGACCAGTACCCCTCACGCAATAAAGGACTCAGACTGATCCCTTGTTTCCGAGTACTTAAACTGTCTGATGCACCAGTGAAACTAATTGGACATCCATGATGTGCTTATACATTATGCCGTACAGTATGTTAAGATACTTTTACTTTGCAGGTACTGCGCTTTTAAAAGTTGTTGTGGTACATTGGCGGGCATGGTGGGCTGGTGAGGCTTCTGGTCATGTGTATGGGTACAGCACGGGCTAGAGTGCAGTGCAGTGCATGTACTGATAAAGAACAGAGAACTGGTCAGGTGCGTACAAAACAAGTATAGACAAGGGATAGACATTGCAACAAAAATTTGAAGGGTATCACTGGAGCCCTGCCAGCATTTATCTCTGAAACATCTATGACCATGAGAATCTTTCTGAGCAACTGTGGACATCATCCAGCACCTTGATCCTGAACTGGATTGCTGCATTAACTGGGTCTGTCCTGGGGGAGTGCTCCATGACCACAGAAGGACCCGTGTATTACTGCAAGTGCTTTTGGACTTCCAGTGTGCCCCTGGACAATTCTTTTAAGGTCCTTGTACATGTTCATAAGATCTGCTCACATGGAAAACCCCTTTAACACAAAGCATATGTGCCAAGTAGTGCCAAGACATTTCCACCTCCTCAGAACATAGACCCATGTTTTGATTCTTTTTTACTCTCTGCCATTTCCCTCTTTTTTGTGATGTGTTATAAATTTTAACCTGCCAAGTAGTGAAATATACAACGTGTCAAGCAAATGGCATAAAAATACATTCCTGACCTTTGCGAGAACATCCATTCTCTGCAACATTCTCTTCATCTGCAGATCCTCTTCTTCGGTGAACCTGGACAAGAGGGCCTCTACCTGACCGCTCTGAGAGGGAAAAAAAAAAAATTACAAATGCGTCTCATTACAAGTGAAATGTAAAATCTAACGCTACTGCTACACTACGCATTTACAACCGTAACAATTCTTTTTACTTTTTAACTTTTTGAAACCGATTACTGTATTCTCTACAGAGCCCTGGAAGCATAAATATGTCATAGTGAAAATGGTTTGGCAGTTCAATTTATTCCACCGCTGCAAATGTATTCAGGTGTGAATAAAAATCTGCCTAATTTATGCAAATACATCCCTAAGGACCCGCTACAAATCAACACAAAAATGAGTTTATTCTCCCTTACAACTTAACTACTTGGCCTTTATTGCATATAAAGAAAAAGTAGAGGCAAATAAGTAAGCTTATTTATAGTTTACTCCTTGTTGATAGGGAAGCAGCAGCTCGGTTAATAGAATATCTCCCAAAAATGCAATCTGCAACATTTTTAGCGGAATAATAAGGTGTACAAGGAGCGCATTAAAAGTGTCAAATGGAAAATTAAAATGTTATCAATTTATACTTCTATTACTGGAAGAATAATAGAAGCGCTGGGCTATTAAATTCCACAGACATGCTATAAAAGAGGAAATCCTGCTGTAACTAGCTGGAAGGAAGAGAGATCCCCTTCACCCTGCTCTGGTGCAGATGTAAAACCCATACAATAAGCTTGATGTCAGGTCAGCTTCACCATTCATGATTGAGTCATCATCATCAAGGTCAAGATATCATGAAGATAAATTACTAGACTCAGGCTCAACAGGCGCAGATTACAAAGCCATTCCCATGCCTTCAAGCCGTCTGCTCAGAGGGAACTTTCGCAGGTTTGTGAAGGGCCAGATGGTGGCACAGTTTCATTACATATAGCAGAACGGAGCTGTAAACTTCTTCACTTCTTTAGCATGCAGATGATAAGTCAAAGCTTAGAATTTCACACGTAGTGCAGGTGGCAAATCCCATAAAATCTCCCCCCTCCTTGTATCATGCACTAATACATAATACTAGAAATATGCCTCTCCTAAAAGGAAAAAAAAAAAAAAAGAATTTCTCGCTCTCGAGCTGCTGAACAAAACATAAGAGAGCCTGCCTTACGCTGCTGGGAGTTCCCGTGATAAAGCTGAGGAATTAATAAACAGGTTAACCTAAATGTAAGACAATATATGGGATTAAATCCTGGCTGCACATAGGGAGGGGAGCTGACAAGTGCTCGTCACTGTTCAGCGTAAAAAGGAAAAAAAGTAAATCCCAACATATGTTGACTTTATGTGAAGAACAGAATATGCTTGTCGTGTTTCACATTTGTATTCAGCGTTACATTTCTCACACCCCAGCTCTAGAACATAACACATATAACAAGTACAACTGTAGATGCATACATTGTACAGGCATCACAGAAATTCCCCGTGCACAGGGGCAGGGTCCTCATTTTTACTCTTTTCACAATGCTTACAAAAGAATAAGCAGGAGAGGACAGGATGACACTTGCTAATCTTTCTCATCATATGTGTGCTTTCTTATGTGGGTCAATAGGAAAGAGAAAATAAAATGAGTTGTCACAGAAAATCAATGATGTCGTGCAGAACACTAAGGCTGCTGCAGTTTATAGGCTATGGACACCTTTGGGAGCAAATTCTTTTTTTTTTATTATTGCATTGTGCTTATTTTGGGCTTAAAAAGCATGTTTTGAGTTGGTCTTTGTTAAAAATTTCTAACAGTTTGCCCTCTGCAACCTGCAGGTTTTGCTGACTCTGCAGACTATTCTTTAGTCTTCTCAGAGTTGGGGCTCATGCACATGACCGTTGGCGGTCCACAAAACACGAATACCGGCCGCGTGCGTGCCGAATTTTGCAGAACAAAACTGACGGCCCCTAATGGAACACTCGTATCCTTGTCCATAAGGTGGACAATAATAGGACGTGTTCTATTTTTTTGTGGAACAGCCATGTGGACATACAGACACGGAATCCGTCATTTGTGGGGGTTTTTTGTGACTCAATTGAAGTGAAAAAAATGGTACAAGTGCATGAGCCCTTGCTCTGATGACTCGATTTGCAGCTTATAGCACTGCTCTCCTCATAGGTCCTAAACACTTGCTTAAGCTGAATCATGATCAAACTGATAAGAATTTTGCTTAAATGTTTATGGGCTGTCAAGAAATCGGAGATAAGGGCTACAGAACGAGCCATCAGAACACCATTTTGTTCATTTTGCTTTTCACTAAAACCCTTCCTAAACCAGAAGGCTGCAGAGGGGTATAATAGTTGAAAATATTTATTAAAGTGAGTCTGTCACCTCCTAGGCCCCTATAAAGTACATAAAGATGCCCATAGCACATGTTGTAGCAACAATAATGTTACCTTTGGCGCATTCCTCTGTGTTTTAAAAGTCCCAAAAACGGAGTTTTAAATTTATGCAAATGAATCGCCGCATGAGCCCGGAGGCGGCGTTTAGTTCTTGGAGCCCGGGCTCCAGTCCTTGCAATCCCCGCCCCCGCTACTGACTCCGCCCGCCCTGCACCTCGTTGGGGTCCTCCTTCTCAGCCGGTGAGATCTCAGTCTCTCGCTGGGCCGGGGCATGCGCACGGTGATGCCCATTTTGGGCACGACATCGCCGAAGTCAGTGCGCATGCCCCGGCCCAGCGAGAGCCTGAGAAGGAGGACCCGAACGAGGTGCAGGGCGGGCGGAGGCAGTAGCGGGGGCGGGGATTGCATTTTAAAAAGGACTGGAGCCCGGGCTCCAAGAACTAAACGCCGCCTCCGGGCTCATGCGGCGAATCATTTGCATAAATTTAAAACTCCGTTTTTGGGACTTTTAAAACACAGAGGAATGCGCCAAAGGTAACATTACTGTTGTTACAACATGTGCTATGGGCATCTTTATGTACTTTATAGGGGCCTAGGAGGTGACAGACTCCCTTTAAAGACCAAATGAAAACTTGTCCGCCTGTGTGATTAGGACAGGTTTTGTGTGCACTAATAGGACGGTGGCCATTTTATTTCTCCTAATTATTGCTCCCTACATAACTAAAGATATTTGGGAATATATTTATAATAAAGTAATATTTAAGTATTTTCATTTTCTTCATTCCCGGTGAACCCCTTTAAGTGAACGATTACTAGATCTGCACGTTGCTAATTCCTGTCCAATTTCATTCAGGAGTCCACCTATTCTATATAAACAGAAGAAAACCCTGTACAGTAACCAATACATAATATCTGATGGCAATAAAAATAATAAGTTTTAAATGTATACCTGTAAATTTGGCACCAAAAGAAGTTTGGAGAGCTTGGTTCGGCTGTCAATTAAACTGTTCCAATCAAGCAGATCCATAGTCCTATGTAAGAAAATATTAGTTAGGTAACGTTTCTTCACAGAGTGCCTCAAAAATGTAATGTATAAAAAGATTAAATTGTTCCGTACACACCGGGGCCAGCTTTGATTACACATTTTAGAAGGCCAATGAATGAGCTCTTAATCAACACGCCACATCTAAAGCATAGTACAGCAATACCCAAACTGTAGAAGGTTAAATACTAAAAATTACTTGGGTATAAATATTACCATCCTGAAAACTAAAAGATCTGATATGAACGGTCAGTACATTATTGCCTGCAAGAGAAGAACCTGCACCAAGGAGCTGGCCAAGTATCCAAAACCAGTCCATCCGTTAATCGAGCTGAGTCTTCCCCAACCATTCCCAGCAGGTTTGTGGGCCATGACATTTCCCATTTGGCCTTGATGGGTTAAGAGAAATATTTCATTTTAATTATTTGCAAAACATTGTATAACTTCCTTTTAACCTGAAATACTGTCGTTCATTTAGCAGCCCGTCTGACTTCTATAAAGGAAACAGATGTTGTAACATATGAAAGATAAATCCTATGCCAACCTGTCTGCAGTTACAGAAACTATGAAGCATAACACTACAGAGTAACCAAGATATACCCCCTCTTCATCGATTCTGGCACACAAGTGGATTTGTTTAAGCTCCAACTAGGTCCAATCTAAAAGGTCTTCTCCATGTTGGATTGTCCTGAAAGTGGTATCACAGGTACTTGCCTTGTAGACTGAGGAACAAGTGCAAGTGTATGAAAGTAGCCCAATCACTCCAAACTAATGGTGTCAGAAAACAAACACATCACCCTATAAACCATAAAAGCTAGCATGCCATTGTATGGGCACAGGTTTCAAATCCAACAACCTATGCACTAAATCACAGTAAGGCTGAATTCGCACTTCAGTTATTTGATCAGTTATTGTGAGCCAAACCAGGTGCAGGTCAAAAACCCAGGACAGGTGCAAATCTCTACTTCACTACATCACTACTGGTTTTGGCTCTCAATCACTGATGGAAATAACTGACCAAATAACTGAAGTGGGAACGTGGCCTAATGTGGAGTGGAAAAACAAAATGAAGCCACCACTGCAGCTAGAGATTGCTGAGTGGTCAATTACTGTGTCGAGTGGGACCAATAAGTCGAGACTAGCAGGTATGAGGTAAGCAACTACATGAGTATATCTGGTAAAAAACCTAGTAATTGCTGACCACCACTTTAAGCCCTCTTTTACATGAGCAATACGGAATCGGCTACAGGGTCTGTTCAGGAAAAAAAATCTTTTTTGTCTGCCACTGTGTTCAGTACTTCAGTTTTTTCCATCAGGATTACAACCATTCTTCATACCCGTGAAGAAAAAGTAAAGAATAACACAAAGCTTCTCTTAGTAACCATCAGTGAAAAACGAAATGCATCCGGATGCCGTGCATGTGCCGTTAGTTTTTCTCACTGACTTGCTGAGTTGAATGCCCCAGTCATGTGTTAAAAACAGATGAAGATAGAACATGCTGTGATTTTTCCTTAATGGACAGCTGGTCAGTGAAAAACAATGCTCATCAAAACAATGTGCATATACTCATTGAAATAAATGGGTCAGGGTTCAGTCTGGACACTATGCTTTCACAAGGCAGAATGTGGGAGATATATCAAGACTGGAGGATCCATCCACCAGTCTTGATCTCCCTGCGCTGGCGTTGTATGCCCCTGATTTCTTAATCCAGTCTGTTTTTCACTGATGGTACTAAGAGAAACTCTGTGTTATTCTTTAGTTTTTCTTCACGCATGAAACTGATTCAACTTGCTTGCAAAACCAGCAGTTTTTCCTGAATAGACCCTGTAGCAGATTCACTATCGCTCAGCGATTACTAGTGTTTTTACCAGATATACTCATGTTGTTGCTTGCATCATGTACATCTTCCCCACACTTTTTTCTTTTTCAATTTAGGCTCTACTGACCAGTTTTCACCATATAAACCAATCACTCTGGTTTGTTTCCATCCTGTATGTAGCACTTCCTGTTGTTGTATCCAACCAAACCCATGATGCACTTCTCCTTTCTATGCCCCAGCACAGCCCCTAACAACACCCTGCTAGTCTATAGCTCCTCCCACCCAGCTAGTTACATAGACACTCCCCTATCACTGCCCCTAACATCCAGCTAGTTACATAGACACTCCCCTATCACTGCCCTTAACAACACCCAGCTAGTTTATAGCTCCTCCAACCCAGCTAGTTACATAGACACTCCCCTATCACTGCCCTTAACAACACCCAGCTAGTTTATAGCTCCTCCCACCCAGCTAGTTACATAGACACTCCCCTATCACTGCCCCTAAACCCAGCTAGTTACATAGACACTCCCCTATCACTGCCCCTAACAACACCCAGCTAGTTACATAGGGACAGTGATAGGGGAGTGTTTGATACCCAGCTAGTTATAGACATTCCCCATACAAAAATCTACTTTCACTAATGATTATGTTAAAATGATGTTGATTCAAACTGGAAAACCTCGTTAAGATGCAGTAAATCTGTCAAACATGCACCCTTTGGTAAATTTGGCGCAAATGCAGGCTCCTGCATAATTTATCCCCTCATGATCAATGTCCCTCTGAAGTCTTGTTATAGACATTCCTGGCTGTTCTAGTTTCTGGAGGAAGTACAGCTCCGACATGCTGTAACTTGGCCTTACTGTATGGCTTCCCATGGTTATTATTTCTACAGTTTCATCATAAATCTAGTTTCAGCAACTTTTCTATTTTACTTATTTAGCAAACAAAGGAACAGATCCCGGGGCGGGAGAAGAGGCTAAGGTCACACTTCCATTATTCATTTGGGGGCACTTTACGTTATTCAGCAATGGATGTACATGGGTTGTACACAGGTTTTCAATCTGCATGAATAAATAATATATCCAAATTGCATATTCCTATGGAAGGCAGCACGCCGCTCATTTGTCTCTCAGAAGTCCCATACATTACTGTGGTGAGAAACCTGTTTAAGAAGATAGACCAGGAGTATACCTGCTGCACTCCGCAGTCCTGTGCCCCTCTGGATCTTCTTGGAGAGGTGGAAGTTGGCCACGTATGATCTGTAGACTTATTAGCCTTTACACTGCTTTCTTTGGTTCTAGTGACTGGCGCCTGTATATCAACCTCTCTAAGGCTACATTCACACAGCCGTGAAAAAAAGGGTTGTTAAAACTGCAAAATGGTCCATTTTTCACAGTTGTTTTCTGAAAATGGACATTAAAAAGGTCCCCTTGCATTGTATTGGGGCTGTCCATCATGAAAAAACAGACAAAATAGGACATATCCTATTTTTGATGGACTTTAATGCAAATGGCCATGTGAATAGACTCAGACTGAAATGGTTCTGAAAACAACGGTCGGACTGTTGTGTGAATGTACCCTTAAGGAAGTCTCATGTATCAGCAGCCAGACCTGTTTGCCTTTTGGACCTTATCAAAGCAGCCTCAGTGTTGAACTCACAACGTGGAACTTTAATGCCCCTTTCACACGAGCGGGAGACTTGCATGTCTCCCGCAACGCATCTACAGGGCTGGACTGGGCACGGACAGGGATCACATATAATGCTATGCGATCCCTGTCAGTGCCGAGTCCAGCCATGTAGATGCGTTGCGGGAGACATGCGAGTCTCCCGCTCGTGTGAAAGGGGCATAAGTCTGTAGCAAGACCTTCTAGTAGACTTAGGCCACTTTCACATGGTCAGTATTTGGTCAGTATTTTGCAAGCCAAAAACAGGAGTGGAATCAACAGAGAAAAAGTATTTGTACCAGTGGTGGGTCCAAAATACAAAAGAGGCACAAATATTTCCCATGATACTTTTGCTTCTGTAGATTCTACTCCTGGTTTTGACATAAGCTTCACTTATATCAGTTGTGTCCGGCCAGCTATTTTTGGCCAGGAGCCGGACGCAACTGATATATGTATTCTGAACTTCAGATTCACTTCACAGACCTAGCGTTTATAGAACTGGACAGAATAACTGAGCACGCAGCATTTTTCTGCCTGGCTCTATTTGACAGCCGGCACCACAACAGATGCACTGGAGGTACAGTATTTGCATAATCCCATAGAAAGCTGTGGATCAGTTCTGGCTCAGTTCCGCTCCGGTGTTTTCCACTACACGCCAGAGGGTAACTGTGCCGGTTCACCAATCATATGTGAAGGGGAATTTACAAATACTGATGCAAAATACTGAGCAAATACTGACCACGTGAAAGTGACCTAAGGATAAATTTACATGGGCAGATGAACAAGTGCCGATCACGATACAGGAAGCCTGGATCATTCTTGCAATTGTTTGTTCAGCCCCTCACCCTAGAATTACATTGTCCATGGGCGACGTGCTGCTGACAAACTTTGATGTTTCTGCCCACATAAAAGATGCAATCAACGAGAAACGAGTCTGATCACTGGTATGTTTATACAGGGTCACACTCAGGAACGAGCAATCGTCTGGATGACCATCAGCCTGCGTAAAAGCACTTTTACCGTGACAGTGTCACTAGGCCTTCAAGACAAATATCCATCCACGGAGCATTTCTTCTTTTTATTAAGTAAAGATTTTTTTCATTCTAATAAAAGAATTGTCACCAGTTCTATAAAGCGTCCATTACTTTAACATAGATTTTCATTCTGATTACCATGACTACAGGCAGCGCTATGTGATGTTTTGGTCATATTTACTTAACTTCATAAAGGTAACATTGTAACACTGGATATTTTTATAAATATTTACTGAACAATTCAGAATAAAAGGTGACACAGACTCTATAAGGCGAGCCTACATTTCTGCCAGCTGGCGCTACGCTGGCATCTTAGCGTTTCTCTCAAAAGACTTTCTTTGAAATGCACCTGTTTGACGGTAGATGCTTTGGAAATTCAGATTTGTGTAACTGACCTTGCAGCAAAAAAAGAAACCTCGTACCAAAACTGCAAATGTGATTCAGGGCCTAGAGGTGCTAACCTCACTAAACACCCTTTAGCTTTCAATGAGATTCATGTTTTCCCAAAGGCAAGTTTGCACAGGAGGCATTTTACGTCAACCTGTTCATGCGGCTGAACTATTAAGAGAGTGCCAAAACTATATGCAAATCCCTTCTACCAATATCCTAATAACTTTTCCTGTAAATGCATGAAGCAACCAATTTCAAGGGACTGAATGAACTGCTCATGATGTAACCACACAGGGACTGACTTTTGTTCCCATCCTTATAGGAGGGGTTTCCTGTTTGGGGCACAGATGACTCCCACTATGTAGAAGCTAGCGAGTTTAATGGTGACAATTTTTTGAAAGACCCCTTTAACTGCCCCACTGGTACTGTGATGGGAACTGAAAAAGTCACCCTGAACACAGAGCACTTACTGAATGCGGCACAGTGCAAAAGCTGATGCCTCAAAAACATACCGAACAAACTGTTCGGAGTCATTGATGACATAATGGGCATCATCTACTGCATAGCAGAGGAGAGGAGAAAAGGCGATGCTGATAGCAAACAGTGATCTGTATACAGAAGCATGAAGAGATTACACAGACTGTAATAGTCTCCAGAGGGCTTTTAAAAAAAAATATCCCTACCAAACAAAATTGCTGTTCTACCCTGGCCTCATTTGTCCTTGCGCGTTCAGAAAAAAAAAATATGTCTACAGATATTTATTACTCATGTGCAGAGGCAGCATAAAAAGCTGCTAAATAAAATGGATGCTTTTGTTCTTATCATTATAGTGAGGTTATACCTTAAGGTGCAACTGTCATTGTTTTTTTTTATTTTTGTAATGTATAGGGGCAGTGATATGGACCAGTTTTGTAATATACTTTAATTACTGAAATCATACATTTCTATTATAAAAATAACTGTAAAGTGGCCCATTTTGAGCCTTAGTAACGCTCCTCTGTCTTCTGTTTACATAACAGTCAGTGTTAGCAAGTCTCCACTGTTATGTAAACAGAAGACAGAGGAGCGTTGCTAAGGCTCAAAATGGGCCACTTTAGAGCAATTTTTATAATAGAAATGTATGATTTCTGTAATTAAAATATATTATATATATATTACAAAAATGGTCAGTATCACTGCCCCTACACTACAAAAATAAAAAAAAACAATGTCAGTTACACTTTGACCTTGAGGAGGTGACCTATTTTGGGTCTTTGCAGTCCAATAGAAATAACTATTATTTTTCGTTGATGCTGCTTTATGTCGGGAGCCACCCTCCATCTCTCAAACACCTCGGATGCTCCAGTTGATGGTGACCGCGGCATCTAAGGGCTTGTACTGGATCAATGGTATCTCAGATCCTGTCCATTACAGAAGCAGCCCAGATGTCAATCACAGAAACTTCTGTGCGGTCACTGTGAAATACATGTATGTCATTTTACGCTAAGGGGCTAAAAACCATACACATACTTGGCACTGAATCAGAGCAATAATGGAGGGTGTAAAGATTACTGACTGATTTTAAAACAGAATGTGCGAAAGGAAACCCTCAAAAAAATAAAAACAAAAAAAACCCCCCTCAATCACAACCTGTACACTAATAGCCCTGTATGCATTCTACAGAAAAATAGTAATTTTGTGCAAAAATTGCAAAAATAAAAATGAAATAATGTAAATGAAATAAAAATCATTTCAACAAATTTAAAATTATTTTTGCCCTGGACTTCGAAGCATAAAACATATGCAGCCATGATAGGAATATCAGGAGATTGTGCTGAACGTTCGCATGTACTGTAGGACAGTACACTAATCCTCCAAATGGGAGTTAATGTACACATTTCTATAGTTTTGTTTGTATATTGCATTTATTTTTTAAACAATAAACTATTTCTTCTTTGTATCTTTGAGTTATTTTTTTGCAATGTATACAGTGACTATATACTGAGAGACCATTTTAGTACGACCAGTGATTCATTCACTTATACTTGTGGGAGGATATTAACAGGAAGGCCATGCAATGAATGTTAAGCCGCAAAAGTTCTGCCACTGCCTTCAATGTCTACTTTCCTTGCCTAGAAGCATAAGTATAAAGAGTGGCATACAGTACCTTAAAATAACTAGGAGCAACATCCATGGAGAGTCAGAGTCAAGAAATTTTACACTGAGCATGAACGCGTTATAAAACAAAAGGTACTTAATGGTGTGAATTAATGGCTTACACTTCCCATTTTACAACTGAGGGATAAAATGAAACAAGGATATACGGCACATAGTACATTTGGAAAATATAAAAAGTACAATTTAATCAGTGAGGCGTACCCTGATAGTCCGAGATTCTCACCCGTGAACCAGTTATGAATTTCATCTTTTGTAGCAATTCCAAGATTTGCCAGGCTCTCCTGTAATAAGGAACACAAATCTGGTTTACGTGGCTGTACAGTTTACTATACTGGATCAAAGAACAAAGGACTGAATCACAGCAGGATAACATATAATGGACCGGAGAGAGAATTGTGGTACTTCTTCATTTAGGCCCGCAACCCTATGCTCTGCTGTTCCATAAGTACTCATGTTCCTTCTTCTTTCCTCCCTCCTGATACTTTCTTCTGTCCACATTTCTGCTATAAGGGCTAGGGTCCTTTTGCCCCAGCAAATAGACTGGCCATTAATGAGTCCCAATCAGTGCAGTTTACATCTAGAATTAGATGTAAATCATTAACAAGATCATTCATCCCCATATATAGCCTTCATTTGTTTGCATTACATCCCTTTCTATATTGGTTGTCGGGTGATTGCTGTATGATTACATGAGCAGGTGAACAAATGTACAGATGAATATTTGTTTCTGATCACTGGCCCATGTAAATGTACCCATTACCTCAAAGTCACATTCTTGTGCTTTCTGTAGCAATTCAGATTAGTAGCCAAAGGAAAGATAGCATTACAATGAGCTACTGTAGTTATGGACACATGGAAGTCCACAAATAGCCTCTGAACTTTGAATTTAAGTTCCTCCCCTCTTTGGCTTACCATTTATTTAGATTAAAGCGTTTTTCTCAGTGTTTAATA
This sequence comes from Rhinella marina, assembly GCA_900303285.1. NCBI lineage: Eukaryota > Metazoa > Chordata > Amphibia > Anura > Bufonidae > Rhinella > Rhinella marina. The sequence goes on from ONZH01008678.1 coordinate 302,077, forward strand.
CATAGGTATCAGTATCTGACAACCGGCACCCCCCCTGGTCAGCTTGGTAACCTGAGGCCTCATTGCAGTTTACCAAGCACAGCGCCATTGACCGATAGTGGCTGTGCTTGGTACTGCAGCTTATTCCCATTCAGGCCATCCGAACCAATGAACGGGATGTCAATGGAGCATCGCACCTTCTTTAAAAAGCTGACCAGTGGGGGCCACAGGAGGTGGACTCCGACCAATCTGATACTGATTGTCTATTCTGAAGATTCATTGTAGTGGAAATGTTGCATTCTTGGTGAATAAATTAGCAATTGCATTGAAGACATCGAGTGCTGCAGTATTTCTCCCAAATCCTATTCTGAAGATAGGTCATCAGTATTAAACACTCGGACACTTAAACACCTTTAAGAGTATGGTATGGCATGCCATTCCCTAATTACTATTTTAAATTCAAAGTTTTTAAACAGTAGTATAGTTTAAAGGGGTTGCCTGGCTGTTCAGAGCTGAACCTGGACATACTCACATTTTCACCCAGGCAGGCCCTGTGATATGAGCATCGGTGCACTTCATTCTCCGATCACAGAGCAAGGGCTTTTTTGTTTAGAACACACTGCTGGGCGGAGGCTTCCGCCAACAGTGTTCCTGGTGACGTCACCGGCTCTGATGGGCTGGCTTTAGCGTTAAAGCCCGCCCATTAGTGCCAGCGACATCACCGGGCTCACTGCTAGGCAGAAGCCTCCATCAGTCCCTATGGAGAGTCCGTTACGTCACCAGATCTCCATAAAATTCCTTTGCCCTGCATGATCCAGCATGATCCAGCATGAAACAGCCTCCTGTTTCATGAGAGCATGAAACAGGAGGCTGCCTGGGTGAAACTGTGGGTAGGTCCGGGTTCAGCTCTGAACCTGGACAACTTCTTTAAGCAAACAAAGCTTATCAACTGTAAGATGAGTTATTCAATTTTCCAATATACTCTCTGTATCAGGTCCTCACTTATTTCCAGATACCTGCTTACAGTCATGAAGTAGGAACCTACAAAGTCCACTTTCAGGAGACAAAATCTGTTCTGGTCATATTCAAGACTGATCACAGTTCAGATATCATACAAGCCATGCCCCTGTGTCAGCGCCAGGGCAGGTTTTTATCCCTGAAAGAAAAGGATGACAGTCCCTATTAAGTGATGGCAAGCAGAAATCTTGAAACCTGTGAGGAACTGATACAGAAAGTGAAATCGAATATCTTTGCGATATTGAATAAGCTTTATTTGCTGGAATGATAGGTCCTCTTTAACAAAATCAGTAGAACCTCCCTTCTAAAATACACTCATTGAGAAAAAAAAAATAAAATAAGTAAGACAGAAATGTTAGTGCCATGACAGGGCTTCCAACAGGGTTTCCCAGGAATATTTCCACTAGATTGCATCAGTTCCTTGGCCTTCTCAGTCACCAGATTTATAGGACCCGCTCAGATGCCAGTTTCGGTAACCTATGAGTGTGCAGGATCTACAGGCCAAGCTGCAACATCTCTATGTAAGTGTGCGACAGGATACCATGGGGCACCTGTATGGGTAGGGCACCATGCCCAATCTTGTATCCAGGCTAGAGGTGGCCCAAAAGGGCTATTAGAACCTCATTTCAGTTGTACAGTTTTCCCCAATAAACTCATCTTTCTGCTGTAATATTGTAATCACATATATCATCATTTCATTCATTCAATTTCAACAACTTTTTGGTGCATTATTTATTTTTATTTTTTTTTTATCAATGAGTGTACATCAGTAACCAATTGTTAAAATGTACACAAAGAGTTATATTCTCCTAATTAAAAGTCACCTCCTAGAACATCCTGCGACTGTGGAAGAGTGAAATCAACTAAATCAGTGTAATTGACTTCCCTGAAAAGATTCAATCGCTGGGAAAAGTAACTTTCTCATTACTGTCTTATTAAAAATGTATTTACGTTGCTTTTCTGCAGGCTTGTAGATGTCGGTGTGAACCTCCTGCCTGAAGTGATCTCTTTGTTCTATAATTACTTCAATAGACAAAATGACCTCTCAAAACACAATTTAACATTGAGACATGACCCGTCTCAACTGTTGCAGGAACCTAGCTATTAGAACAGCACACAGACCCGATTACCTGTTTGCGCTGCAAAAAAACATTCATTTATTAAAGTAGCAGCCAAAATAAAGAGGTCTGCCCTGACTAGCTGTGCCTGTTATTGCAGCTCAGACCCATTCATTTGAACTGAAGCTGAGCAGCAGAGAGCTGTAATAACAGGCACAGACACTACAAAAAGTATGACACTCTGCCTGGTAAACAATGAAGGGGACTCCACAGCAGCGTCAACTATCAGTTGGGAGGTGCCAGCATTCAGACCCCGACTGAACTGAGGATAGGTCATCAATAATTAAGACTGATGATGATCTATCCTCTGATTGGTGAGGGTCAGAAACAAAGGGCCCCGCCGATCAGCTGTTTAAGAAGTCATCTGCGCTCCTCTGATCGCCGTGGCTTTCTTGCAGCTCACCAAGCACAGTGCCGTACATTGTATAGTGGCTGTGCTTGGTATCCCAGCTCAGTCCCATTCACTTCAATGGTGCTGCACTGTGACTAGGGCTGTGATGGTTAACCTCCGGCACTCCAGCTGTGGTAAAACTACAACTCCCAAGACTCACACTTGCTTGGCTGTTCTCAGAACTACACAAAAATGAATGGAGCATGCTGGGAGTCGTCGTTTCACCACAGCGTTGGAGGTTAGTCATCACTGGTAGGCCATGCGACAGATGAAAGTGATGTAAAGTGGCCTATGCCGTGAGTGCCGGTGCCTTCTGAAAAAGCTGATCAGCAGGAGTCCGAGGTGTCAGACCCCTACCGATCAGATACTGATGACGTATCCAGAAGGTCATCAGTTAAAAAAACAAAAACCTCAGAAAACCCCTTTAAAACATCTTTCAGTGCTTTTGCATGTGTTGAATGGTGGACAACACTATAAAGGTGATGATCTTACTTGTAACTTCTCCACTTCGAGCTGAATTTCAACAGCAGCAAGTCCAGCTTGGCCCTGATCCGCTGCCAGCTGGTGGAAAAACCTCCGCCATTTTATGAGCACTTCAGAAAACTGCAACTGAAGGGAAGAGAACGGATGGGTAAGAAACATGTTACAACACAAGCCGAGATCCATCTTCTTTACCTCCTACTCTCTTTTCACATGGCTCCATGAAAACGCTGCAGAGCCTTTATTAATGGTTTTAATATGTCTTAACTTGATATAGAGTAGATATAACAAGATGGTAACATTAAGGGAAGGCAATAGAGAGGAGGGCAAATTAAAGAGCTAATTTAGGACTAGTTATATCTGAATGGAAATGGTAAATGACTTGGATTGCTACAGGGTATGCTTGGTTCATTAATTCACACGATTCCTCTATGGAAACAAACGGCTGGCAAGTTTATACTATACAGCCGTTTTCCCATTAAAAAGCATCAAAAGTATAATGGATGATCCTTCAGGAAATTAATTCTCAGACATGACAGAGATAACTGGCTCAGCTGCTATAATATACCGATCAGCCATAACATTAAAAGCAGTGAATAACCGATTGTCATGTGCCCCCCGCCAAGGGATACAATACATCAGGCAGCAAGTGAGCTGTCAAGATGCTTAGACTGATGTGTCGTAAGCAGGAAAAATGGGAAAATGCAAGGATCTGAGAGACTGACAAAAAACAAAATTATGATGGATATATGACTGGGTCTGAGCATCTCCAAAACGGCAGGTCTTGTGGGATATTCCCCGTGTGCAGTACTTCGTACTTCAGTCCTCATCGCTCTTCTCGTCTGATCCCATGGAAGAGCTACTTTGGCACAAATTACTAAAGGAGTGCTCATGATCACCCTCATTCACTGCTGTAAGTACCTCTAATGGATATGTGTGCATCAAAACTGGAGGAATTGGAAGAAGGTGGCATGATAGTATACCCCTTCATGGCAAGGTTCCTTAAAGTAAATGTGTCATCAGAAATGGTCTACTGTTTAAATCACATTTTTATCTTTAACATTTTTAAATAATTTTTTGATGATACTATATTTATTCTCTCTGTCTCTCTCAAAAACCTTAAATACCTGCAGTTTTCACACTGGCCACTAAGCCTAATAATAGGCGTCACTTCTTGGTCTGCACAGATCACTTTACTTTAGTCACCTGCTTATCTGTCATTCTAATCCTGCCTGTAACGCAGGGGCGTTGCCAGGTCAAAGCATTCGGGGCTTAAGCCCCGGATATTTTGACCAGGGCTCCAAATATTATGGCTGGTGGTCAGGCTGCTGGCTTTAAAAGGGTGGCATCGGCTCTGTCTGTGACCGATGCCCCCCCTGCCAGTAGCGCTGTAGTATGCAGGAGGCGGGGGGAAAGCGATGTAGCGGGGGTGAAGCGCTGTACTTAACCCTCCTCCTGCTCACAGGTCCCGCACTGCTGTGTCCTGGCTGCATGCAGCGTTAGGACGTACAGAGCACACTTTGGTCTGACGCTGCAGGAGGTCAGGTGACTGCAGCGCGGGCCCTGAGAAGAGAACGGGAGACCGCCTGACATGGAGATGACCAGCGGAGCAGGAGAGGTAAGTTAATTAATTTTTTTTTTAAAGCCTGATTTGAGGTCTGATAAGGGGGTCTGAAGGGCTGATAAGGGGGACTGAGGTCTCACAAGGGTGTATAAAGGGCTGAATGGGGGTCTGAGGTCTTAGGGGTCTGAAGGGTGAAGGGGGTCTGAAGGGCTGATAAGGGGAGGTCTGAAGGGCTGATAAGGGGAGGTCTGAAGGGCTGATAAGGGGAGGTCTGAAGGGCTGATAAGGGGAGGTCTGAAGGGCTGATAAGGGGAGGTCTGAAGGGCTGATAAGGGGAGGTCTGAAGGGCTGATAAGGGGAGGTCTGAAGGGCTGATAAGGGGAGGTCTGAAGGGCTGATAAGGGGAGGTCTGAAGGGCTGATAAGGGGAGGTCTGAAGGGCTGATAAGGGAGGTCTGAAGGGCTGATAAGGGGAGGTCTGAAGGGCTGATAAGGGGAGGTCTGAAGGGCTGATAAGGGGAGGTCTGAAGGGCTGATAAGGGGAGGTCTGAAGGCTGATAAGGGGAGGTCTGAAGGGCTGATAAGGGGAGGTCTGAAGGGCTGATAAGGGGGTCTGAAGGGCTGATAAGGGGGACTGAGGTCTCATAAGGGGGGTCTGAAGGGCTGATCGGGGGTTTGAGGTCTGATAAGGGGGGTCTGAAGGGCTGATAAGGGGGACTAAGGTCTCATAAGGGGGGTCTGAAGGGCTGATCGGGGGGTTTGAGGTCTGATAAGGGGGGTCTGAAGGGCTGATAAGGGGTCTTAAGGGCTGATAAGGGGGTCTTAAGGGCTGATAAGGGGGTCTTAAGGGCTGATAAGGGGGTCTTAAGGGCTGATAAGGGGGTCTTAAGGGCTGATAAGGGGGTCTTAAGGGCTGATAAGGGGGGTCTGAGGTCTGATAAGGGGGGGTCTGAGGTCTGATAAGGGGGGGTCTGAGGTCTGATAAGGGGGGGTCTGAGGTCTGATAAGGGGGGGTCTGAGGTCTGATAAGGGGGGGTCTGAGGTCTGATAAGGGGGGGTCTGAGGTCTGATAAGGGGGGGGGTCTGAGGTCTGATAGGGGGGGGGGGTCTGAGGTCTGATAAGGGGGGGGTCTGAGGTCTGATAAGGGGGGTATGAGGCTTGATATGGGACATCTGGAGTTACGATATAGGGGGTTTGGCGGTCTGAGGTCTGATTAGGGAGGTCTGATTAGAGGGGTCCTGAGGTCTGATATGGGGGGGGGTATGAGGTCTGATTAAGGGTCTAAAGCCTGATATGGGGGGTCTGAAGGTCTTATTGGGGGTCTGAAGGTCTGATATGGGGGGGGTATGGAGGGCCGATTGAGGGTCTGAGCTTTGATTGGGGGTTTGAGGTCTGATTTGGTGTCTAAAGGTCTGATATGAGGGGGGGGGGTCTCAGGTCCAGTGGGGGGTCTGGAGGTCTGATATGGGGGTCAGTAAATCTAATGGGGACCTGGAGGTCTAATGGGGGTTTGATATTGGGGTCTGGAGATCTAATGAAGGTCTAATGGGGGTCTGATCTGAGGTCTGATATGGGTCTGACAGACGTCTAATGAAGGTCAGGTCTGAGATGGGGGTGTCATCTGAGGTTTGATATGGGTCTGATCTGAAAGGTAAGGGGGTATTTTTTGTACTGGCACACTATCTGTGTGGTACCAGTATTTTCAGGGGGACTGTTTCTACAGTATAGTTTTGGGGAGCACAGCGGGCACAGTATTAGAGGTGAAATGGAATGTTCAGAAAGTGAGGAGGATGATGTAAAAGTAGGAAACTAAAATGTCTGTTTGTCAAACTCTGCAGAGAGAAGAGATGGCTGAAAGAAATCTTCATGGCGGTCTGGTCTGAATGGAGAAGATGAGGAAAGAGAACATCTACATCAGAGAGGAGAGGTCACTGGATGTAAGAGGTACATATGTGGAGCTGTATGTCCCTGTACGAGCGCTGCCTTCTCTGCTCTGTTTACCTGATCACCACTGCAAATGCTGCAGTGAGCAGGTGAACAGAAAAGAGAAAATAGCTCTCATATGAGCACTGCCTTCTCTTCAAACAGCTGATCAGTGGGGGTGCCGGGTGTTGGACCCTCACTGAACTGGAGGGAATGGGTTAGGTTGAGAATTTGGCATGTGGGTAATGTTTTTAATTTTTACCTCATGCATCAGAAAGACTACGTCTGAAGGGCTGATAAGGGGGACTGAGGTCTCATAAGGGGGGTCTGAAGGGCTGATCGGGGGGTTTGAGGTCTGATAAGGGGGGTCTGAAGGGCTGATAAGGGGGGGGGTCTGAGGTCTGATAAGGGGGGGGTCTGAGGTCTGATAAGGGGGGGGGTCTGAGGTCTGATAAGGGGGGGGGGTCTGAGGTCTGATAAGGGGGGGGTCTGAGGTCTGATAAGGGGGGTATGAGGCTTGATATGGGACATCTGGAGTTCCGATATAGGGGTTTGGCGGTCTGAGGTCTGATTAGGGAGGTCTGATTAGAGGGGTCCTGAGGTCTGATATGGGGGGTCTGTGGTCTGATATGGGGGGGTATGAGGTCTGATTAAGGGTCTAAAGCCTGATATGGGGGGTCTGAAGGTCTTATTGGGGGTCTGAAGGTCTGATATGGGGGGGTATGGAGGGCCGATTGAGGGTCTGAGCTTTGATTGGGGGTTTGAGGTCTGATTTGGTGTCTAAAGGTCTGATATGAGGGGGGGGGGGGGTCTCAGGTCCAGTGGGGGGTCTGGAGGTCTGATATGGGGGTCAGTAAATCTAATGGGGACCTGGAGGTCTAATGGGGGTTTGATATTGGGGTCTGGAGATCTAATGAAGGTCTAATGGGGGTCTGATCTGAGGTCTGATATGGGGTCTGACAGACGTCTAATGAAGGTCAGGTCTGAGATGGGGGTGTCATCTGAGGTTTGATATGGGTCTGATCTGAAAGGTAAGGGGGTATTTTTTGTACTGGCACACTATCTGTGTGGTACCAGTATTTTCAGGGGGACTGTTTCTACAGTATAGTTTTGGGGAGCACAGCGGGCACAGTATTAGAGGTGAAATGGAATGTTCAGAAAGTGAGGAGGATGATGTAAAAGTAGGAAACTAAAATGTCTGTTTGTCAATCTCTGCAGAGAGAAGAGATGGCTGAAAGAAATCTTCATGGCGGTCTGGTCTGAATGGAGAAGATGAGGAAAGAGAACATCTACATCAGAGAGGAGAGGTCACTGGATGTAAGAGGTACATATGTGGAGCTGTATGTCCCTGTACGAGCGCTGCCTTCTCTGCTCTGTTTACCTGATCACCACTGCAAATGCTGCAGTGAGCAGGTGAACAGAAAAGAGAAAATAGCTCTCATATGAGCACTGCCTTCTCTTCAAACAGCTGATCAGTGGGGGTGCCGGGTGTTGGACCCTCACTGAACTGGAGGGAATGGGTTAGGTTGAGAATTTGGCATGTGGGTAATGTTTTTAATTTTTACCTCATGCATCAGAAAGACTAGGTGCTTCCCTGCCCTGGGGGAAGGGGTTGGGGGGCGTCATTTCATTTTTCGCCTCAGGCAGCAGAAAAGCTACAATCGGCCCTGTTGGTAGTTATATGGTTAAATTACTGTGGCCGCATTTCTGTGTCGGGCTCACTCTGGAGCGCAGGCTGGGGACCACAGGGCTGCAGCATTAAACGTCAGCAGGCAGGCTGTCCATGCAGCAAGTAAAATATGTCTTTAGTCCTAGGGCGAGCTTGTGTGTGTTTAGGGCGGATACTTGAGAATATGGCACACATGTATTGGGGCTCGGGCCCCGGATCTTTTGAAACCCTAGCAACACTCCTGCTGTAATGATATAATCTCTGTGTATAGATAAGTTAGGATCCACCATTCACAATAGATGATTGTCAGAGCTTATCTATTCTTGTACAATGATCTCTACACAGATCACAGAGCATGTCTCGAAGACACTCCCAAGACACTCAATGAGGTCCTCTCCCGATTGTGTGGTTGCTATAAAGCAATTTTCCTATTGCTTTCTAGATGCTGTTAAGAACAGCTCAGGCAAGATGGCCTCCCCCATAATCATGGTCAATCAGAAAATAAAAAACAGATGAGAAAAAAAAGATATGTGCTGCTGTTTTTTTTTATTATTGCATTTTACTTATTTTGGACTAAAACTAAATTTTTCAATTGGTTTTAAAATATTGAGCCGTTCAGCCACAAAGGGTTAACCGTTTGTCTAGCTGTGTGAATGGTACTTTTTACTTTTACTTTGTGTTGGTCATCTAATAAACCTTTAAATTACTAACAGGTCATAAACACTTAACCCTTTCATTCCCAGAGGTTTTTTCGGTTATGCATTTTCGTTTTGTGCTCCCTGCCTTCAAACAGCCATAACTCTTTTATTTTTCTGTTCACATAGCTGTATGAGGGCTTGCTTTTTGCGGGACAAGTTGTACTTTCCAACGCCACCATTTAATATTGCATATGGTGTAGTGGGAAGCGGGAAAAAAATTCCAAACCAGGTGAAATTGCAAAAAAACGCTATTCCACTACAGTTCTACGGGTTTCTTATTTACAGCGTTCGATGTGCATTAAAACTGATCCGTTACTTTCATTCTACTGGTCAGTACGAATCCGGCATTACCTAATATGTATAGTTTTTCCTGCGTTTTCATAGTGATAAAATAATTAGAAAGTTGCCCTTTTTTTTTTTTTTTCCCCTTGTCATATCTTGACCCCTATAACTTTTTGGTATTTATGTGTACAGAGCTGTATGGGTGCTCATTTTTTGCGGGACGATCTGAAGTTTTTATTGATACCATTCTGGGGTGTGTATGACTTTTTGATCACTTTTTATTTAATTTTTTTTAGAAAAAAAAAAGCGACAAAAAACGGCAAAACGCCATTTGGACGCTTTTTTCCGCCACACAATTCGCCGTATTGGAATTTTTTTTTTATATTTTAAAAGTACAGGCATTTTCGGTCACGGTGATACCCATGATGTCTATATTTATTGTTATTTAGATATCTATTCTTTAATTATACGGAAAGGGGGGTGATTTGAACTTTTATATGTTTTTTATTTTTTAAATTTAAAAAAAATTTTTTTTTTACTATTTTAAAGCTCAAATATGGGCTGATATATTGTGGCTTTTTTTTTTCCTTTATGAGCAATCAGGGATTTTCTAGACTCAGAAATCCAAGAATTGCTCATTTCTTATCCTGGCCTGCCATCTAGTGGCCAGAATAAGAATTGCACTTTGAAAACTGTAATCCTCACCAGCGAGGATTACAGTTTTCATATGGTGTACAGACACCCCGATTGGCCACACGGGGTGTCTGTACACCACCCGGACAGTCCACATGGCTGCTATGGGGCCAATGGAAAAAGGGGGCATAGTCCTAGTCAGATAACAATGGTGCCAAAAGGACCCAACAACAAATAGGGTCTGTTGTTGTGTCCGAACTTTTGATGGGCAAACATTATGCTTCAGGCTAGATGGACCTGTTGTCAATTAAAACCAGAATTTTTGAAGAAAACGATAGTCTAAAATACTGTAGGCTTTCCGGGTCCTGAGCTATGCTACATGGGTCTCATCATTCTAGTTCATTGACAACTACCTTTACTGTTGCTTGGACATTTACAGTAAAGTTTTGGGACATGAGGTCAATGATACAAATAAAAAGGTAAGCAGTTTAAGAACAGTCATGAAGATATGAACCCCAAGTAAATCTACGACTGATTTTGAATTAATGACCCCCCTCTCAGTGCTCCACAATCAGCACAATAGAGAGAATTACAAGTTCTCAAAAAAACTGAACCACATCACGAAGAACCTCTAAAAGGCACACAGGCCCCGGTGCAAGAGTTCAGCTTGGGCCCCCCTTCCTCAGTGCATTGTGGCAAGGGGGAGGGGAGCACATAGCCTTCCTGCTACAAAAATTGAAACGCCACCCCCCCATGCCAAATTCTTGACCCTAACCCCTTGCCTCCAGCCAGAGGTGTAACTTGACCAGCATGCACTTTCTATAACATTGGTATCTTCTTATGCGGCACAGGGGTCTTTTGGCCTCCTCAGGCTTTTGGGCCTGGTAGCGACTGCTACCTCTGCACCCCCTATAGCTATTCCCCTGCTTAACGATCACATTTTGAAGGTTGGAACCATAATTATCATATGCTTTTCCAGGTGGCTGTAGACCAAGTTGTTGCAGATACCTTTTCCCACATTTTTTTGTTCCCATGACTCTTCTGCAAAATGCAAAGACTTCCAAGCACAGCTTTTTACTGAGCTTGTAACTTTTATTTCCCCCAAGTTTCACTGCACTGAACTGCCCAGGTCACCTGCCTCAAACTATCTCCGTCCACCCACTCATCTGCACTGTCAGTGACAAAAGCTGTAATCCGCCATTCTCACTGCCCGGAAGTGTTTGTCGAGTGAACAAAAAAAAAAAAAAAAAAAAGAAGACCGCCACAGGATGAGGAGGAAATCTAGTTACACAGGCCACGTGACCAAAATGCAGATCCCAGAAATCAAAAGACCAAAATGCATCCGAGAGCACACCTTCAGTAAGGAAGGTAAATTCTTAAAATGGTGACTATGGGGTGTTTATGTATATGAGCTCTAGAACTCTGGTCCTGGAAAACCCTTTACTGGAATCCAATACTAAAACAGAAACAGCTTAATTAGATATACAAAAATTACTTTATATCAAATGAAGTCCTTATTTCATAGGGCAGAGCCTCCTAAACTTCATTTTCCTGAAAAAGGTTCAGGATATTAAAGCTATAAATGACTGAACATCTGAATTATCAATTCTCACCACTGCCCGTTCAGACTACAATATGTGGACATCTACGGGAATGTATTAATTGTAACATGACATTTTGTTTTCATACATGTATAGATAAAACTATAAAAGGATGTGATGAAGTGCCTTCATGAGCATATGCACAGGGATTTAGAAACACGGAAGTGTAACACACAACAGTTAAAATGGTGGTCAGCGGAGATAACAGAACTGACAATTAACAGTTGTGGTTTTCCTTTGTGTCTTAAATTAGCGAGGCCTAAAGTGGCATTGACTTATGTACCAAAGACATTAGCCACCATTGCTAGTGACTTAAATTACAAATTCAATAGAACGGTCAATAAAGCACAGCGTTACATTTTTTTTTTCCCCACTTTTTCTTTTGAATGGCCTACAGGCTGACAGCGACGGAAACACTGCACTAAATTTTTAGCTTCAAAACGATTATAAAATAATCCTTATTTATGTAATTAACTGACCAGAGCAAAACTTAATAGGATGTAATCATCATCAATCATCTCATCCATGGATGTAGCAATGTCTGCAGCAATAAGACGAATGTAGTAGAACTGAATCTGTTGTCATAGAATGTCTTTCTTTGTGGTATTTTACTGGCTTAAAGGGGTTCTCTGGGAATTAAGAAAATGAAAATACTTAAAATATTACTTTAGTATAAATATATTCCCAAATACCTTTCATTAGTTATAATGGTTCGTTTTGTCTAGAGAACAATCATTAGGAAAAATAAAATGGCCGCCATCCTACTAATCCACATAAAACCTGTCCTAATTACAAAGGAGGACAAGATAAAGAGCTGTGCCATCTTCGTCTCTTACTTGTCAGGGATTATGATCCTGAATACAGTTTAATACAGTGCCTTGCGAAAGTATTCAGCCCCCTGAAACTTTTCAACCTTTTGCCACATTTCAGGCTTCAAACAAAAAGATATAACATTTAAAATTTTTGGTGAAGAATCAACAACAAGTGGGTCAAGATTGTGAAGTGGAACGAAATTTATTGGATCATGTTAAATTTTTTTGTAATAATAAAACTGAAAAGTGGGGCGTGCAAAATTATTCGGCCCCCTTGTATTAATACTTTTTTGCACCACCTTTTGCTGCGATTACAGCTGCAAGTCGCTTGGGGTATGTCTCTATCAGTTTTGCACATCTAGAGACTGAAATTCTTTCTTCCTTGCAAAACAGCTCGAGCTCTTTGAGGTTGGATGGAGAACGTTTGTGAACAGCAGTTTTCAGCTCTTGACTTGGCCATTCTAAGACCTGGATATGTTTATTTTTGAACCATTCCATTGTAGATTTTGCTTTATGCTTGGGATCATTGTCTTGTTGGAAGATAAATCTCCGTCCTAGTCTCGGGTCTTTTGCAGACTCCAACAGGTTTTCATCCAGAATGGTCCTGTATTTGGCTCCATCCATCTTCCCATCAATTATAACCATCTTCCCTGTCCCTGCTGATGAAAAGCAGGCCCAAACCATGATGCTTCCACCACCATGTTTGACAGGGGGATGGTGTGTTCAGGGTGATGAGCTGTGTTGCTTTTACGCCAAACATATCGTTTTGCATTGTTTCCAAAAAGTTTGATTTTGGTTTCATCTGACCAGAGCACCTTCTTCCACATGTTTGGTGTGTCTCCCAGGTGGCTTGTGGCAAACTGTAAACTAGACTTTTTATGGATATCTTTGAGAAATGGCTTTCTTCTTGCCACTCTTCCATAAAGGCCAGATTTGTGAAGTGTTCAACTGATTGTTGTCCTATGGACAGACTCTCCCACCTCAGCTGTAGATCTCTGCAGTTCATCCAGAGTGATCATGGGCCTCTTGGCTGCATCTCTGATCAGTCTTCTTGTTTGAGATGAAAGTTTAGAGGGACGGCCAGGTCTTGGTAGATGTGCAGTGGTCTGATACTCCTATTTCAATATGATCGCTTGCACAGTGCTCCTTGGGATATTTAAAGCTTGGGAAATCTTTTGGTATCCAAATCCAGCTTTAAACTTCTCCACAACAGTATCACGGACCTGCCTGGTGTGTTCCTTGGTCTTTATGATGCTCTCTGTGCTTTAAACAGAACCCTGAGACTATCACAGAGCAGGTGCATTTATACGGAGACTTGATTACACACAGGTGGATTCTATTTATCTTCATTAGTCATTTAGGACAACATTGGATCATTCAGAGATCCTCAATGAACTTCTGGAGTGAGTTTTCTGAACTGAAAGTAAATGGGCCGAATAATTTTGCACGCCCCACTTTACAGTTTTATTATTACTAAAAAAGTTTAAATGATCCAATAAATTTCGTTCCACTTCACAATTGTGACCCACTTGTTGTTGATTCTTCACCAAAAATGTAAAATGTTATATCTTTTTGTTTGAAGCCTGAGGTGTGGCTAAAGGTTGAAAAGTTCCAGGGGGCCGAATACCTTCGCAAGGCACTGTATGATCTTCAGATGAAGCTCTCTAGGAATGGTGTTTATGAGGAGACATGAAGTACAGAGAGGAGGTGAGGATGTGGACAACGAACAGCAGCACTTGTATGCAGTCTCTATTACCACAGTCTGTCCTGTCCGTCCTCTCTGTACTTCATGTCTCCTCATGAACTCCATTCCTACAGAGATTAAGCTGAAGATCTTATCACCTGTATTCAGGATCATAATCCCTGACAAGCAGAACAGAGAGGAAGATGAGGCAGCTCTTTAGCTCAGTGTTCTGAAGTAACTTGTCCTCCTGTGTGATTAGGACAGGTTTTGTGTGTACTACCGGTAATAGGACGGCGGCCATTTTATTTCTCCTAATGATTGCTCCCTAGACAAAATGAGCCATTATAGCTAATGAAAGGTATTTGGGAATATATTTATAATGAAGTTGTCAGGTTGAACTATACTGTTTGAATTTCCAGATCATATTTTCCTTTCTGCCTGCTACATAAAGCACATGTAGACATTAGATATTAAGATGACGCCTGTATCCGGGACTACATTTAAGACTGCACCATGTGGTTCACGTGAAACTGAGTTTCATTCAGTGAAAACGAGACCTAGGGGGCTGCTAGTATCTGCCTTGATCACGCAGCCTGCACGAGCCCAGAACAAAGGGAATCACACAGAAGAAGAACCTATCAGAAGATACTAACTCTACCGGATACAAGACATATATGCTTTTGTAATACAGCTTTGCAGTGTGTCTAGAATGTAGTTTATGTCCTGGTACATCCTGATACGGATTCGACTCCCCCGCCCACCTGTCCAGGGTGCTGCGGTGGGGGTATTAACCAAGATATGCGACTAGAGGAACAAAGAATATGTGTTCATTGCTTGTTAGCTTGCGGGGAAAACTCTGTGAATGAGGCCCCCACCTTTTCTACTGTGTGTATATGTTTAAAGCCTGCCTATTATTATTAATCACGCCTTTTTTGTATAACAAGTATATACACTGGAAATAAAGGAGAGAGAGCTCATAAGCTTCTAGCCGTATCACCACTGAGTGCCTTGCATGAGCTGAGATTGAAACTGAACCACGTGTCAGACTCTTTCTTAGTATGCTAGCACATGCTTGAATGATTTGGAGCGAGTGACCGACGAGTTTCTAATCTAACTGAATCTTCACCCCAACATATGGCGCTCCCAACGTGGGGCCAGGCCAACTGACCATCGAGGACCACCGACCCAGACCGGACCTCCGATGTCGGCCACCTGTCCACTGACCCGAGGCCTGATCAATCTCTTCAGAGTCACGGTAAGTGTACGCATATATATATGTGTCACTTGCTGTTGGCTGTCAGTGTACAGTTGTCTGGATAGGAAGGTCTATATGGATCAGTGTCTACGTTGATAGTGATACAACGGTATGGTTACAGTGCCTGGTCACGAACCTGTTTTCACGGCTTATCACTGACTACTCGGTCACTCGTGGTTTTTCTTCTTATGTGAGCGGACAAGGAACGGACATTATTGATTGACTGCTTAAATCTGACTCGAACTACTGAAATTGGGCAAATTCACATAAAACAGTCACAACATCCGACCTAGACGTAAGCTGCTAGTACGAGAAAGTAAACAGAGCAGGCGTTGCCACGCACTGGACGCAGGCCGCTAGTCTAGTGGAGTGAAACAGAGCGGGCGTCAATATTTATGTGAGTGTCGTGATGATAGATATTACCCAGTGACCGCAACCTGTGGTTGGGGACCTGACTCTTGAAATCCTGTAACCTGGTATTGGTGGATTCAAGAGGTGGTTGTGGGGTCACATATCTGGCGAGTGGCCACGCAGATAAGTAATATCACCAGGTCATAAACATGTTGCGACTGTTTAAAAGAAAACATACCCTGCCAGATGGTGCACAGACGGCAGTGGATCTGGTCCGAGTCAGAGAAGGCAGGAGATACGTGAAGGAGGCTTCGAAGTTGTACAAAGGTTGAGAAAAATATTTCCATTGTAAAATGGCGGATTTGACTCCTAAAGTGAGACAATGGGAGAAAGGAAAAAAAAAAAAAAAGATCTTCTTCTTCTTCTTGAGTTCTAGTTCAGCTTTGTGTCTCCTGCAGCTGGCAGTTTCAGCCCCCCCTTTGGAATTTATGACTATGATAATCCACTTGTTTGTGTTTTGTTTTGTGTCTGTGTGAATCAGAAATCTGACCTTGTATGTTGCCAGAGAACCGACTAATAGATGAAGGTCACACAGCCAAGTTTACTGTGAGCGATATCTGCTCTATTGATGTGATGATGAGGCCAAATTAAGGGTTAAGTTGAGAATGGAAGAAATCATCGCTCACAGGGAAATGTTCTGGCATTAGGCCAAAAAGGAGTGAACGCTGGACATTCGGCCTTGAATTTACAACATTATATTCTAGATTTTATGAAAAGAAAATAATGCGATTTAGTCTGGGCAGAAATGTATAATGAAAAGACAAATGATTACTTTTACATGCCGTCAGCACGGTCCCTAAGATGGTACAGGAGGACCCTGCCGCGCTTCCGATGCAGACACATCCCCCGCCGTATCACTAGCCCCCTAAGTCTCCCTCTCCAGAGGGGTGGACCTGTAAAGTACGTCAGTGCCAAAACCACGCCCACGGCTCACCTCCTTGTATTCAGTTATCACACAAGATGGCACGTCGCGTCCCAATTTCCGTTCCAGCAGCCATCTTAACTAATCCTATTCCCACTCCGGTGGCCATCTTAACTCCTGCAACTTCCTTTCCAGGTGGCCATCTTAACTGAGGGAACATCAGTCCCCGCCCAGCGGCCATCTTAGTTACTGGTATTCTCCATGACACGGCTACAAGTGGGAAATAATGCACATAGATGGAAGTAGAAGCACAACGAGTACTCGACTTAGTAAATGAGGGATATAAATATAACTGTAATTAGTTAATATTGTTTAATTAGAAATCAGAAATTTTATAAATTAATAACTTTCCTTTTTCTCTTTCTAGCAGCTTGTAAATGTTCAAGAGTCGAGACAATAGTTTAACAATGTGTTGTAGGAGTGAACAACCGAAGACAATGGTATTATGTGCCAGCAATTGATTCATTTAATGTTTCTTTTGATTCACTTAATGTTTCTTTCTACTCCCTCCGTACAGGATGGTTTTCTGTGTGTATCCGTATCCAGGAAAGCTGTGTCTCTGAGAGTTGACTCATTCAGTGGAATGTGAATGAATGTAGCTTGAAGTTGTACTTGTGTGTGGACTGTACGTGGATGCAGCAGAGAAAATGAGGAATGTTTATGATGAAATACATTTGTTTTTCTTTATATGCGCATTGGGGATTTTTATTTTTCCTTGGTACCAAATATTTTGACCAAATTCTACATTTTATTTTTGAAAACGAGGCAATAAAACGTTTATGGGCCCTTCATGTTTTGTGTCTGTATTGTCAGATCTGTTTGTTTCTATGTTTGCTTTTTGTCGACTTGTTGTATGTCTAATGTACTAACATCAGAGATCTGACCTCATGGACAACCAAGACAAGACTGACTCAAATAGGGAAGCTCATAGTGTGGACTAAGGGGTGAGGGAGGAGGACAATGCTGACGTCACAGATACAAAGACAGCCCTTGTGCACATCTCCTAGTTACAAGTACTCTGTTCATTCAAAAGAAAAAAAGTCCAATCATTTCCACATCCAGAAAAGTTGGGTACTGCTACAAAATGTGCAGAATACACAATATCACACATTTAGTAAACATCAAAACATCGTTAGGTATCTCAAGAAGGTTGGTTATTAATAAAAATATTAAATGGTGTTGTGTTTTATTTGGTTCAAAAGGTTTACATTACACAAGATACCCGGGCATTGCTATTGATTAATGTATTGAAATATGCAGGATCATTTGTCAAAATATTATGAAAGTTTGTTTTGAAGTATCCTTTAATTAGACCAGATTTAGAGTCTCACAAAAGTCCTTTTTGATTTGACAGAACACCTCTTTGGTCTCATTGGTAAGTGTTATTTACATACAGTGTTGGACCGACAAACGTTCTAAGGACATTCGTTTATTTCATCAATGATGGAGAGGAAACCACCTCAGCAACGGCTTATTCTAACATGAACTGAGTTTTTGAGTTGACTTTTTGATTGTGTGGAACTGTTCCGGTGCATCTTTCCTGTGTGCAGCTACAAAGAGCTGGGACTAACAACCTCGGGGAAAGTTCAGGAGCTGCTACGTCAAGTCTACAAGGTGTGGTAAGAAACAACTTCGACCACGGGTCAGCCATGCTGCACAAGGCCTTGCTGTTCGTACTACGGCTGTCCAGGGGTGGACCTTAACGGTAATCTGTGTGCCTAACCAGCAGAGCTGATGCAGACCAGTGAGGGTGGGAGGTCCTTGTGTCAAAGCTCCTCCCACAGTCAAGGTAACAGACTGTTTATCACCCACTGATAAGAGGCTCTAACATCTACACTGACACCTACACCTGCAACCCCTTCACCTACATAAGGAGGGGTCATAGACTGCACTTTATAATAACAAGCATTAAGTGATGGACAACTGACTTTTCACCAGAGACTATGTTATTATCCAAGAAGATCGAAGAGAAGACGACCACAGAGAGACACTTCTTGTTAGTCCAACACACAGTTTTTGTTTTTTTTTTTAGAAATCCAATGGTCCACAAATAGGTTTCTGTCAAATGATTAGGATAAGCCCAAGTACACAGGGGGGTGCCTGTTGGGTTTCAGCCTTGGTGAAGACTACTTTTTCCCCCATGTCCGTCTAGACACTCTTGACAATTAGATAATCAAGTATTAGGGAAAGGAAAAGATGATTTAGGGGGGAATGTCAGGTTGAACTATACTGTTTGAATTTCCAAATCATATTTTCCTTTCTGCCTGCTACATAAAGCACATGTAGACATTAGATATTAAGATGACGCCTGTATCCGGGACTACATTTAAGACTGCACCATGTGGTTCACGTGAAACTGAGTTTCATTCAGTGAAAACGAGACCTAGGGGGCTGCTAGTATCTGCCTTGATCACGCAGCCTGCACGAGCCCAGAACAAAGGGAATCACACAGAAGAAGAACCTATCAGAAGATACTAACTCTACCGGATACAAGACATATATGCTTTTGTAATACAGCTTTGCAGTGTGTCTAGAATGTAGTTTATGTCCTGGTACATCCTGATACGGATTCGACTCCCCCGCCCACCTGTCCAGGGTGCTGCGGTGGGGGTATTAACCAAGATATGCGACTAGAGGAACAAAGAATATGTGTTCATTGCTTGTTAGCTTGCGGGGAAAACTCTGTGACTGAGGCCCCCACCTTTTCTACTGTGTGTATATGTTTAAAGCCTGCCTATTATTATTAATCACGCCTTTTTTGTATAACAAGTATATACACTGGAAATAAAGGAGAGAGAGCTTATAAGCTTCTAGCCGTATCACCACTGAGTGCCTTGCATGAGCTGAGATTGAAACTGAACCACGTGTCAGACTCTTTCTTAGTATGCTAGCACATGCTTGAATGATTTGGAGCGAGTGACCGACGAGTTTCTAATCTAACTGAATCTTCACCCCAACAAAGTAATATTTAAGTATTTTCATTTTCTTAATTCCTGGAGAACCCCTTTAACCTGGCAATACAAGCAAGATGGCTGCTGACTGACTAACAACTTGACAACTTTCACACAGATAAGCGAGTATGCATGTTTAGGTCAAGGTGAAAACCAGACATTTCTTATATCTCCGAGGAACAAAGTTTTAATTACTAGGTTTGGGGGGGGGGGGGGGGATCTCCATCAAACAAACCGACAGAACAACAGAGAATGCTGAAGGCAGACAATTGTAACCCCTTTGCTACAAGGATGCAAAACAAAACAAAAAAAAGCACAATACTAGCATACAGTAATGTGCTACATTACCAGAAATTGTGGTCTTCCTAAAGCAGTCAGCTTTATTGCAGAAAATCCATCCTCAGAACTTCCACCTATAAAAAAAAAAGAAAAAAAAAACCCATGATATATGAGGACTGAATGGAAAAGAAAAGTAAAGTCCAGCTTCTGTATAAAATGCTTGCGTCTTTATTAATAGCGGTAAAATCCAAACAAGTAGTACATGGACGGTCTATACGTTTGACACCCCTACATCACGGTCCTTATTCATGATGGTGTCATGAATAAGGACCGTGATGTAGGGGTCCGAAACGCGTAGACCGTCCATGTACTACTTGTTTGGCTTTTACCGCTATTAATAAAGACGCAAGCATTTTATACGGAAGCTGGACTTTTCTTTTCCATTTGGATGTGGCCGGATGTCCGTGCTTCCTCTGCTGGATGTGCAGGTGTGCGCTGCAGTTTGTTTACCTTTTGCTATATATGAGGACTGAATAATTCCTGTATCTGAGGAAGTCTCTGGACCTAAAAGGTTACCCATTATTTCAGACAAAAACAAAAAAAACTACAGTTGTGTCCTACAATGACATAATAAACCATCCAAGCAAGGAATTTCATCTGCTGTTTTGTTTTTCAACAGTTTTCCCCACTGTGAATGCACCATGTCTTCTGAGTCCGATGGGCATTGCTGCACAGGTGAAGGGTCGGGATCACTCCTCTGTGTTCCTTGCCAGTCCATGCTGTGATTGTGCCCCTTCCTGTGCCCACGGTTCAGTATGGCCGTATTGCGAGAGTGTATTGTAGACTATAGCGCCAAGGTTTTGCCTGTACAGGTGTTAGTTAAAACATGAATAGAACCAAAACAGCCAATGTATGTTCAGTGAGGGTAATCAGAAAGAAAGAACGAACGAACGAACGAACAAGGTCCTATAACTTGTGAGGTGGGGTCTCCATGGATTGTTTTTCCAGCACACTAACTCTTAGCAATTTGTACTACAATAGCTCTTCTCTGGGATCGAACCAGCATCCTCCTCTAACATTCATCAGTGAGACTTGGGCACCCATGACCCTGCTGCCAGTTCAACAATGATACTTCTTTAGTCCACTTTGAGTAGGTAGTTACCACTCCATGCTGGAAACAATCCACAGGACCTGCCACTGTGGAGATGCTCTGATCCAGTTACATTTAACCATCAAAATTTGGCCTACGTTAAAGCCTATCAGATCCTTACAGCTGCCTATTTTTCCTTCTTCCAACATATCATCCCCAGAACTGACTGTTCTGAATCTTTACCACCCAACCAATTTTGGAAATTTAAGTGAGGGACAGAAGAAATAATGAAATTTGATGGTGATTATCTGTATAGAAGAGACACAGGTTAATGATCTAACATACCGACAACAAAGCCCAGGGATGTCAAATTCTTGGCAGGTATCAGGGCATGCTGGTAATTGTAGTTTTACAAGAGCTGTAGGGCCACGGGTATCCCTGGAATAGACTGTGTGGGGAGTGGTGGCTAAGTGTGTGAGCTATACAAGTCTCCCCCTAGATCGTTATCATTATCTCAGTTCATTCCTGCTCCGAGAATCTGGATTGCACAGTGAGCACTATGGGCAGGAAGTTTCAAGTATATGTAGTGCTAGCAGTGTTCAGAGCTGTGGACCATCCGTATGTCCGTGCCAAAGTCCCGCAAAAAAAAAAAAAAAAAAGTTAGAACATGTCCTGTTTTTGTCTGTTTTGAAGATAAGGATAGTACATTTCTATAGAAGAGAAAAAGAAAATGGCAGCATCTGTGTTTTGCAGATCCGTTATTTCCGGACCACAAAACACATACTGTTGCATGCATGAAGCCTAACTTTGATATAATATGATGATAACATAGTAAAATGGATTGTAAGACTGAAAAAAAAGACATCCGTCCATCCATTTCAGCCGGTTATCCTGCAAGTTGATCCAGAGGAAGGCAAAAAACCCCATGAGGTGGAAGTAAATTTTCCTCATTTTAGGGGAAAAAAATTCCTTCATGATAATTTGGTAAACTACTCAAAACTACAACAAAAATGGCCAGATCTCCTAGTAACAGAAGATGTTACTTTCAGAAAGTCATAAAAAGGTCATATCTCTCCAGAAGACAAGCAAACTGGCTTCAAGCCTTCTTCATAATAGGCCTACCTGAGCTTCAAGCCTTTGTGGTACACCAGGAGAAAACACAATGTAAGCATTAATTGCTTGGAGAATAAATAGCAACATAATGTATCCAAACTCCTTGCAGAGATGGGATTTAGCTACACACTGTGCGCACTCATTTCAGCTATAAAACGCATCGCAGAACAAATAAATAGCAGCTGGAATTCAAGATCAAGCAAGCCTGTCCATTCCGCCACCGTATTACAAAGGAACATTTAAATAAATTACAGGCACTCTTATTGTACAGTGACGGAACGGTTTCAGACAGACAGCACCCCTTCAGAGCATTTGTGCATCTTTACAAACTATTATATTCCAGGTCACGAAAGATCTAAGAAAGCAAACGGTATAGACTGTTTCACTGTATGTAAACAGATTGGAAAATAATGTGATTTAATCATTTCCAAGTTTATCTATGCTGCCTCCCACAAAAACATTCATCTCTTGGAGAGAAGGGTAAAAAAGGAAAATAATATTCTCTGAAATTGCCTTTTTTAAAAATCCAACTAGGCCCAAAATGTTGTAGAATAAGCATCACGTGAAGTCTCTAACGTCCAATCGAGGAAATCACTAGAGCCATCTCCCAGAGCAGAGGGGCAGGAGCTTTCAAAGCAGATTGCCCAGTACACAGACAGTACACTGCTTTCCCAGTCACTTATATAGCAACGTCAACATTTTTTAAAAATTTTTTGTTACAATGCTGCAAACCCCCTGTACACAGTCAAAGTTAGAGATTACCACGTCTCCTTACCACTAGTGCAAGCTTACTGAAGACTGACAAACTGCAATCACTGAATTCTGGGAACCGAACCTATAGGACATTTATGGCATCAGTGGCGTAACTACAACTAACTGGGCCCCACAGCAAATTTTTGAATGGGACCCCCCAGAAACTTCCTCGCAACCCCGAACTCACATGCAACCCTCACTCTTGTGGCTAGTGAAGATTGAGCTCTCCCAGACAAGGCCTGACAGCCGCTCCATCCGCTTTCTATAGTGTCACTGTATATAATGTCATTGTATAATACTGTTGAGGGGGGCCTGACAATAAAATCTTTTAGTCTCCCTCCTGAGGGGGCCCCTTGTGGGTCTGGGCCCCAAAGCAGCTGCTTCCCCTGCTTCCCCTATTGCTACGCCCCTGTATGGCATATGATAAATGGGAACACCTTTAACTCTATGGCTGTGTGAAGTGAAGAACATATGATTATTCTGTAGATCAATGGCCTCAGCAGTGACCTTGGTTGTGTGCCACCACATCTGGTTCTGTTGCAACCAATGAGTCACTCACTTTTTGAATCTAAAGTCACATAATGAAACCTGAAATGTTACTTTAAGCATGCTGTGGGAGCACTCAACATTCTTGTCAGACCAAAATTTTCACTTCTGGCAAGTGTCCTCAAGTAAGGCTACTTTCACACCAGCGCTTTCCATTGCCGCTACTGAGATCCGTCATAAGATCTCAATAGTGGAGGAAAACACTTCCGTTTTGTCCCCATTCATTGTCAATGGGGACAAAACTGAACTGAACGGAACAGAGTGCACCAAAATGTATTCCTTTCTTGAGTGAAGCGTTTCTTGAGTGCTGGGATGAGGAGCAAGACGGATGCGTCATGACTCGCAATGTAAGTCAATGGTGACGGATCAGTTTTCTGGGACACAAAAGAAAACGGATCAGTCCCCCATTGACTTACAATGGTTTTAGAGAAGGATCCGTCTTGGCTATGTGAAAGATAATACAACTGGATCTGTTCATAACAGATTCAGACGGTAGTATTATAATGACGGAAGTGTTTTTGCTGATCCTTGATGGATCCACATAACACTAAAAAAGGAGCAATGAGCAGTCTACAACTACTGACAATATTATGACACTGAAGATATCTATGTATTTAGACTTGTACACCCACCTGAAGCTTCAATACATTTCAGAAAGGTCTCCATGTGATGGTCACACTTTGCTTCATCAGCATAAAAATATGTTCGGGCACTGATGACACCTCCACGTCTGTCGCCAAAACCAGGTTGTACTTGGTATTTCTTCTCTCGCTGCACTGTACCTTGAGGTGGAAAAACATTGTATATTGACTATGACGTATAAATTATCAGTCGAAAAAACTTTGCAGCTCAGCCCCATTTGTCCCTTGAAAAAAAGGGGGGGGGGCTTATCTTTCTACTTTCAGGAGGCGATTTATCAAACTTGTGTAAGGTACAATTGGCTTAGTTGCCCATAGTAACCAATCCAATCGATTCCACTCTTCATTTATTACAGGTGGAATCTGGTTGCTATGGGCAACTAAGCCAGTTCTACTTTACACCAGTTTGATAAATCTCCCCCTTAGACACCTATTTAGGCTGGAGTCACAAGGTTTTTTGACTTTTAGGCAAAAAAAAACACCACCACCAGTTCCAGATGTTGCATGGACGTCTATGATAAATATTAGGATTTCTTTTTGTCATGAAGTGCTTTACCCATGATGTGCTTTTTTGGGTCAACTGTTTTTCCCTCATTATCTGGAACTTCTTTTTCATTTATTTTTATCTGCTTCAAAAGAATACACATGTACAATGTGCATAGGAGTTTTTTTTTTAATGGGGGAGGAGGGGGTACATACTTTCCTTAAAAAGAAATGTAAAAAAATGTTGTTACAATACACAAGGTGCTAAAACACACCCTATGCACAAAAACATTGCAAAAATGATGATTAAGTCAAGCTTTCTGAGTCTTTTTGGCCAACAAACACACCATGAACAAATGTTTGTGAAGGAACCCATGCCCTCCAGATTTTAGTTGGCTTCGGCTAGTCTCCGTTCCATTGGTTTGATGTTGTTTTTGATGGACAGAATACTGTAACTTTTCAGGCTATTCTATCCTCTAAAAATAAAAGAAAAACATTGTTTACCTGTTAAATCCCTGATGCCATATCGGTATGCAGGCCGGCTGTCTCTGCTGTACTGGCATCAATGCTTCAGCAGTCATCATTGCTGGCATGCAAACCAAGACCAGTGGCGGACCACCAGTGGATTTAACCGACATTACCGACAGGTAATGATGTTTTTAATTACTTTTTTTTTGGACAGCATCTTTAAAACTGGTGGTATCTATCAGCATCAGATATGAGAAACAGAATTCTGGATGGGAGCAAGGCTTTATACAAAATTTCATTTTTTATTACTTGCTCCAGGTAACACAAAATTATTCTTCCTGAATAGAATTTTTTTTATTATATCATAGGCACAGCTTGACCAGATTGCTCCTGAATTCTGCATTATGAGAAAACATCTGAATGGAGCTACATAAATAACTTGTGCAGCTCTTGCCTATGTGTACCAGTCTTCCCGTACACTATTATCTACTAAAAAAGGAAAAAGAAAAAAAAAAAAAGAAAAAGTGACAAAACCGTATAAAAAGTCATAATGAGCAAGGTTATTGGTTTTGGCTGCCTTACAAAATGTCAAGAGGAACAACATAGTTTCATTTATTACTATGTCCACAAATATGATTAAGAGCCATACATTCATTCCTGCCCTTGCAAAAAAATAAAATAAAGAATACTTTGCAGGTTCCCTTAGTGCCCGGCCAAGACAGGTCAGAATTGGGTGATTTATTAAGGCTAAACTTTATGGCCTCCAGTGGCATTGCAGTAGGTAAAGCAAACTTTTTGCAGAAGACCTTGCATGCTGGCCGGTGTCATAATGTGTCACCACGTACAGAAGTAGTGCAAAGCTCGGCTCGCCGTAATTCTGTAAAGAGCTGATTATATTACAGAAGGAAATCTCGTTATATACTATGTTGCTTACAAGATTCATTACTTAGGTCTATTAGAAAATACAGCCCTCTGTTTAAGTAGGTTCTCAAACTCCTGAGGGGCTAAGACGTGATTCAGGCCTTTGCTAAATAAATACTTACTATTCCCAAGAGAGCAGTCTGATCAATAACTATCTAATTCTCCCTTCATTGCCAGAAGTATAGAACATATCACAAATGCACTTAAAGTTCTACATGTCTGCTCGAGTCAATGTTCCGGCATGCATTTATTAAAAGGCAATCATCAGTCTGGCCTTCTGCGCAACCACCTATTTTATACAGGATAAAATGTAAAGAAATGATGACTTCTAGGGTGGAATGCTGCCAATGGGTTAATCAAATTATACATGATCGCACCAAACGTTTGCAGAATTGGGGCTAATGCACCTAGCAAAGCCGTATGCACAGACCCAATATAGCAGCCCCTATGTCTTTCAAAGTACTGACATGTGGTGCCTTTGCCTATGCTTCTAGGGAAAATTACCTCCGTAATACAACATACAATAAAGGGGTATACTCTGGGGCGGACTGGGAGCTCAAAGTGGCCCTGGGAAAAAAAAAAAATCCTAAAAGTGGCCCCGTTTTGTAGGCTGGTCCAAATTAACAAAGGTGGGGCAACACAATTAGGCAGGGGTCAACAATACAACAGTGCAAAATACCATCCCAGCAGAACCAAATAAAGTGTAGCACAATATACTCTGTGGTGGCCAACAATAGCTAGCATCTTCTGTCCTCTTCCTCCAGATGTCTGTGGAGCAGGGTCTTAGGAGGTGTGGGCCACAGCAGTTGAATTAAGGAGGGCATGTGCGGTCACTGGCTGGGTACATGAGTACATGAGAGAGGAGGGCTTGGGTGGCCCCCAGAGGCATCAGCCCACCGGGAAATTTCCCTGTAGGGTCCATGGCCAATCTGCCCCTGGTTAAAACATGTAACCCCTATCCACTATTAGATCAGTGAAATTCTGATCGATGGGACTTCCACGCTCCCATTTTAAAGGGGTATTCCCATCTCACAAATGTAGTTTGTATAGTTAGATATAGCCATTCCAATATTATTACTAATAGAATGTATTTATATAAAATGTACCGTTTAGAAAATTTCCTATTTGTATTTCCATTGTCCCACACACATCAGTCAGGCCGTTGCCCCTAGTTACGGCCACCGCAGCCATGTAGTAGTGGTGGCCGACTTGCTCCTTTTCAAACCCGCTCTGAGGTAACTGCTGTATTGTGAACGCACATTACATGAACATGTGGAGACACATCTTAGGGTTGTAGCATTTTTGTCTGCGATTCTAAAACGCAGAGAAACGAATCCTGTTCCAAGATCAATTCATCTCTATGGAGCAGGATCCGTTTATAAAGTCTGCGTTTTGGACGGATCCTGACCATTGTGTTTTGGACTGGTAGCGTCCAAAACGCAGATGTAAAAGTACCCCAAGATGTGTCTGCGCATGCTCATGCAATGTGTGTTCACAATACAGAAGTTACCTCAGAGCGGGATTGAACAAGAGTAAGCTGACCACCACTACTACATGGCTGCGGTGGTCGTAACTAGTGGCAACGGCCTGACTGATGTGTGTGGTACAATGGTTATACAAATAGACAAATCTTCTAAACGGTACATTTTATATAAATACATTCTATTAGTAATAATACTGGTATGGCTATATCTAACTATACAAACTACATTTGTGAGATGGGAATACCACTTTAATGAAATGCTGGTTGAGCATGCACACTATTACTCCATGCATCTCTATGGGACTGCTAGAGATAGTGGTGTGCAATGCAGTCCCATAGACTTTGAAAGGAACAGTGGTGTGAACGCTTAAAGGGGTATTCCCATCTTAGACAATGGGGGCATATCGCTAGGATATGCCCCCATTGTCTTATAGGTGCGGGTCCCACTGCTGGGACCCGCACCTATATTGAGAACGAAGCGGGGGAGCTCTGAGCCTGGAGGGGAATCTATGGGGGTTCCAGTGAACAGACCATCACCAAACAATTATCTTCTCTCCAGTATATAGGGGATAACTTGTAGTCAGAATACCACTTTAAAAGAGTTTCTGAGATCATAAAAAACTGGGGAAAAGCCAGCAATGTGATAAAATAAAGAACCAATACCCTCTTGTCAGATCCATCGCTGCTCCAGCAGCCCCCAATGCTATTTATTTACTTGGCTGCAGCACTGCCATGTCTAACCCTAACCACCCTCTGGCCATAAAGGTATACTGCAGATGACCATGGAGGTCACGATTTGCAATTAGAGGTGCTGTATGGCCCCACAGAATGGATGTCATATTACAACTTTGTACTCAGATCCTGTACATAGTTGTCATGCTATTACCACGACCATAAGGCTTTAGGACACGAGCAAACCAACTGCATTACCTGCTATGGACATTTTTGGAGCAAATTTGTTTTATCTTTGCTAACAATCATTTCTTCATCTGGTCTTTATTAAAAATTTTCAACTGTTTTTATTTTTACTACAGCTTTTACTTTCATTGTATCTTCAGAATGTTGACAGTGAATTTATCAGAGACCTGCTGTGACTGCTAGACCAGTAGGCCTTATATGTACTTTCCTAAAAGCCCATAAACACTCATTACAGCTAAATTCTTATACGCTTATAATTCAGCTTCAATGAGCATTTAGAAGCTGTCAGACATAAGGGCTACAGATTGAGCCCTCAAAGCAGTCTCCGAAGTATTCATGGTGACACATTAGTCTGTAGATATAATGTAATGTAAGAAAAACTGTTGGAAATTTTAAATACATTTTTAGGGCGCATTCACAAGTCAGTGCTGCGCTTTGCGGTCTGCAAATTGCGGATCCGCAAAAGATGGATGCTGCCCATGTGCGTTTCGCAATTTGTGGAACGTAATGGGTGGCCCATTTTGGAAATGCCTACTTTTGTCAAGAATAGGACATTCTCTATATTTTTTGCAGGGCCGCGGAACGGAACCACGAATATGGAAAGCACACAGTGTGCTGTTCGCATCTTTTGCAGCCCCATTGAAATGAATGGGTCCACACGTGTGCGGAACGGATGCCGACTCATTCATACGGTTGTGTGAATGAGCCCCTAATGTATTAAACTGTTTTCTGTTTTTATGCATAACTACAGAACATCAGACTGGGGCTATTTCTCTGCAAAGGGACCAGGACGACTGATCCGTGTACATGGAAGAATGAATGGGGCCATGTATCGTGAGATTTTGAGTGCAAACCTCCTTCCATCAGCAAGGGCATTGAAGATGAAACGTGGCTGGGTCTTTCAGCATGACAATGATCCCAAGCACACCACCAGGACAACGAAGGAGTGGCTTCGTAAGAAGCATTTCAAGGTCCTGGAGTGGCCTAGCCAGTTTCCAGATCTCAACCCCATAGAAAACCTTTTGAGGGAGTTGAAAGTCTGTGTTGCCCAGCGACAGCCCCAAAACATCACTGCTCTAGAGGAGATCTGCATGGAGGAATGGGTCAACATACCAGCAACAGTGTGTGCCAACCTTGTGAAGACTTACAGAAAACGTTTGACCTCTGTCATTGCCAACAAAGGATATATAACAAAGTATTGAGATGAACTTTTGTTATTGACCAAATACTTATTTACCACCAAAATTTGCAAATAAATTCTTTAAAAATCAGACAATGTGATTTTCTGTATTTGTTTTCTCATTTTGTCTCTCATAGTTGAGGTCTACCTATGATGTCAATTACAGGCTTCTCTCATCTTTTTAAGTGGGAGAACTTGCACAATTGGTGGCTGACTAAATACTTTTTTTCCGCACTGTATGTATATACTATACAATATACACAGTATATATCTAACACAAACAGTATATAATATAAAAAAACCTTCATAGCCGAGACAGAGGGCAGAAGTACCATTAAAGTACTGTTACAAATATAACAGTTGTCAACAAATCTTGTTCATGATGATTTTAGAAGCGTTCAGCAAATGCGGGACCTTGAAAATCATGAGGCCGCTGTATATCATGGAATGGTGTTAACGTTCCAGTATAAGTCCAGTGACTAATGAAGGGTGGTTTGTAGAACACACAAATGAGCCATATAGTAGACAGATGAGCTAGGAGTGTCATCTGAACTTTGCTTTACTAGAAAAGGAGTCCTCAGGGGCGAGATGCACACGGCCAAACATCATTTCTCTAAAGATTTACTCCAGCCTGTTATTCAAAAAATGCTACATTTCTGACGGAAACTTCCCCCATTTCTCTTATCTAATAATTACAGTGAACACATTTCAGTGAAACTGCTGCATGTAAATAAAAGAACATAAAAACACTCATCATGTGACTACCGGTTAAGGAGATATTATAGACATAGCACATTTACACATTATATAATGTTATGTAGACTCGACTCTATAAATTAACATCTGCGGTCCTCAAGTTTAGTTCTTAGGAAGTAGATAACAAATATAAAGCACTTATTTAAAACCATATTCATAAAAGGAGACTTTTATATATACACACACACAATACGTGGCAAACTTCTGGCAATTCGTATAAGCAGCACTATAGCAGAAACAGGAGTAATAGGCACGACTACTTGGCCCAAGCTTCAGCACTGCACACAAAGAGAATGTTAGTTGTGATTTAGGCGTTGTTCACAAAGGCATAAAAAGTATGTGGGTAACCAACCAGCGGGTAGCCTACGGTTGGTAGTGGGCTGCTTGAATTTAATTGTCATCACATGGCTCTGCAGAAATGTCTGCACTTCTATGAAATGGCAGGTCCATTTATTCCAAGATAACTGAGCTCTCTCCAACTAGAGTCACATCTGCGTTGGAGGCTCCGTTAGGGGCCAGCATTGTCAAAAAAGCTGAACAAAATAGTGCAGCACATTGCGCTATTCTGTACGCGACAATGGGATCCAACAGATCCCATTATAGTCAAAAAAAGACCACTGAGTGCCGTTCTGTACCATCATATGATGGAAACAGAGCTTACGTGATTTTTGTTGTTCCTATACTGGGGCAGAACAATGTGACTAAAGAATGTAAAGTGTAACTGTCATTTTTTTTTATTTGCTAGTTCATTAGAGCTAGACATGTATACCTGAGTTAGTCTGTCAATGATTGCCAAAGGAACTGTAATTACCTTATAATAACAGCTTTCATTAATGTCCTCTGTCCCTTTCCACTGGTCCCTTAAAAGACTGTTGGTATGAAAGGGAAAAAAAAGGGAAAAAAAAAAGGGAAAAACTCAAGGAAACAGTGGTATGTGAAGAAACTAAAGATTGCTTTATGCATAATGCTGCAGCAGCAGTAACATATGCTAAAATAGATTTTATGATGAAAACATGACAGTTACACTTTAAAGGGATTGTCCCATCTCAATATTTATGGTATCGCGGAGCAGGTCTCAGAGGTGAGGCCCATACCTATCTCTCGTACAGAGCCTCTGAAGTGAAGGAGAGCAGATTACACAAGTGCGGCATCCTATTCATTCATCAACTATTCATTTCCGGGACTGCCGGAAACAGCTGAGCCAGATCATGGCTATTTTTGGAACTCTTATAGCGGGGATGGAGGGGCCCGCACATATGCAGCTGCTCTCTCTTCAGATTGGGAACCCGATTTTGGGGATTGGAGCAGGTCCTAGAGGTGGGATCCAAATCTGTGGTATATCCTAGTGATACTGTATGCCACAAATACTCAGGTGGCAAAACCCCTTTAAATAGTGGAATTTTAGCTGCAGAATTTTTGGCACTGAATAAACAGACCATGCTTGTGTGTTTGCAATATAGCTGTTACGGTAGAAGTAGACTCCTGTGCAAATTTATATGTTCCAGCCTCAAAAATGTTATGAAGAAAATTTTCTGTTCACCAAGTGGCTACGTGTCCGATAATCTGCACCTACACAGCAAACGGGTACTCTGCTTTATTAAAGGTTTTTTTCCAGGATTTACAAAAATTTTGGGAATGGGAAGAAAAAAAAATTCTGTATTCACTTCTTCAATCCCCACCTCTCCAACATGGCTGCACTGGTGGTCCCCACCAGTCGCTGCTTACTTCCTGCAAAGATAACATGACCACTGTAGCCAATCACTTGCCTCAAATGATCATGTGTAGTACATGATACCATCATCACTGAGGCCAGTGATTGGCTGCAGCGGTCACATGAATGACGTAAGTCAAGTGATCGCTTCAGGAATCAAGCAGCAACCCAAGGGGACCAATAGAGCAGTGGCGCTGGAGCAGCAGGTAAACTGATCAGTGGCGTTTAGGATTTTTTTTTCATACGATTATGTAGGGCTGGGCGATTAATCGAATTAATTCGATTAATTCGCCAATTGAAAGCCTCACGATTTAATTTTTTTAGGAAAATCGTGAACTCGATTTTCCTAAAATGGCGCCCGCCAGATAAAATAAAAAAAAAATCTCTCACCTGTCCTGCGCTGCGGCTCCGCTCCGGTGTCCGGCACTCCTCTTCTTCTCCAGGGCCGCGCTGCACTGTGCTGACCGCGTACAGCGTCAGGACGGAGCGCGCACGCTCTGACCTGACGCTGCACGCAGTCAGGTGACAGTGCAGCGCCAGGAGAAGAAGACTGAGGAGCGCCGGACCCGGAGCGGAGCCGTGGCGCAGGACAGGTAAGGGATTTTTTTTTATTTTATTCGTATGGTGGCCTAGTGGGCTGTTCTGAGGGCTGAAGGGGGCACTACTGTGGGCTAATCTGAGGTTTCAAGGGGGCACTACTGTGGGCTGTTCTGAGTTCTGAAGGGGCACTACTGTGGGCTAATCTGAGGTCTCAAGGGGGCACTACTGTGGGCTAATCTGAGGTCTCAAGGGGGCACTACTGTGGGCTAATCTGAGGTCTCAAGGGGGCACTACTGTGGGCTGATCTGAGGTCTGATGGGGGCACTACTGTGGGCTGATCTGAGGTCTGATGGGGGCACTGTGAGCTGATCTGAGGTCTGAAGGGGACACTGTGAGCTGATCTGAGGTCTGAAGGGGACACTGTGGGCTGATCTGAGGTCTGATGGGGGCACTGTGGGCTGATCTGAGGTCTGATGGGGGCACTGTGAGCTGATCTGAGGTCTGATGGGGGCACTGTGAGCTGATCTGAGGTCTGAAGGGGGCACTGTGGGCTGATCTGAGGTCTGATGGGGGCACTGTGGGCTGATCTGAGGTCTGATGGGGGCACTGTGGGCTGATCTGAGGTCTGATGGGGCACTACTGTGGGCTGATCTGAGGTCTGATGGGGGCACTACTGTGGGCTGATCTGAGGTCTGATGGGGGCACTGTGAGCTGATCTGAGGTCTGATGGGGGCACTGTGGGCTGATCTGAGGTCTGATGGGGGC
The DNA here is from genome assembly GCA_900303285.1 of Rhinella marina. NCBI lineage: Eukaryota > Metazoa > Chordata > Amphibia > Anura > Bufonidae > Rhinella > Rhinella marina. Next base: position 335,111 of record ONZH01008678.1, read on the forward strand.
ACTGTGGGCTGATCTGAGGTCTGATGGGGGCACTGTGGGCTGATCTGAGGTCTGATGGGGGCACTGTGGGCTGATCTGAGGTCTGATGGGGGCACTGAGCTGATGTGGGTCTGATGGGCAATGGGCTGTGGGTCTGATGGGGCACAATGGGCTGATGTGGGGTCTGATGGGGCACAATGGGCTGATGTGGGGTCTGATGGGGCACAATGGGCTGATGTGGGGTCTGATGGGGCACAATGGGCTGATGTGGGGTCTGATGGGGCACAATGGGCTGATGTGGGGTCTGATGGGGCACAATGGGCTGATGTGGGGTCTGATGGGGCACAATGGGCTGATCTGAGGTCTGATGGGCATAATGGGCTGATCTGAGTCTGATGGGCATAATGGGCTGATCTGAGGTCTGATGAGGGCACAGTGGGCTGATCTGAGGTCTGATGGGGGTATAGTGGGCTGATGTGAGGTCTGGTGGGGGCACAGTGGGCTGATGTGAGGTCTGATTGGGGCACAGTAGGCAGTAGGCTTTTTTTATTTATTTTTTTATATTTTTCATAACGTAAGAAAATCGGGATTTAAATCGTGAATCGTCCAAAAAAAAAAAAAAAAAAAGCGGGATTTTTTTTTTTGGCCATATCGCCCAGCTCTAACATTATGTACTCTTTATTCTCTAAATTTTTGCAAGTCCTGGAAAACCCCTTTAAGTGGGTTGCCTATATGTTTAGTAGTATTAGATAACATTTCTCATCACTTATTTTTGTTTCGGTTCTGTCCAGCTCATTCAATGCCATTAGTTAGTAGAGATAGAAGTGCACTTGCCGCCAGGCAGAGGTATAACCATAACGGCGTCCAGCGATTACCCTTCATATCATTAGCCTTGCATTTTTACGAGCCCTTATTTAAATTTACTGACAGAGAATGGTTATTGTTTTTTCAGCTGGGAAAATGCAGCCTTTTACAGAGCTCCCGGTGAATCACTCCCATGGTGATAAACTGCAGTGATGGATGACTACCTCTCCCTTGTTAGAGCAGCAGATGATGTATGCAGCCAGCGGCAAGTAAAACTACGTATCACTGCTCTAATGCTAACACGCCAAGCAGCTATGCATGCGGACTGACTTGGGCTGCTCGTGATTTCCGTAAGTATTGTATGGAGCACGTTCAGCAACGCTGGTGCAGTCTTCAATATTACACCTGGTAATGGAGGATCATCATTGTTAAAGCATTTCATCATCATCATCATCATCTGAAGGACCAAAGAAAGTTATGGGCCATTTGAGTTTAGTGACTTTTCTTCAATGCTGCAATAAGCAAATACTGGGAGATGAACTGAAGCCTCCAAGACATCTCACAGGTTATCATGTTTTGGAGAAACAGGTTGCAGGATGATATGTCCACCAGCCACACTGGAATTTAATTAAAGAGGACCTGTCACCTCTCCCGACATGTCCGTATTAGAAACTTGTAATACCAATTCTGGAGCATCTATTCTTATTCTTAAAGGGGTTGTCCGGGTTCAGAGAAGAACCCGGACATACCTGCAATTTCACCCAGGCAGCCCGCCTGAAGAGGGCATCGGAGCATCCTATGCTCCGATGCCCTCCTTTGCCCTGCGCTAATTAGCGCAGGGCAAAGGAATTTCGCCGGGTTCCGGTGACGTACCGGTCCCTGCCGGGCAGAGGCTTCCGCCCGGCAGTGAGTCGGTGACGTCATCGGCGCTGATGGACAGGCTTCAGCGCTGCCCTAGCCAGTAAAACGGCTAGGGCAGCGCTAAAGCCGGCCCATTAAGGCCGGTGACGTCACCGAACTCACTGCCGGGCGGAAGTACCCGCCCGGCAGCGAGTATTTACAAAACAAGAGACCTTGCCCTGCGCGATCTAGCGCAGGGCAAGGGGGGGGCATCGGAGCATGAGATGCTCCGATGTCCTCTTCAGGCAGGCTGCCTGGGTGAAATTGCAGGTATGTCCGGGTTCTTCTCTGAACCCGGACAACCCCTTTAAGTTATGCCATTCTTATGTTATTCCTGCTAGAAGTTATACATTAATTACTAGCAGTTTACAATGAAGCTCCAGATAGGTGTCACCTCCCTGACAGCGCTGACTGGATAGTGTCAGACTGTGCAGGGACACACCCCCAACTGGAACTTCACTAGCCAACTGCTGGCAATTCATTTATAACTTCTAGTAGGAATAATAAAGGTAAGGCACAACATAAGAATAGATGCTCCAGAATTGTCATTCTCAAGGGAGAATGAACATAGTTACTAAAACAGACAGGTCAGGAGAGGTTACAGGTCCTCTTTAAGAAAATTAATGTATTCTCTAAATTATTTATATTCATGAGAGAGCAAAGAGGCAAGCAATACCTTTATTGCGCGTGATGGGGGTTGTCAGTCAGCTTTAGTAAAGTCTAGAAGGGCAAATATGTTAATGCTGAATTTACATAGGACTATTATCAGGAACAACTGTTTGTATGAATGCTTGTTCCTGATAATCGGCACATATTAAACACGATCACTCAGGTTTAGGCTACTTTCACACTAGCGTTTTTAAATTCCGGTATTGAGTTCCGTCAAAGGGGCTCAATACCGGAAAAAAAAACGCTTCAGTTTTGTCCCCATTCATTGTCAATGGGGACAAAACTGAACTGAAGACAACGGAATGCTCCTGAAAGCATTCCGTTCCGTCTTCAGACCGGAGAACAAACCGCAGCATGCTGCGGTTTGCTCTCCGGTCCAGGCATCCGCACCAAGACGGATCCGGAATGACCCCCAATGGAAGTCAATGGGGACGGATCCGTTTGGTGTGGACACACCAGTAATCCGGATCTGTCCTCCATTGATTTCCAATGGGGGGTCATTCCGGATCCGGCATACATACACACAGACTACATACAAACAAACATACAGACATACATACAAACATACATACATACTCACATACTCCCGGGACGCCGGCAGCAGGTCTTCACGCGCCTCCTGCACGCTGCGATGACGTTTCCCCACTGCGCCCAGCAGAGGGCGCTGTGGGGAATCGTCATCACTGCGCGCAGGAGGCGCGTGAAGACGTTCTGCCGGCGTCCCGGGAGTATGTGAGTATGTATGTATGTCTGTATGTTTGTATGTATGTCTGTATGTTTGTTTGTATGTAGTCTGTGTGTTGTTTTAATGTGTGTCATGTGTGGGGCCGGAGCGCTGCTCCGGCTCCACACATGTATAGCGTTAGCACGGATCCGTCGGCACCCTTTAGGTGCCGGATCCGTGCTAACGCTAGTGTGAAAGTAGCCTTAATAAGTGGCCCTCATTGTTTATGCAGCACATTAAATCATCTTTTCTGGGTGTGAACAGGGATCTGCTGCCCAGAAAAACATGAATGTGCACAGTGGCATAAATAGAGAAGTAAGGGCCCCATAACAAGGATCAAACCAGGACCCCCACATAGGACAGAAGGGTTTCTGCCTAAATCCTTTTCAATGACCCTTGGGCCATTTTTCCACTGCTTCATTCGCTAAAAGTTGTTCCTTAGTTTAGAGGGTAGAGTCCTGACCAAGTTTTCACCTCCAGTAGAAGAGGAGATAATCCCAACTGGGCCCCATAGCAGTCGCATGGTCTGCCCTGAATGTGCATGAGGACAAGCAATAAAAGTGACCATCGCCCGCCCCCATAGAGTGATGGAGATTACTGCATTTAAATGCAGCTTTTCACCTCCACTGATGAGAAGGCATTTATCAAGAAGGAACAACTCCTTCCTGATCGTTGCCGGCTCAGTTAGTGCACCTAAATGCGCCTTTAGTGGGTGATCACACAACCGTATCAGTTTTATGGTTCGCAAATCGCAGATCCACAAAATACAGAAGCATCCCACACTTTTCGCAGCTTCCATTGTAACAATGCCTATTCTTGTCTTTTTTTGCAGGGCTGCGGAACGGACAAACAGATGTTGACAGCACACGTTGTTGACCGCATTTGTTGCTGCCCTGTTGAAATGAATGGGTCTGCATCCAAACCGCAAAAAAGTGGTATGGATGTGGACCAAAATTACGGTTGTGTGATGGGACCTTTGAGCAGCAATCTGCTGACAGGTTCCTTCAAGGAGTATGGAGGTAAACAAGCACAAAACCCTTTACAACCACACAGCCAAACAGACACATCAATAATACGGCTATTATAAGTAATGTTATACAACTAGGCTGTTTGCATCTGAAAGTGGCTGAACCTGAACATTGTGGATACTATTTAAAAAAAATCAAGCAGGACATATGTAATTGGAGTTCAGAATGTGGATACACGCCAGTTCCCAGCTTAGCTGGAAAAATCAGAACATTATCTGAAGCACATTGATGTAAACTAAAGCAGTGTGAGATGAGGATACCAGTATCAGGACTCTTCAGTCCGGCCATATTCCAAGCTCTAACAACAAAGTCACCAGAATACATCTTACCAAGATTTTCCTTTTCAGCTTCAGCAATAGAAGATCTAGAAGACAAAAGCAGGATAAAGAAAAAAGTGACACACTAAACCATAAAAACACAAATGTACAATAACATGACAAGGAGGCAGGTGTATAACATAGTAAATGACAGACTAAATGGATACCATAAATGACAGAAGAGGCCAAGGCTGCCCTTGTATGATGGATTTGCAGTTCTTTACAATGTAAATCCTAGGTTGTGAGTTCTGGAAGCTCCGATTATATTGCAGTAATGTCTACGATAGGTGACCATTTTCCAACCAGGAAATCATGGGACTCCTTGAGACCCGATCAGGGGTTCCCATGCAACACAGCTCCAATGTGTCCTGTTACAAATTTATTTCCGCTTGCTCCGAAAAGCAATAAACATATTTCTGTTGGGCATCTCCAACGCAGATGTGAACATAGCCTTATAAATCTGGACATGAATTATAGAATCATTTACCTGCTCCTAAGCCTTCATTCACATAGAATGCCACTGAGGGTCCCCCAAGAGTAAAACTAGTTGTCAATGTGAACACAACTCTAATATGAAAAAACACTGACGTTGTCAGAGAGGTGCCACACTGACCTGGTTGTTGTGTAACATGCCGTACACATGCAGGCGATCAATGCCAAGCAATCGGTCTTGTGCTGTTCCTTCACGTCACCGCTGAGGCCACTGATTTGCGGGCAGTGGTCACATGCAGGTATACGAACCAGCGGAGCGAGGACAGGAACTGTGGTGCTGGAACCCACTCTGACAAGGTGTCCAGACCCTTGAGAATTATTTATCAGCCTCAGACAACCCCTTTAAGCATATTCCTCGTATAGTTCAAGAACTAAGTGATCTCCATATAGACTTTTGTGGGTGTACTGATGACGGCAAATGCAGTACTTCACAGGCAGGCTCTGACTGGCCCACAGGGGTACAGGTGAATCCCCCGATGGGCCCCTGAGCAAGTTGGGCCCTAGTCTCTCACGAGTGGCACATAACACAGTAGACTTCCTGCACTACATACAAATTTTTAATGTACAGCACTTCAACCAGTCTATGTTCATATAAAAAACTTGATAGATTATTAAAGAAGCTCCCCAGTTTATTATTATAACCACAATCAGATAGCTGAGATGACTTCTAGGTATAGAGGAAAGCTGCCAGTGTCCTCTTTTCCCCAGGACCTACTTTCTCAAAGTTTCTGCAGGGACCCCCATATACAATCATCTAATAGCATCTTGTTGCTGTGTGAGAAATGTGTGAGGTAATATTTGAATGTATCCCCAAAATAAATTTTACCAGTGGGCCCTGGGCAGCCCAGTCCAACACTTTTCACAGGGGATAACTATTACTAGTATAGGAGATAACTGTTAGATCAGTGAGGTTCCTACCGCTGGGACCCCCACTGATCCTCATACAGCTTGGAGCCCTCCATAAACAAACGCAACGGTCAGTCGGATATGCACTCAGCTGCTCCATTCATTAGTATGAGCGTAGCAGAGTACAGAGCTTGGCTATCTCTGGAACTCCCATAGAAATGAATGGAGCACCTGCACACATGCCTGGCCGCTCCCTTCATTTTGGGTGACTCCATGGTGTATGGGGCCCCGTTCTCATGATCAGTGGGATCGTCAGGATAGGTCATCGATATCTGATCAGTAGCCCCACCAATTACTTCTTCTTCCTCTTCAAGATTACATGGTACGTCATTTCAGAGCAGCAGTGTAATTACAAGCTTAATCACGCAATTGCGCTTGTTCCATTCACTTGAATGGGATGATAACTTGTAGCGACGCACAGTGTAATCTTGAAGAGGAAGCAGTGCTCACACAAGTGCCGTCTCCCCTTCTAACGGCTGATGCACGTAGACCCCGGGAATTGGAACCCCATCAATCAGATATTGATGGCCTATCCCAAGGATAGGTCATCGGTAAGTACTGGCTGCAGAACCCCTTTAATATAACCAAAAATACCAATTTGAAAAAGCTGTCAACACTTTAGGGGTGAATTTATCACGCCCTGAATTCCATCTTCAAAAAAAAAAAAGTCTTAAAAACAGCTTTTATGACTCTCAGTGGTCACTTGTACAAAAATTCCCTTTTTTTGTATTTTTACACCACTCGCTCCAGTTTTGAAACGTGGGCACAGCTAGCTATGTTAATGACTTTCCCTCTAGATTTATCACTGTGATTATGAAAGCTCACTCCAATAGAGGGTGGTGTAGAAAACTGGACTAGCATTTCTAGACAGAAGCATTCTATTTAACGATGCACCAAATTTATCAAACGACATGCAACATCTGATAAATTTGGTGCCAAGTAAGCCAATGCAGGCTCAAGCAAAACCAATATCAGATATTACCCTCATACATTTACTCTTGCCTATATGTTGAACTGCTGGCTTCATTTCCTTATGACAAAGTCTCTTCCGCACAAAAAGAAATATTATATATAGAAATCTACAGTATCTATTTCATTATCTATCTCTCTATCATACATAAAAAAAAAATGAACGGAAAACACACTGAATTAATGTCACCCTGATCTCAGCGAGTCAAGGGCAGGTCTATGTCCACATTAAACTCAGGGAAAATATGAAAACACTACTTTCTTTCATAGGAAGTTTCCCTGGCAGTATGTGATGCAGATCCATATGTCAGATTTGATCCATCAGCCTGCTCTTGGTGAATCAGCTCCCAGCATATGTCTGTAGCTGCGTCACAATCACTATTCCAGCTGGTATCAGGATGTAGAGGCTCAGGCAGAAGTTCTACACTAGATTTCCACATGATGGAAAGTCACCCAGCATCAGATAACCAAATGACTTCACTGACGTAAATGCAGTCATGTGTCTCAAAGAGGTTAAGCAAGAGACGCCTCCTCCGTCCCAGCCAACGACCAGCAGGACTGCGAGAGGGGTGTGGATGCTACACATTCATTTCTGTGTTGTGTAAGTCCTCTGGCACAAAGCCAAAGCGCTTTATATAACTTTACTGAGGCATTAGAGTGCCATAGTAAACACCAGCAGAAAGGAAGGGGGTGGAATTTATCATGAGAACATTTGAAGTCAGTCTTGCTTCAGTCTGCATTGGCTTACTTTATGCCACATTTATCAAATGTCACATGTTGTTTGATAATTATCTTATCTTAACATCTTTGTCTAGAGAAGCTTCTCCAGTTTTTCTCCTCCACCGTTCTCCTGGAGTGAGACTTTTTTTTTTTTGAAGTCTCAATGATAAATCTGGAGTGAAACTCATTAACCCACATTACAAAACTGGAGTGCGTTCTCTAAAAAATGCAAAAAGTCGCAAAATTTTGCACAAGCAAGTACAAAAAAGGTCGCAAACTTTTGCACGATCAACTGCAAAAACACATAAAGCCCTATTTTTGTGACTTTTTTTATGCCAGAATTCTGGAGGGAAGGTATGATACATCAGGGCCATGGTCGTCTCTCTCATCAAGATACCGTATCCGGAAACCAGCAGTGTATAATGTGATGGAAAAGTGAATCCAGCCAAGGAAGCAATATGGACAATCACAATACATTAGCAAGTGGCTTGTAATAACTTCCTCTACATAATAAATGTCACTTGCTGAAGTGAGACAACCCCTTTAACTATAATAAATTTTAACACTGTACAAAACAAACCCTAACCCTAAGATAGGCAAGCACTGTGGACACTGCCCCAAACTGGAGGGGATAGCTAATTAAAGGCACTGTCCACGGCAGCTCCTTACCTTAAAGGGTTATTCTCATTTTAGACAATGGGGGCATATCGCTAGGATATGCCCCCATTGTCTTATAGGTGCGGGTCCCACCGCTGGGATCCGCACCTATATCCAGAACGGAGCCCCCGAACTGAATGAGGGCGCACTGCGCATGCGCTGGCTCGGCTACTTACATCGGCTCCACAGGAATGAATGGGAGTGGTGGCCGCTTCATTCTATGAGCGCAGCGGGGAGCTGCGCCTGGTGGTGGCCGGACCCCCGGAAAACCGGGGTCCTCCAGGCGCAGCGCTCCCCGCTCCGTTCTGGATATAGGTGCGGGTCCCAGCGGTGGGACCCGCACCTATAAGACAATGGGGGCATATCCTAGCGATATGCCCCCATTGTCTAAGATGAGAACACCCCTTTAAGTTTACTGTTAGTTGTGTGGGGAGTAGATGTTTACCATGTACACATAAAGCATTATGCGCAGTTAAAGTATACAGAGCTGATAGAGCAACTGGCCATTCTCATTGTCCATTGTTCTAAATAAACCATGTGCCTAGAAATTCCACATCACATGGATAGCTGCCCTCTGCTCGGTCATCACCCTAGACAGAAATGCTTGGCTGGAAGTCTTTTTCTCCAATTCGCAAGAAAGATGGGCACTGGTCTATAGTGCTGGTGAAGGAGCATTTTTAAATACCAAGTCTATGTATGTGTATGTAACTTCTGACCACTTGACATTCAGTTTATTGAGAATGCAATTTTCATCTGCTCACTTTTTAAATTGACTGGTTTAAGATCAGTGGGGGACAACCCATTAATATTAGCTTTTTTGGGGATTTTATGGCGTTATGTACCATTTCTTTATGTTTCTGCTTAGGACACACAACTGTAGTACGTTTACTGATATCCAGGTTCACGTGTTTTATGAAGACCAAATTGTTACCACAGTTGGCCAGTTTATAAATTGCTTCACCCAAATCTTCTCCAAATAAATTAACCCCATGTGTTCCCACCTCAGATGCAAAGCTAGAACTATTACCTAAATCGCCCAACACAACAGCAGTTTCAGCCTGAGATTACATTCAAGTTTAATTTTAACTATGAAGAAAACCTAGTACAATTTTTCACTTATCTCATCCTACTTAGTAATTTATGATCTCCCTAAATATAAAAGTATTTTCAGTGGTGAACAGCACTACACTGTTAGATTAGGATTGTAAAATTGCAAGTATATATAGACACAATAAAAAAAAAATTATTGCTGAGAAAAGAAATTCAGTCCCTTTGGCACTAGTGATACTTAAAGGGGTTGTCTCACTTCAGTAAGTTGCATTTATTGTGTAGAGAAAGTTAATACAAGGCACTTACTAATGTATTGGGATTGTCCATATTGCCTCCTTTGCTGGCTGGATTAATTTTTCCAACACATTGTACACTATTTGTTTCCATGGTTATGACCACCCAGCAATCCATCAGCAGTGGTCGTGTTTGCCCACTATAGGAAAAAGCTATAGTCTATGGGTCTGGGAAAAATCATGGACACAACATGGATGGCATCTGTGTTGTGTCCGTTTTTGGTCTGTTTCTCACTGACCATTGATAGGAGATGCTTTTGAAATTAATTTTCAGCTGAGAGTTGTACGTCGAATACAGATTATGCAGAGTGCAAAAAACACATGGACCAAACATGGATCCCTCAAGGACATCTTCACGAACGAAACACTGCTTTCTGACCGTTTTTGTCACAGATGTCAAATACACATGGAAATGTGAATGAGACCTTAAAAGGAATCTCTCACCAGGAATTCACTGATAAACCAGGCACAATGCATTTTAGGGTTAGTTCAGCTGAAAGTTAGGATATCGTTCAATTATCGATCCATTGGTAAGTACTTTTAAACCATATGCAAATGAGTAGTAAAGTGCATCAAGGGTGGACCAAAGACACTGTGCACCCTTGCACCACCTGCTTCTTCTGGCAGCCCTTCCTTCTCTTCCTTGATTGGCAGGGCAAGGTTCCTGCACAGTCATCTCGCCTGGACCCGTTAATCAAGAACGAGAGGGAAAGGCTGCCAGAGGAAGAAGAAGGAGCAAAGGCAGCGTTGGACTGAGGTGCCTAGGGCCCACCAGTAAAATTTACTTTGAAGGCCCACCATATGAATAAATTTGAATATTACCCGCTCACACAGAATTAAGACACTACAGGATGACTGAATATGGGGTCCCAGCAGCAACTTTGAGAAGGCAGGTCTCTGGGAAAGGAGGATGCTGGATGTCCTGCCTCTGTACCTAGATGTCATCTCAGCCACATAAACTTGTCTATAATAATAAACTGGGTAATTTCGTAAAAATTTCACTCAGTTTTTACATGAGCTGGTTGAGGTGCTGTACATTGCCTATCTATATGTAGTGCAAAAAGTCTACTGTGCTATGTGCCACTTGTACAGGTGGTGGAAGACTAGGGGCCCACCGGGGGATCCACCTGTACCGCTGTAGGCCAGTCCAAATCTGAGCAAAGGTGTACAGAGTGGCTTGGGATAATCTGCATATGAATTATAAGTACTTTTTCTCCAGAATGAAGCAGCAGGTAGTTAAATGAAGGAATCATTACATTCAGCTAAGCTAGCCCTAAACGTCATGGTGGAGGAAATTTATGATTGCTCCCACACTATGTTTCTGGTGTAAAAAAGTTGCAAATCCCGTGTTTGTGACTTTTTAAACGTCATTGTATGTAAATCTAGATGCAAGTGGCGTTTTTATGCCATCCTTGCCACTTTCCAAAAAAAGGGCAGTGACCAGGGCAGGGAGAGTCAGGGCCAGTGGGCCCAGCACATTTATCTGCCCCGAGCTGCTGTAGATTTCAGTTTAGACACACAGACTGCCAGAGGATGCGCCTCGTCATGACTTTTGCACATCCTTCGGCAAGTGCAGGGAATATCAGAGACCGACATAAATGCCCCCTCCCTCCATTGTGCCTGGTTTAACGGTGAATTTCCAGGTTACAGACTCCCTATAACCATGTAAACCTAGAAGCTAGTTTGCTTCTCCTATAATTTTGCGCTGTATTCAGTTCTGCCTTTTTTTCAGTGCAAAAATTAAAAATAAAAAAAGTGAAAATACCAGTTTAAAACAAATTAGTATCAACAGTCGGCATCAGCAGAACATGTCCCTCCGCACTCATTAGTGCCGGTTACAGGGAACAGATAGGATATGCATCTAGTAATTCCCATTGATTTATTTGGATGCTCCAGATCGTCGCTTTATCAAGTGTGACAAGAACTTGTTAGAATGAATTCTTAACATTGTTAAGAGATAAACAAGAGAAAACTTCTATGGGAATGATGGCCTTATGAGACTGCATCTGTCATTGTGGTTTTTGGATTGTCAGCTCATTGTAGAAATATCCTCACGAGGCAGATGCCACATTTAGCTGTTTCTTGGGTTGCAGGCTGGACAGTAAAAAGCCTTTATTAAAAGGGAACTGTATAAAAAAGAGTGCGTTACATCTGCTTCCATTGTGTTACCCAAGATCATACAAGAGTCTTAAAGGGGTTATTCCATGATTAATGTAAAAAATTAAAATCAGACATCATATAGTACATGAGAATCTCTTTCTAACAAAGCTAGAACCAGCCCTGTACCCCTATATCTCACCATTCTTTGCTCTACTAGATTTATATCAGGGTGACAGCTCAAGGGGAGTGTCTTTCTGCTGCAGCTAAGGGGGTGTGTCTCAGCTCTCTCCCTATCACAGCTCAGGAGGCAGCTGAAGGATGAAACTGAGCATGTGCAGCCTTCTCAGTGACCAGGACAAAGAAATAAGAAAAAGAACAAACAGCAAGTACATTTTATTGAATAACTCTGTGGCTCTGCAAAATTTTTAAATTACATGCAATTACAAAAGTATTCAGATACAGGTGCTTGTTTAAAAGCTGTAGAATATTTTAAATGCAGGAGAAATATAACAAAATGACCAGGGCCGTAGCTATAGGGGAAGCGGTCCACCAAGGATAAGAACTAAAACATTTTATTGTCTGGGCCCCTCAACAATATGATATAATGATATTTTATATAGAAACACTGAAGGAACTGTACTGAGCAGCTGCCAGGCCTCGTCTGAGAGGGCGATCTTGACTAACCACAGGAGTAGGGGTTGCATGGGAGGAGGGGGTTGCAAAGAATTTGCTGTGGGGGGCCCCATTCAAAAATCTGCTGTGGGGCCCAGTCATTTCTAGTGACTTGTTGTTTTTCAGAAAAATGATTAAGCTAAGGCCCTGCTGAAATTTAGATTCCATTGTGATGCTATGAATTCAATGCAGGCTAATACATAAAGTGCCGTACGCCATATAAGTCTATTAAGTGAATTCATTTTCTTGCAAATTAGTTGTTTGTCACAGGTAAACTGGTAGAAAGCTGTAAAAAGTCCATAGCTTACAGCTATTTCTGAGTCAGTCCTTCCGTCCTCCCCTGGAGAAATACAGGCTATTCCCAGACTAACAGTGCTGTCTAACACCTGTCTCTTACAGCTTGTTAAACTGTCTGCAGTGCTCCATACTGCCGAGCAGAGACATAAAAACAGTAGCAAAGGTGTAGATAAGGATTTCTGTCTTATCAAATTGGAAAAGAACACAGCCTGGAATAATACAACCAGACGGGATTTAGGAAGCAGTCAATTCAGCAGGTGTGAAGATTAAATGAAAAAGATATGAGGATCTCCTGTTCTAGCTATTAATGGGTGGGCATGAAAGATGTTCAGGCCAGTGTGATAGAGTTTTATATGCCTGTATTGTATCCAAAGCCTATCACAGCAGAAAAATTGCTTTGAAACACAAAGTAAACTGAAATAAAATACAAAATTGCAAGTGTTACTCTGCCCGGACTGAAACAAGTAAATCTAAGAAACTGCACAGAACTCCATTACACACATTGTCTTAGTAATACCCCCAAAAATGCAATCCAAAATAAACCCAAAAACAAGAAGTAGCGATATCAGAAAAGTGGCACAGAGCCCGAGAACTTAACTATTCGTTCATGCCTGTGGGATGAAAAATGAGGTTTAAACAAATTGGAATTTTTTTTTTAATCTTTAAGGCAAATGGATTTTTGCTAGACGACGTCACTCGAAGTCAGGACTTGGTGCTCATGTCCTTGACAATGACACACAGTTAATACTGGTCGCCTTGCTGTAACATCTCCTGTTCTGTATGCTAAACGGATATCTCCACATTAAGCCGTTTGCCAAAAACCTTAAGTGGGCAGCATAAAAACTATTCTCCTGATAGGACATTTTAAAAGAGATACAACTTCATATAAAAAGTCAAAAATATGGTTACAAAGTATAGCAATTCAAATGCTTTCCATTAAAGGGAGTCTGTCACCTCATTTTCACCTATACAACTAAAAGCACTGCCCCACAGAAGATTGCATACACATCTCAGACATACCTGTGTGCACTGTGTGTGTGTATTACATGTCAAGAAAAAGCACTTTTATTCTGCAGGAAAACAGCTCCCAAGTGCCCGGCTGAAAGTGAAACTAAAAACAGCTTTCTCTCCTGACTCGATTTCTAACAGCTATATCTTCTGATATACTGGAAATAATGCTGTGATGGTATCATTTTAAAGCTTGGAATGTCAGCTTTCAAAGAAGGTCAGAACCATTGTTCTATCTGCTACTAATCCCAAGATATGAGCAGCTAAAGCTGCCCTCCCCCCTCCAGTCTGGTTTGCAGCAGCAGCAGCGGAGCCGGGCACTTGGGAGCTGTTTTCCTGCAGAATAAAAGTGCTTTTTCTGAACGAGGAATACACACACACACACACACACACAGTGCACACAGGTATGTCTGAGATGTGTATGCAATCGTCTGTGGGGCACTGCTGTTAGCTATATAGGTGAAAATGAGGTGACAGACTCCCTTTAAATGGATTATCCCATGATTAATGTAAAAAATAAAAATCAGCCATCATACCGTACATGATAGTCTCTTTCTAACAAACCTAGAACCAGCTCTGTACCTCACATGGATCCAGAGATCTCCCCATTCATTGCTCCAATTGCTCTGTCAGATTTATTTCAAGCTGCCAGGTTAAAGGGGTTCTCTGGAAATTAAGAAAATGAAAATACGCAAATAATGCTTTACTATAAATATATTCCCAAATACCTTTCATTAGTTATAATGGCTCATTTTGTCTAGGGAGCGATCATTAGGAGAAACAAAATGGCTGCTGTCCTATCAGTACACACAAGACCTGTCCTATACACAGGAGTACAAGTTACTTCACAACACTGAGGTAAAGAGCTGCTTCATCCTCCTCTCTGCTCTGACTGTCAGGGATTATGATCCTGAATACAGTTTAATATGATATTTAGCTGAATCTTTGTGGGACTGGAGTTCATGAGGAGACAAGGTACAGAGAGGACGGACAGGACGGACTGTGGTAATGGAGACTGCACACAAGAGCTGCTGCTCATGAACTCCATTCCTACAGAGATTCAGCTGAAGATCTTATCATCTGTATTCAGGATCATAATCCCTGACAAGCAGAGCAGAGAGGAGGATGAGCCAGCTCTTTACCTCAGTGTTGTGAAATAACTTGTCCTCCTGTGTGATTAGGACAGGTTCTGTGTGTACTAATAGGACAGCGGCCATTTTGTTTCTCCTGAGGATTGCTCCCTAGACAAAACGAGCCATTGTAACTAATGTAAGGTATTTGGGAATATAATTAATGAAGTAATATTTACGTATTTTCATTTTCTTAATTCCCGAAGAACCCCTTTAAGAGACGTGCGCTGTCTGCTGCAGCTGAAGGATGGAACTGAGCATGCTTGTCTACCTCAGTGAGCAGGACAGAGAAATTAGGAAAAGAGGAAACAGCAGGTGGCACTATACAGATTTCAGTGAATAGCTCAGTAGCTATACTACATTTTTAATTATATGCAATTACAAAAGTATTCAGATCCTGGTGCTGGTTTGAAAAATGTAGAATATTTTTTGTGGGACAACCCCTTTAATTTTGTTTCTTTTTTAGTCACCAATCACATCTAAATGCTGCATGTGAAAACAGTACTAACATCTTCCAACAGCACAGGCTTTTCTAGTTGCCTCCAAGTCATCCATTTGGTACCACAAAAATGTTAACTTAGTTACGGGTTTGTCTTTTAGTGTAAGGCTGATAATAAATGAGACCACAAAGGACAGTGCCGGTTACCATTGATAAAAAAAAAAAAACTATAGTAGTACAATCCTTACCATCAATAGGCTAGGAATGTGAAAGGGATGGGAAAAGAGCTTCAGAAGGGCTTACATTCAAGGTTGCCAACCGTCCAGAAATTTCTGGACAGTCCGTAAAAATGGATGACTTCTTTCCTCTGTCCGTGAAAAAAAAATAGAGGTGTCTGTGATTTTTTTTTTGAGGCTGGCGATACTTGACTAGATTATTTTGGTGGTAAATATAATCATTTTACAGCTCCCAGTAAATGCTGGTAATGAGTTCTGATCAGTATATTGAGCTATAGACCTGTATTACTTATAATATTTATCCTTCATTATGGTTTTCCAATTTGTCCGTAAAAAAATGTTGGCCGTCCGTGATTTTGGGATAAGTTGTCCAGAAAAAAGAAAAATTCTGGTTGGAAACCCTGCTTACATTTGATAGCAGAACTTGAGAAGCTCATGAGAATTAAAGGGGTTATCCCACGAATAATGTAAAAAATGAAAATCAGACCTCACATAGTACATGACAACCTCTTTCTAACAAAGCTAGAACCAGCCCTGTACCTCACATGGATCCAGAGATCTCCACATTCATTGCTCTGCTAGATTCATATCAAGCTGACAGCTCAAGGGGAGTGTCTTTTCTGCTGCAGCTAAGGGGGCGTGTCTCAGCTCTCCCTATCACAGCTCAGGAGACAGTTAAAAGTTGAAACTGAGCATGTGCGGCCTTCTCAGTGAGCAGGACAAAGAAATAAGTAATTAAGTGGCACTATACAGATACATTTTATTGAATAACTCAGTAGCTGTACAAAATTTTTAATGACATGCAATTACAAAAGTATTCAGATCCAGGTGCTGGTTTGAAAACTGTAGAATATTTTTCGTGGGACAACCCCTTTAAGTTGAGATGGTATGGGAATTCTTCCTTGTCAGTGAAGTGCAGCTGCCACATAGATCCATTAGAATTTGTGATGAACTACACTCAAAAAAAGAATGTACCCAGATAGAAATTTCGGATTGTTGCAAAACTCGGCATGCAATTATATTTTAGGCAAATATGTAAATGATTACAGGTGGTCTGATCAGACACTGAGATTTGCCACAACAGGGCTTAAAAGTGCTTTCCCTGCTGTCCCATGAAAAAGCTCTCAGAGGCTACTTTTGGGTAGTGTACCTGTTGGTGAGAGATCATTGATTGCTAGACATTCCTATACAACACACTCAGACATTTTGCCCAGTTGAAAGTCTTTGAGAAGGGGCACATTATTGGACTGAGAGAAGCTGGATGGTTGATTCAATGAATTGTCACCTATCCAAGTCATTGAGACCTGTTAGAAGGTGCTGGGAGCAGTGGTTATGTGAGGGCATGCACACACAGTGAACTGGCTCCGGACAGCCCAGAAAGCCCACCAGTATAGAGGACAGATTTAATTGGTGTGATAATCTGGGGAGCTATCGCATACAACAGTCGGTCGCCCCTAGCACTGATATGAGGGACACCAACTAGCATTTTTTCAGCAGGAAAGTGCTTGCTCTCAAACAGCAAAAGTTTCTCAGGAATACCTCCGCCAGACTGCAAGACTTGTCTGTCCAATTGAACATTTATGGGACCAGCAGGGAGGCTGTCCCAGCTGCTGAAAGGTAGAAGAGACCCAGTGGGGATCGGCCACCAGGCAAGGGCTAGGTGAGTGATGTGGCACTTGTGTCTGCCCGAGATAGCAGGATGGTGCGAGTACGGAGTGCTGCTATGACAATATCACAGCTTATCTAATCCCTCCTGACCTCTGCACAGATCATGTGTAGAAAACTTTCCCATAGAAGTCAATGTCTATGATGGCTGCTGTAAAGCATATCGTTAAATTCTGTTAAGAACAGTTCAGGTAAGATGGCTGCCCCCTAAACTTGTTCAGGACATAGAAAAAAAAAAAAAAAAAAAAAGAAAAACTACCAGCAGAAACTTAGAAACAGATAAGAAAAAAGGTGTGTGTCCCTATCTGGTCAGTCTTTGGTGAGGGATTGGCACAGTTGATAAATGTGTAAAATCAGCCAGGAAAACTATGGCCAATTTTCCCAAACTGGAATTGTGTAGAAATGCTAAAGTTCACAGAATTTGTCCACAAAGCCGCAAAGTCCGATTCTCCGACTCCGACTGTGAAGCTACTAGCTCTTGTCTTGCCATCTCTGTTGGACATACAGGCACAGGATAATAACACTATTGTATTGCTGAAAATCTAGATAAGGTAGTATTAAAGCCTGACGGCAGATGTTCACTAACAAGCGTTCGTAGTAATACATTCACATGACTGTTGTGTTTTGCAGATCCGCAAAAAAAAAAAAAACGGATGATGTCCGTATGGCATCCGTTTTTTTTTTTTTGCGGATCCACTGTAACAATGCCTATCCTTGTCCGCAAAATGGACAAGAATAGGACACGTTCTATTTTTTTTTTTTTGTGGGGCTACGGAATGGACATACGGATGCAGATAGCACACAGTGTGCTGTCAGCATTTTTTGCTGACCCTTAAAATGAATGGGGCTGCATCCTATCAGCAAAACATGCGTGTGAATGTAGCCTAATACTACTGCCGAGCAAGTGCTTGTTCATCCTGCAATCCAAATCTTTTGACATGTTAAATAAATTATCATTTGCAGACCACGGCAAACCACCATACAACGTGGGGACGAACGCTGGCATAGTGATCAGGCCTCCCTCATGTTACGGAGGAGATTGCGACATGTAATAGAAAAGCTGACGATTGCTGGGAGGGAGCGCTTCTTTCTCAACAATCGTCTGCCACATCGGGCTGTGTAAGGCTACTTTCACACTAGCGTTTTTAAATTCCGGTATTGAGTTCCGTCAAAGGGGCTCAATACCGGAAAAAAACGCTTCAGTTTTGTCCCCATTCATTGTCAATGGGGACAAAACTGAACTGAAGACAACGGAATGCTCCTGAAAGCATTCCGTTCCGTCTTCAGACCGGAGAACAAACCGCAGCATGCTGCGGTTTGCTCTCCGGTCCAGGCATCCGCACCAAGACGGATCCGGAATGACCCCCAATGGAAGTCAATGGGGACGGATCCGTTTGGTGTGGACACACCAGTAATCCGGATCTGTCCTCCATTGATTTCCAATGGGGGGTCATTCCGGATCCGGCATACATACACACAGACTACATACAAACAAACATACAGACATACATACATACTCACATACTCCCGGGACGCCGGCAGCAGGTCTTCACGCGCCTCCTGCACGCTGCGATGACGTTTCCCCACTGCGCCCAGCAGAGGGCGCTGTGGGGAATCGTCATCACTGCGCGCAGGAGGCGCGTGAAGACGTTCTGCCGGCGTCCCGGGAGTATGTGAGTATGTATGTATGCTTGTATGTATGTCTGTATGTTTGTTTGTATGTAGTCTGTGTGTTGTTTTAATGTGTGTCATGTGTGGGGCCGGAGCGCTGCTCCGGCTCCACACATGTATAGCGTTAGCACGGATCCGTCGGCACCCTTTAGGTGCCGGATCCGTGCTAACGCTAGTGTGAAAGTAGCCTAATACATCTGTAACACTGTACACACAGATAAGGCTCTATATAAAGCGACCTTACTTTACATACATAATGGCAATTAATGAAATTTAAATCAAATGCAGGCTACATTAATATATGTTAATCTAATGCTGGCAGATTGTAAGACATTGTGGTCGGCTATTCAGGCAACTTTAGAGCCTGGGCAACACGCGCAACTATAGACCTGCTCTAAAGAGATCAACCGAAGTTCAAACAAGACCAATGGCGTAGCAAAAACATTTTGTAAGCTAGACGCCGTTGTAATGCCCCTCAGAAATTTCTTTGTTGTCTCTAGTTTGAAACCTCCCTACGTAAAAGAAAAGAAAGACAGCAAGCATTTATCCCGTTTTACAGCCGGTTTTGGCTTCTTCGGTGGAGCTCGGCAGGTATCTAGTAGCTTTGAGACACTTGGCTCATCCTGCAATCTTCAATATTTTTTTTCTTTATCTTCCAGAAGGATGTAGGAACTCGAGAGCACATGTGTACCACCAGGCTGTATCATCTATACATTAATCATTCAGAGTGAAATAAATGCCAGGAGGAAAACTCTAGCTGGGCACATTCGGCTGGCATCTGTATCCGAGCCCTGCTGCATGCTCAAAAGCACAAGTGCACCTTTCCATTTATCAGCTCAGCACTCATGATACAAGAAAATAGAGGTTAGGTGGGGAGACTGGAACAAACGTGCATTTACATACTAGCTTCACATTCCCCTTGCCATCCTAATCACGTTCTTCACAGCTTCCTAGTTCTGCAAAAAATACGTATGGACGTGCATTTTAATTTCCTCACTGCTCTCCTGATCACTGTCCTATGGCGCGTGCTTATAACTCGGCACTGTTCTGTTTGACAAATGGTCCTGTTCCCCAGCTGTCGGAAACGTAAAATTCAATAGCTTAAAAGGTGAGGTGAGTGGAAAATAGGGCAGCGGGTAGTATATAGACACAAACATCAAATGCACACGTGTAAGGAACTATACAATGAAGAATATGCTTGACCTATAAAATTGGGGAAAAAAAACATCCAAATGGTGGTGTGAACAGAGCTCTGCTTTACAATTACTTGTTTTCGTCATACACACTCTGAGGATGGGTTTACAAGTTATGGTTTGTCTGTATAAGAGCCCCCCAGAAGAAGCGCATTGGAGAGGAGGGTCTCTTGTGTATGGTTGGTATTACATCATATTGTTATGCCAGAATCATCTCTCTGGTATATGTATCATAAAATTTACTACCAAATACCATGGGGATGATGTATTAGTGAGACTAATTCTATTTAAAGGCTCTGAACCCGGACATACCCAGGATTTCACCTAGGCAGCCTGCCTGACAAAAGCATTTCATGCTCCGATACGCTCCCTTGTCCTGCGCTGGATCGCTCAGAACAAGGACTCTTGTTTATAGACTCACACCGGGTGGCAGCGAGTTCGGTGACGTCACCGGCTCTGATGGGCCGGCTTTAGCTCGGCCCTAGCCGTTTTACTGGCTAGGGCAGCGCTAAAGCCCGCCCATCAGTGACGGTGATGTCACCGAACTCACTGCTGGGCAGATGCCTCTGCCTGGCAGAGCCTGGTTCGTCCGCGGAACTGGGCAAAATACCTTTTCCTTGCGCGATTTAGCGATCGTAGCAGGACATGGTCCGATGCTCGTCAGGCGGGCTGCCTGGGTGAAATTATGGGTATGTCCGGGTTCATCTCAGAACACGGACAACCCCTTTAAATGTTCATCTATATCAGATTGGTGGGAGTCCAACAACCGGGACCCCCGCTGATCAACTGTTTAGAGAAGGCAGCTGCGCTTCTGTGAGCGGTGCTGACTTCTCGCAGCTTACATCCCCGTATATTGAATAGAGGTTGTGCTTGGTACTGCAGTTAAGCCCCATTCAAGGGAATTAATGGGCTGTGTCTAGGCCACGTGATCGACAAACATGTCATCACATGGCCTAGGAAAAGCAGAGAGAAGGCCGCAGCCCTCATAGGCGCAAACAGCTGATCGGCAGATACTGATGACTAGAGCTGAGCAAAGTTCAGAAATTCGATTCGGCTTCACAAAGAAATTTGATTTGTGACTAATTACTTTGTCACAAAGCACATTTCTTTGTATGCAGTGGGCGCAGTGATGGGGAACAGTGATCGTGCTGCCCCGGTCATTGAATCCCTCAGATGCAGTGTTCATCACCGATTGTGGCATCTGAGGCTACAATTTAGACCTTTTAGGGGTTAATCAGGGTAAAAATAAAAAATACTCACCTTACCCATTTGTTTGCGTAGAGGCAGTCGCAGCCATCCTGACTGAAGACATTGTGCAAAATTTCACATGGTGACGTGATGACGTCATCACGCTGGCGCGGTGACATCATACATCACCCCGAAAAAAATGTCATATGGTTTCTGCAATTGAAATGACTGCCTCTTCACGCGTAAATGGATGAGGTGAGTATGTTTAAATTAACACACTAACAAACGACGTGAACGGAGCTCCCAGACTGGGAAACTTGCAATAGGGGAAAAAAAATCCTCTAGCACTGTCGTCCGCTGGTAAAATCCAAGTTTTATTCGCTATACATCAAAAAGTAGAGGAACATGAGCCCTAACAGGTTGGCGCGATTCAGCATCATTTCGTATGGAAGATTTATAGACGATCTGATTATGGTATGGGACTCTACAGACACAGAATTCAGACATTTTGTTAAATACTTAAAGAAGAACTCTCGCAAAAATGTTTTAATCTCTGACCTGTTAGAATGGTGCATGATGTAATCTATAGTGAATGCAATCTTCTTATCAGAGACTGTATTTGTGAGTTTTCCCCTCTCTTCTAATTGTAGCTGTGTCATGTGACCAACTCCCTGACCTCCAACTGACCCAGGACAGGAAGCCAGTTACTTCTCTATTCATTCCTATGAGACTCAGAGTGAGGCTCCCATAGGAATGCATAGAGAAATAGACTTCCTTTCCACACATAAGATAATGTGTCAGTTGGTGAGTCTGATTGCTGGTTACATGACACAGATGAGAAACATCAGGGAGATATAACTCACAAATACAGACACTGGTAAGAAAATGACATTTACTACAGATTACATCATGTACATTTCTAGCAGGACATGGAATACAATTTTTTTGCGGGAGTTCTTCTTTAATCTTACACATCATATAACAAACTGGGATATTTAATTCCGGATATTCAGCTGTCTAATGACTGTAATGGAGCAGTGTCCAGTAACTACAGGACGAATATTAATGGTAATACTGTGCTGTTGGCGTCCTCATGCCACCCCTGGCGTGTGATAAATAGCACTCCGTACTGGGAGGGCATTAGGTTACGCCGCAATTTCACCGAACACATTACCTTTGAAAAGGAGCTAGAGGCACTTACACATTAGATTTAGAAACAGAGGATATTCTGAATGTGTACTCAAACAAGCATGGGATAAAATCAGACATGTGGATAGAGAAGATCTGATTGGTCATGCAGTAGAAGATCATATATATATATATATATAAAGCAAAAAACTAGAGACATGATAAAAAGAAAAAAAAAAAAGAAAACTGAAATGACGCTGGTCACCATCTTCCTATCCTTTTTCAGGATGAGAAAGCTATTGTAGACCCTGGCAGGAAGCAGGTGAGCACCTACATTAGGTTCTAAATTATCTTCCAGTCTATTCACTGACAAGCCACTTGGTTAAAGGCTACTGCTTGCTATAGGTGTGGACATCTATGTGTAGGCTCTGTTCACACATGAAGACAGGTAATACAGTAGTCTAGTTGTTACTGTGGACAGTTAATGGATAACACAGCCAATGTAGTTTATGTAGCCGGCAGCAAGGAGTGTGGGGTGCCCCACAAGGTCTGAAAACACGCATGAGAAAACATTTTTCTGATGTGACTAATGAAAACATGGTGAACATCTCCACGCTATCCAAACACTTTAGGGCGGTACACCAGGGCGATGTGGCCAGCTTGGACATTACTGGCATTGAAAGAGTCTTTAAACCCTGAAGGGCAGATGACTTGCATAGAAAGGTATTGAATTGTGAATCCTGTTGGATTTTTATGTTGGACAATTCCAAAGGACATGATTTGATATTTGAATAATGAATGGATACTCTTATTCCCGCATCTGTATTTATGTGTATCTTCTTTTGTTTTTTTGCTTTGATTTACATGTTTTTAAATTTGTATATGACATGGATTGGATGGATTAATTACGCGCACGTCATGAGTGGCATACTTTTTTAAAAGGAAGGTGGATCAGTAGATTATGACTAATATTTGATGTTGAAATGCGTCAACCTGTTATGGTCCTGTAATTTTAAATGTATACTGAATGGTCTCTCCATAACGTCAGCGCATCCAGCGCCAGTTCTAAATGCAAGATGGCTTCCTTGCCGTCTTACTTTTAGACCATTTTTTACGCCTAAAACAGGCGTAGAAAATGGTGAATGACACGGGCCTCCTGGCCTGAACCCTTCCCCACCCACAATTTTAGACCTTGGAAAAAAGTTGCAGATAGTGGTGCCTCTAAAATACGCCTAATTTAGGCGTATATAATAAATGACCCCCTATGTCTGCTATTTTGTTCTTGAACTGGCTAGCATGGTTGCTTTCCATGGTCTTCCAAACCTTCCAAGTTCCTTAGAAGGTTTTCTGTAAGATATGACGTTATTCCCTACCAACAGGACACTCACCGATCCTGTTGATAGGGGATAAATTAACATAACTGCCTTCTTTAACATTTGATAAGGTGTGTGCCTCTTCATAAATTAAGCACATCCTCCAGCAGTGGAGGGGACATCAGAACCACCGTAGAAAACACCGGTCTTGATAAAAATCACCCTAATGTTATTGCAACCTGAATAGTTTGTTGGCTTTTTCTGGCTAATGCTGGCTTTGCAAGGACAGCTCTATGGACTCCATATTATTGAGTATTGGTGGAATCAGATTCAAAACTGTTAAAAAGGGGTTGTCCATATGGGACAAAGTTTGGAAAAATGGAGGAAGAACATCCTGGTCCCTCTCAACACTACTCTACCAGTGGGCTGCTCCAGGCTTGCAATATTTTGGCCCAGGCATCGAACAGTGTCCCCTGTATCTGAGCATTCATGGACATAACTGTTTATGACATTTTTAGATCTTTACATATAAATTGGACAACCCCTTTCATTTTTATTCATCTCATAATATCACTTATCATAGACTATCAATCCACAATCCGAAATGGCCTTTCGCCACCACATTTATGGCATATTGATAGGATGTTCCTCTCTATTTACTTAGGGGTGTCACAGTCGATACATTCTAGAAAAGCAATATGGACTACATAAAGTCACCAATACTGTGCAAGGCTGTGATGTTCCTGGGGCTGATCTACCTTCTGAAACAGAACAATAGCCAGACTCCAATACCAGATTGGCAAGGAAATTCATTTTAAGAGGCACATTTCTGTTAAGCATTGGGGTCAAGCCGAATTTCATTTACATTTCCACTTCACTGCACGGCATACAGATTTAAACATTAACACTTACCATATCACAATTTGCAGGGCTTTCCGAAAACCTGCTGGTAAGAGACGTGAAACAGATTTAAATCCAATCCGTACCTTACTGATGAAGCAGGCCAGGGGTTACAGAACCCTGCTACACAGGTAATAAATTATTTCAATCTCAGGAACGCTCAGACTCCAATGCAATAAAGATTTCAATCTTAAATTGTTGCTACTGGAACAACGTGGAAAAGGCAAAAATGTAATTTACACTGGAAAATTAAAATTTACAAACAAGGGAGGAATGAAAACTACTAGACAAGGATATAATCAATGACTACACAAATATGCCCGTGAAATGCAATCCGCGCTACTGCTCCTCTTCATAGAATACGCCGAGGAGCTGGGCTCTGAGAATGCACTATGGGACAGATATATGAAGCAGTCTAAAACAAACAGCCATGTTTGTTACCCATAGCAACCCATCACAGCACTGCTTCCATATTTTTCAAGAGCACTACCAGAAATGAAAGCTGTGTTATGACTGGTTGCTATGGCCAACAAAGACAACTTTTAGTATCTTAAATTTTCTCCAATATTTTGTTCTATGATAAACGTATGCAACATTTTAGGTAGAAGGGTACACATACATTAACATCTAGACTGCTGAAATTATCTATGAGCCAAGTATACTTTCAATAGCTTAGAAAGTATATGCCCATCAACATCACTCTTAGGGCTCAAGCACAAGGCCGGTGCCGGCCCGTGCCCGTATTGCGGCCCGCATACGCCGGGTCTGCAATACACGGGCACCAGCCGTGTGCAGCCCGCATCACAGATCGCGGACCCATTCACTTCAATGGGTCCGCAATCACGGAGATTGCGGAATGGAGGCACAGATCAGAACAGCACGGAAGCACTACGGTGTGCTTCTGTGCTGTTTCTGGCCGTGCCTCCGCACCGCAAAAAAGTAGCGCAAGCACTACTTTTTTGCGGTGCGGACCATCGCATGCGGATCGCGGACCCCATTCAAATGAATGGGTCCGCGATCCGAATCTGGCGGCCCCACTGTCAGTGCCCGTGCATTGTGGACTGCAAATTACGGTCTACAGCATGGCACTGACTGCACACGCGCGTCTGCATGAGCCCTGTCACCTCTTTGGTTTCTTTTAGGAAAGAATTGTATTTCAGCTGCACTTCAAACAGCTGATCGGTGGAAGAGCTGGGTGTCAGACCACCGCCAATCAGATATTGATGACCTATTCTGACGATTGGTCATCAATATATATGACAGGACAACCCCTTAATCCATGACATTACCTGCTGCTGTAAGATTGACCATTGGCTCATGTGAGTAGTGCCAGCCAATCAGAGAGCAGAACGGGACAAGCGGGAAGAGTCTTGGATTACCGATGCATAGTTTTATGAATACTAGTATTACTAGTAATACTAGTATTTCTGAAACTGCGCAGTTTCTGAACTGTTCTCGTGCTGTTGTGGTGAAAGCCTATTGTGAGTGGACAAATAGCACCACTGCAAATAAACGGCATAGAAAGTGCGAAGTGCCATTGATGTGAGAGGTGAATGTCAGCTATGAAGGTGCATGAGGGCGGACAGTCATGCTACAGGGGACTACCAGACGTGTACATAAATCAACACTTCAGCTAACCCTACTGCATATGGGGCTCCTAAACTCACTGATGGTCACTGCACATCTGCTAATGAAGTTAAAAAACTACAATTTTCACAGCAGTATCAGAATTGGACCACCTCCGATTGGCAAAGGGTTGCCTTCTCCTATGAGTCACATTTTCTACTTCATCGAATCGATAGACATTGGCATGTCAGCCAAAACTCATCGGAGAACAAACACTGTGCAAACATTGATTGAAAAACACAATTTGGTCGTGGCAGCGTTATGGTCTGGGGAATGTTTTTTTTGGCACTCTCTGTGCCCACTAATTCTTGTGGAAGGCACTCTCAACCGATTTGGTATGAACCCATCCTTGTGGATCGGGTACACCCATACATGCTGGGGTGGATGGGATCTTCCAGCAAGACAATGAGGCGTGACATGGCTAGAAATGTCCAAAATAGGTTGAAAGAGCATGACCAAGACTTCTAAGTACTATCGTGGCCCCCTTATTCCCAACTGAGCATCTGTGAGACCACCTTGAGTGTCTTGTTCGCTCTATGGATCTTCCTCCATACACCCTCCAGCAGCTGAAGGATGCACTTTAGTCAGCATGGCTCCAGATCCCTGTGACAACCTACCAGGACCTTAATGAGTCTCTCCTAGCCCATCTAGCTGCTGTCTGTGCTGCAGTCACTCTGGATATTAGCTGGTGGTATTAAAGGGGGAGACGTTATGAGTGATAGCTTTTCAACAACTCTTAAAGGCTATGTACACCTTTGGAGTAATTTTTTTATGATTGCATTTAACTTATTTTTAGCTAAAAATCAAATTTTCAATTGGCCTTTATTAAAAATATTGAGGTGTTCTGTCACAAAGGGTTAACTGTTTTTCTAAGTCTGTGCCTGGTACTTTCACTTTGTGCCATGATCTAATAAACCTTATTCCTAAACTGCTGAGAAGTCATAAACACTTATTTAAGCCACATTCTTATCAGCAAGATAAGGATTGAGCTTTAATGAGTGTTTATGAGGTCTTAGAGCACAGATAAGAAGTCAGTCTGCTGTTCAGATTACGGAATTGACAAAAATCCACAGGAAGCTAGTAGAGCATGCCAGGCCTGTAGACAAAAACTGATTCCATATTGTTAATAAAGACCAATTGAGAAAATAAGCTTAAAATAAGTATAATGTAATATTTAAAAAAAAATTGCCCCCAAAGGTGTACATAGCCTTTAAGTGTATGCCTCGCCTATATTTGCTACCCATCAGGGGGAGGCTTTGATACAACTGTATCCAGTCTTGATATTCCTCTGACCTAAACTGCCAAGATTCCACATTGTATCAAACTCTCAAAAAGATTTGTGCTACTACATTTACTCGGGATTTTTCAGACTGGATACAACTGTATATGTGGATGAAATGATGATCGTTGTGGTAGAAGATTACAAATGTAGAATTTGAAGCTAATCACCCAGACATCCCATGACTGGGAGATGCCAAAGCGAAATAAAACATATCAACTTGTAAAATTCACTATGATGTAATCCTTGCGCCCAACCAACTCTCCCCCCCCCCCGCATTTTACAATCGACACAAAGATAAAACGAATCTAAATACACCATATAAATAGTAATCTGCAGTAAGATAAAGTTTTATTTCAGCATAATGCCCGTTACGGCATAAATTTACAGTCTTAAGATGCATCCTGCCAATTAAGACAAAATAAATTGATGGCATCATTTGTATACAGAGTAATAAATCGCTTGGCATTACAACATTATTTTGAAGTGGTTTACAAAAAGCTAGCAGCACCATCCAAAATGCTGACGTTATTTCACATTACATCTGTGCATCTCTTTTACTTGTTTCTTCTCTTCCTTTCCAGATGACAGTTTATTAAAAGGGATTGTCCTCCGGACCTGTAATCAATATCAGATCGGTGGGGGTCACATCTGCTGTTTGAAGGGGCCGCAGTCTTCGTGTGACCTGCACGTTCTCTACACTGTAGCGGTAGCGTAGAGGTATTGAAAGTCTTGTGTCCGATGGGAGAAAAAGCTGTAATGACGCTGCGCTGGCACTGCACAAGCGCTGCAGACCATTCACTGTTCAATATGGCAAATGTGAACCAGGGAAAAATCCCCCACAGAAATCTAAAGACAAACTTGCCACAGACTTGCAAATGTACATGCCATGGATCTGCACGCCGATTTGGCTCATTCACTGGGGCTAATCAGAGTACGTTAATCCCCGCCCCCCTCTGCAGAATCCACAACAAGAACTGACGTGTCAATTTTTTCCTAGTGACACGAGTTTCAAATCTGCGGACTCAAATCCGACCAAGGACCACATCATGGAGTGTGTATGTTCTCCCCGTGTTTGCGTGGGTTTCCTCTGGATACTCTGGTTTCCTCCCACAGTCCAAAAACATACTGATAGGAAACTTAGATTATGAGCCCCTTTGGGGACAGAGTGATGCTAACGTCTGTAAAGCGCTGCAGAATAGGTCAGTGCTATATAAGTGAGAATAATAATAATAATAATAATAATAATAATAATAATAATAATAATAATATCAACTACACCATGGATTCCCATTTCAAATAATGGGAGGTGGAATACATGGAACAATCTGAGTAGAAAATTTCTGTGTGAATATCGCCTAACTAAAATGCTTGGCGGTAAACAGTACTTCAGTACTGCTTCAGTACTTCCCCGTTTGTACAGGGATTTTGTTGTACCCAGTTTTAAAGTAGTTGTCTGGTTTTAGGAGGAAACTGGACAATCCTTGGGATCTGCCTGCAATAAAGCACTGATAAGTACTTACCCGACAGGCCCCACGCCTATTTCAGTTCTACCGCCCGGTCTTTATTTACTCGCGTGCAGTGGTGACATCACGCCAACATATGACTGCTGCAGCCAATCACTGGCCTTTATGTTGTCAACATGACATCATCACTGTAGCCAGGTAAATGGATCACAAATGGGAAAAATAGACATACCAATTCTATATTGCAAGTGGTTCTGAAACTGGCCAACATCTTTGTCGTCTTGTGTGGCATGAATACTAGTACTAAAACACCTTCTGTATCCCAAAAAACTGTTGCCATGATCTTTCAAGCTGACTGCTGCACACAAAATCTTTTTGGAGTGGGTGAACCCTTAGGGCCCATTCATACGACCATGTGAATAGGTCCGCCTCTATTCCGCAATTTTGCGGCATAGATGCGGCCCCATTCACTTCAATGGCCGGCACGCGATCTTGCCGTGCCGCGGCTCCGCGAGAAAGTATAGAACATGTCCTATTCTTGTCCGCAATAGCAGACAAGAATAGGCATCTTCTATGGGGTGCTGGCGATGTGTGTTCCGCAAATTGCAGAACGTACACAGTTCGGCATTCGTGGTATTGCTGATTTTTGCGGATCCCCACTACTATGGCCGTCTGAATGGCCCCTAAAGATTCCATTGAATGCACACTTATTTGGTCTCAGGATCATGGTGGTGGACCCATGTTTCATCACCCATAATAATTAGAGAATAGAAGTCTCTTGGATTTTCTCTAAGCATGTCCAAATTCTCTTGGTTAAACTGCCAGCGACAAGTTTTTTGCTCAGGTGTCAACATTCGTAGCACTCACAGGAACTGACCACACTTTACTGCACTTGCAATCCTGTCACTTCCATAGATTTTATCAGACTGAACTTCTACTGAGTGTGTTGCATGTTTAGACATGTCTCAACCTGAACAGACAAGCTCAGCTCTCTAAGGGCTCATGCCCACGAACGTGTGGCGGCTGGGCCCGTGCTGCGGACCACAATGCACAGGCACCAACCGTGGGGTCGCCATATGTGGATTGCGGCCCCATTCACTTGAATGGGGCCCACGACCTGCTTCAGACGGTCTGCACCGCACAAAAGTAGTGCATGTGCTACTTTTTTGCGGTGCAGAGGCATGGACAGAAACCCCACGGAAGCACTCTGTAGTCCGTGCCTCCGTTCCAGACCATACCTCCCGGATTGCGGACCCATTCAAGTAAATGGGTCTGCGATCTGGTGCCAAAATGGCTGTGGCCCATATTTTGCGGACCTGCTGTGTACGGGACGCAATACGGGCAGGGCCGCTATACGTTCGTGGGCATGAGCCCTAACACTGACAGAACATGCTAGGGTAGATAACTTATTGAACATCCCATATATTTTAAAATATGGGTGCAGCTGAGCTAAATTAGTCATTTGTCACCGTCGTTGTGTTTTCTATGATTTTCCAAAAGACTGCATGTTAATGTAACACATTGTTCATAGGGGAATTTACAGAGATCCCTCTTAAGCTGCTAATATGCTTTCCTGAATACTGTAAAAGTTGTATAATTCCTTGAGTCATCATAAAACAAGTTAAACCAGACTGTTCTGAATGTCCACTCTTCCAAATAAAAGGGAGTTGACCTGAATAAAATAACCTTCAGACTGATGAGATAAGATATGCTCCTGTCATCACCAGGGCTATTTTACACAAATTGTGGACCTGGGCAAAAATAATAATGGGGCCTCAAATGCTGAAAAACTGTACCAAAAACACTGTTCGTATGTAAAGAGCAATATTCCCAATGATGGCACTATACAAGACCCAAATAACACCAGCACAATATGACCACTACATAACAATACCATATTGCTACTGAATAAACCACACAGACCAATATCACCGTTCTACAGTGACCATCTAGCGATATATACCAGTTCTACACTGGCGCTCTGCAGACTATATAAATGAATACAGCACAATTAAATGCAATGACTTACAGGTGAAGCCTCCTTGGATTGGAGTCCTTCACTTTTCCCATCTTTTTTCACCTGGTCAGGACTACCATGAAGACTTCTTCCAGCCACATGTACCTGTGGAGTTTTCCTCCCAGACATTTTGGCTCCTCAGTTTTCCAGCACTCTTCCTACTTTTTCCCAAGCCACACAATCTCTTCAGACTGCTGATACGCCCAATTCTGTGCTTACTGCTGCACTATCTGCCTCTACTAATGTACCTATGTGTGGCACAGTTTACCATAAAAACTTTACTAAGATTGGTGTCGTAACTAGTTACCCCTCTAATGGCCATCACTGTGCACGTTACAAAGCACTGACACTTTGTGCCCCCTAGACAGAAATAACACTTTTTTTTTACCCCCAACATAGCACTAATGACTCCCTTTCTACTCACTGTTCAGTAATAATGCCCACTTTGTGCCACACAGAAAATAATAATCTTAAATACACTGAGGTTATTACTGTTTGGGGTCGAAAGAGTGTACAGTCATTGACAAAAACCCTTCTCTGCCCCAATATAGTAACAATAGCCCATTTGCGTCCCCACACAATAACATGGAAAAGAAGGAGGAATACATTTTGAAAGCCCCAACATTTCAGTGCTGCAGCTCCCGTCCACACCAGACCTCAAGTGATCACGTCATGTGCCATGGAGCCGTTGGCTGTAGTGGTCTGTCCTTACTTCTGGTCCAGGAGATGCAGCATTGGGGCTTTCAAAATGTGATTTTGGGTTTTGTTTTTTTGTTTTTTTACATACTGTAATTTCCTCCCTGGTGTCAATTTTTGACTGAGGTCAGACAACCCCTGTCTGAAATAAAATACATATTACCACCAATAAAATAAGTGAATACTATGGGTGGGTTGGTGGCTGGGGATTTATTTAACAGGTGTAAAGTAGAACTGGCCCAACCAATCAGATTCCACCTTTCATTTTTCACGGCTCCTTTGGAAAATGAAAGCTGGAATGTGATTGCTTGCTATGGACAACTAAGCCAGTTCTACTTTACACCAGTTTGATAAATCTCCCCCTGACATGACATTTTAATATCAAAGCTTTTTCTCCTGCATTCAGCTTCCAAGAACTTGGCCTGGGCTGCCAAATACATTTGTTTTGGCACTTACAAGACGCTTGTTGAGAACAACATGTTCAGTACATTGTCTTCTAGTGAACCCTGCCCCAATACTAAGTAGACAGGAATTCTCTGACAGACTGAAAGTGTCCTATTACAAGGTGAGGAGCAGGGGTGGACAATATAACTGTAGATGTGAGGAGTAAAGCTTTATGGACATGGTCACGTGTTGTGAACGGGGCCTCGATGACAGAAAATGCAGCCTCTACAGTTCCATAATGAGCAAACTAATTGATCTGAGAGACTCTGACAAGGACCAAATTGTGATAGGTAGACGACTGGGTCAGAACACTTCCAAAATGGCAGGTCCTGTGGGATGTTATCAATGTGCCGAGCTTAAAACATCCCACAAGTGATCCAAGGAAAGACAATCTGTGAAGCAGTTACAGGGTAAGGCTACTTTCACACTAGCGTTTTATAATTCCGGTATTGAGTTCCGTCATAGGGGCTCAATACCGGAATAAAACGCTTCAGTTTTGTCCCCATTCCTTGTCAAGGGGACAAAACTGAAATGAAGACAATGGAATGCTCCTAAAAGCATTCCGAGTTCCCAGCATGCTGCGGTTTTCTCTCCGGTCCAGGCATCCGCGCCAAGACGGATCCGTAATGACCCGCAATTAAGGTCAATGGGGACGGATCTGTTTGGTGTGATATAATGGTGAATGGATCCGTCCTCCATTGACTTTCAATGGAGTTCATGACGGATCCGTCACCTGCACACATAAGTACATACACATACACACTTACATGCTCCTGGCAGGTCACCATAGCGCAGGAGGAGCAGGACAGCGTGCACATAGGACGATTCCACCCGGCGCAGCAGAGGGCGCTGTGGGGAATTGTCCTATGTGCGCGCCGTCCTGCTCCTGTACTGTGCTGTGGAAACCTGCCGGGAGCATGTAAGTATGTATGTGTATTTGTATGTGTGTATGTACTGTGTGACGTGTGGGGTCGGAGCGTGGTTCCGGCCCCACACAGGTCCCTGCAGCAGCACGGATCCGGTGGCACCCTTCACCTGCCGGATCCGAGCTGCTGCTAGTGTGAAAGTAGCCTTATGGGCTCATTGAGGCCCACAGTGAGGGAAGGCTAGCCTGTCTTGTCCGATCCCACAGAAAAGCTTCAGTAGCACTAATTGATAAAAAATGCTAACTATGATAGAAAGGTGTCAGCACACAGTGCTACCTAGGTTGCAGCATATGGGTCTGTGCAACTACAGAATGTACAGAGTTCCCATGATGACCCCTTGTCCACCACCGAAACAACCCACAATGGGCATAAGGGTTTCAGAACTGGACCAATGGCAGAAGGTGGCCTAGTCTGAGGAATCATATTTTCATTTACTTTATCGGGATGGCTGATGGGGAGGGTGTCACGGTGTCAGAGTCAGGCATAGGATCTTTCAATGAGAACTATTTTATGATACTCACTCAATTTCCTTCTTTTCTGCCTCCTCTTGGGTAAGATCTTCTTCCACACTGTAGTCCAAGACGGACCCCACACCAAACGCTCTGTTGCGTCTTATGAGTGGCTTAATAGATTCCTGGTCTTCTCCAGCAACAAACTGTCCATAGAAAGTCATCTTCATCATTGCTTCAAAGAGGTTCTGTCCAAGAAGTTTTCTTGATAACTGGAGTATCTTTAGGAAAGCGGAAAAAAAAAAAGATCATAAAATGTGAAACCTCCTATTTCCTTCCTTGAGGGCCACCCCAGACCCCATAATCTAGGCTGCTCATACACATCAGATGTGTGTTGATGTATGATCCCACCAATTCCATCTGATCATCTAATGCAGTGATTTTCAACCAGTGTGCCTCCAGCTGTTGCAAAACTACAACTCCCACCATGCCCTTCTGTAGGCTGATAGCTGTAGGCTGCCTGGGCATGATGGGAGTTGTAGTTTTGCAACAGCTGGAGGCACACTGGTTGAAAATCACTGATCTAATGTGTACAGGGGTGTGAGAAGCTGCAGTGAAAGGTCTCTGTCAATAGTTTAGTCCCACTTCCACATCGAAAACGCTTGCTTGTACGTGTATGGTGTAATAGCTTCAGTTTTTTTTTTTTTATAAATGTATGGTCATGGATGTAGCATATGTTACTGAAGAACACAAAAACTTTCTGGAGTTCTGAAATTTTTGCAATTGTCACACGACTTGTTTTTCTCTAGAAGGGAACAGACGGTTGTATCCAGCACATTTATCACTACCACTACAGGGGCTCTTCATGGAGATTAGGGCCCAAAATAGGGTTAAAAAAACAGTTAAAAAATAAATCTTTACCTCCACTGATCATACTCTGCTGCGGTTCTGAAGCTGCTCTGGCCACTGCTACTCTTCACTTCCTGTTCTGATTCAACATGTCAGAAACAGCAGGAAAGATCCGCTTAGCCAATTACTGGCCATAACAGTGACCTGCCATGTCAAGCCAGGTCTACAAAGTGATGTACAGTGGGGCCCAGAGCAGTAGCGAAAGAATTTCTGGAGAGGCGCCCCTGACCCACACTCTTCATCAAATTCTTTCTGGAAAAACCCTTTAAATGGAACGTGTCATCAGAAAATGGCCTATTTATGTTAAACGCATTTCTTTAGAATGCTTGGAGACTGTTTTTAATATTCCATGCCGCTACCTATGTAACAAAAATCCTAACATTATGCAGTCTATTATGTAGACATAGACACAATGGTCAAGGGAGGACCTCATAGACTCCGATGGGAGAGTTTTGTAAGCATGCTCTGTGACCTGTGCACAGGTCAGGAAGGAACTGATCAGCTGTGATATCACTTATTGTAAATAGTGGACCCTGTGTTATCTATACAGAGGTGTTACTTGCCATTGTAATCCTGCTTGTGATAAGAATGCAATTGTTATTGAAAAGTAACCTGTATAGGACAAGAAGTCTCAACATATCAGGCCTATCAGCTGCTTGAAAAGAAAGTGGCACTTATATGAGCGCTGCCTTCTCTTCACCGTTTACCTGCTCGCTGTCAACATTGCAGTCAGCAGGTGTAATTACATCTCCGCCGTCCCATTCACTTGAATGGGACGCCTCCTTCCTATTCACTTGAATGGAAGATGAGCTGCAGAAGCCTGGCAGACCCATTAGACAGAACCTTGCCCACTGTATAGCTGCAGCCGCCGGCAGCCCAAAGCAGCTGATTAGTAGGGGTGTGGGGTCTTGAACTCCCACCAAATGATATTGATGACCTATCCTGAGAATAGGTCACCGATATCTCCTGAAAAGTATTACTACCCAATGAATAGGGCACAGCACCCACAAAAAAGGAAGAAGTTCTTAGAGAGGACCTGTCACCACAAAATGCAGTATATAAACTGACAGCACGACCATGTTATAGAGCAGGAGAAGCTGAGCAGATTGATATATAGTTTTGTGGATAAAGATTCAGTAAAACCTACAATTTATACATTCATATCTTTGCTTTTTCCACTTCCTGTGAACAACTATCGGTACAGGAGGGGGGTGACTGGCAGCTATCTCTGTATACACACAATGTTGTCAATTACTGGTAACACCCCCCTCCTGTACTGATAGCTGTTCACAGGAGGTGGAAGAAGCAGAGATATAAATGTGTAAATTTTGCGGGCACAATGGCCCGCCCGTTCTGTGTGCGCACCGCACACTGGCGGCACCCATGTTATGCGGATCCGCAATCTGCGGACTGCAAAACACGCCATGGTCGTGTGCATGTTGCTTAATTGTGAGCCAAAACCAGGACTGGAGCCTCCACAGACATAAGATATAAGGGAAAGATCTGCATCTGTTCTGCGTTTCGAGCCGATCCTGGTTTTGGCTCAAAATCACTGATAGAAAAGACTGACCAATCACTGTGTGTGGAAGTGGCCTTGGCTCTGATTTAGTATATGTGGGATATCACCCTCAGGCCATGTTCACACACTAAGGTCCCATTCAAACGTATGCCCTCCGTACCTGTGATGCCAACTGTAAAAAGCAGGACCACAATACACGGGCACCGGACTGCAGTGTGGAGGCACGGACACAGAAGCCCACAGAAGGGTGTGTCCATGGGCACCACAAAAGATAGGCCATCTCCTATCTTTTGCTGTATGTTGCAGATCACAGACCCATTCAAGTCAATGGGTCCGCGGAGTACGGAGTGCAAACGGACGGTGCCGTTGTATTGCAGACCCACTATTTGTGTCCCACAACACGTGCACGAAGGCTATATGTTTTTCTGAATGAGGCCTAAGGATGAAAGTGGTGTTCCACGTAGAGGCCACTGCACATGGCTGTCACCAAGGTCAAGCCACAACGGAAAGGTGGTTGGGATAAAGCCAAAAGTGGTTTGCTAATAAAAAGTGTATTTGTGGCTTCTTGCCACGTCATGGCGGCTACATGACAGGGAGATAAAGAGCAGACCCCTCTGTCCCTGCAGACTTATTTGCATAAACCCAAAAAACTTTTGGCTAACAGGAGTGAGGACTTGTCCCGGTCATATCTTGGCCTAGTCTGTCAACAGATCCGCTTCTGCACAGTATATAATGTAAGTTCTGCAAATGCATCACTTTCATCTCTGCTTGCTGTCAGTGAATGAGAACAATCTGCCCTGTTCAGTATGACACAGGTGGAGGGTTAGTTACAACACACTGACAGCCATCAGGATCTATTTTACCAAGAATGTTTCCATTCACAGTCTGAGAGAAGAGATCTTGAAGGTGAAAGTGAAACACAGGGTGCAGTTATAAGAAGCAGACCAGATTTGTCATGGTGGGGCAGATCATCTTCTTATCATTGACCCTGAAGTGTGAGCTCCTAGGACACTGGCATGGGTACTGGGCACCCTGTGGGCATCTTACCTGCTGATTCCGGTCCACCAGGGGTTCCACAGAGCAGAGCCAGAACACCAGGAGGCTCCGCAGCAGCTCCCACGTGGCTTTACTCTTATAGGCTTCCTGCGTGTTATCAAAAGTCATAGTGACAGCAGGGCAAGACTTGTGGAGCAGGTTCTCGCTCCTCTCCATGTGATCTACCCTGGAGCTGAGGGGACATGGCTTCCCCTGTGCTCCGTCCTCTGCAGCCTGCTCCTTAGCCTTGGCTACAGTGGATCTGAAGCGCACCGGCAGTGTGAACGGGCACCTGAGGCTGGCCGCGAGCCTCACAGACATCTTGCTGCACGCCATGGGTGATGCTGGTAAAGCTAAGTCCACGTGAGGGCTACGCACAGATGATACTGGTAGGGTGTGATAGGAAACGCCCCCGTCATTGTAGCTGCGATAAGCCCGTCCTCCGCCCCACACACCCCCGCACTCTGATTGGTTCCGACCTGTTTACTGCATGTAGCAGAGACTGAAGCAATGTGAAACCCTGCAGCGCTGGACGCATCTGCCCGGATAGTGCGGGAAACTGCGGGGCAGGGGACTGGAAGACATTGGGCTACTGCACAAACCTTGGCTCCCAGGGCCACCCTGTCATAGTGTACTAAGTGTTCTAGTGTACAGCGTTTGTGAGTTTAACTTTTTTTTTTTTTTACTTCTCTAGGCTACTTGCAGGGGACAGTGAAAAAAATACTTCTGGGGGAGATTTATCAAACTGGTGTAAAGTAGAACTGGCTTAGTTGCCCATAGCAACCAATCAGATTCCACCTTTCATTTTCCAAAGGAGCTGTGAAAACTGAAAGGTGGAATCTGGTTGTTGTGAGCACTTTCAGTTCTTCATGGCTATTTTTCAACCATTTGTGCTTGTATTCTCTGGCTATCTGCCTGTTTTTAATGGCCTTTTTGCATCTGTTTTTCATGGCCATTTAACCCTTAGACTCCCAGCGCCGTACATGTACGCCGCAAAAATCACTGCCTCAAGTCCCAGCACCGTACATGTACGGCGCTCTGATCGGTCCCGATCAGCGGCGGGGGTCAGGCTGTGCCCAGGTGCCGGACCCCTGCTGAATGCGCCAACATCGGTGAAAACACCGATGCCGGCGCATTAACCCTTCATGTGCCGCGGTCAGTGCTGACTGTGGCACATGTGGTGTGTGTGTAAGGGAGTTCAGGATGGCGAGCGGGGGGGCCATTGGGTCCCCGCGTTGTTCTGATGGGGACCCGATGGCTTGGATAGCAGCCCGATGCCTTCCTTAGGCATCGTGGCTGCTATCCCTGCGTGCTTGTTCGATCCAGCCCCCTGGATCGCACAGGAAGCAGGCTGTAAGTGTATTACACTGAGTAATACACTTACAGCCAATGCATTACAATACAAAAGTATTGTAATGCATTGTAAAGGGGATCGGATCCGCAAAAGTAAAATTAAGTGGGAAAAAAAAGTTAAAAAATAAAGTTTCCTAAAAAAAAAATAATAATAAAAGTTAAAAGTAAAAAAAAAGCCATTTTCCAAAAAAAAGGTAAAAAAAAATGGTAAAAAAAGAAAGATAAACATATTAGGTATTGCCGCGTCCGTATCGACCGGCTCTATAAAAATATCACGTCATCACCCCGCCAGGTGAACGCCGTAAAAAAAAAAAAAAAAAGTGCCAAAACAGACATTTTTTGGTCACCTTCTATTACAAAAAGTGTAATAGCAGGCAATCAAAAAGGCGTATTTATCCCAAAATGGTACCAATCAAACCGTCATCTTGTCCCGCAAAAATGATACCCTACCTGAGACAATCGCCCGAAAAATAAAAAAAATATGGCTCTCTGAAAATGGCAACAAAAATAAAACAGATTTTATTTTGTTCAAAAATAAATCTAATGTGTAAAACTTTCCAAAAATAAAAAAGTTACACATATTGGGTACCGCCGCGTCCGTAACAACCTGCTCTATAAAAATATTACATGAGATAGCCCCCCAGGCGAATGCTGCAAAAAAAAAAAAAACGTGCCAAAACAGACATTTTTTGGTCACCTTCCCTTACAAAAAGTGTAATAGCAGGCGATCAAAAATGCATATTTATCCCAAAATGGTACCAATCAAACCGTCATCTTGTCCCGCAAAAATGATACCCTACCTGAGACAATCGCCCGAAAAATTAAAAAAATATGGCTCCCTGAAAATGGCAACACAAAAAACTGATTTTATTCTGTTCAAAAATAAATCTAATGTGTAAAACTTTCCAAAAATAAAAAAGTTACACATATTGGGTACTGCAGTGTCTGTAACAACCTGCTCTATAAAAATATTACATGAGATGGCCCCCCAGGCGAATGCTGTAAAATTTTTTTTTTAAAAACTATGCCATAACAGCCATTTTTTTTCACCTTGCCTCAAAAAAAGTGTAATACCACACGATCAAAAAGGTGTATATACCCCAAAATGGTACCAATCAAGCCGTCATCTCGTCCCGCAAAAAATGAGCCCCCACATAAGACAATAACTAAAAAAAATAAAAATCAATGGCTCCCGCGAACCAATCCATCAAAATCTGTGCTGCAAAATCCATATGGCGCTCCTTCAGTCCTGCCATGTACCCCCACAGCAGTTTACCACCACATATGGGGTGTTGCCGTATTCAGGAGAAAATGGGTAACAAATTATGGGATGCTTTTCTCCTGTTACCCCTTGTGAAAATGAAAAATTTGGGGCTAAAGCAACATTTTATTGGAAGAAATGGAACTTTTCATTTTCACAGCCAAGTGTTTCCAAATTCCGTAAAACGCTTAGGGGGTCAAAGTGGCCAGTACCCCCCTTAATATATTCTTTGAAGGGTGTAGTTTCCAAAATGGGGTCACTCTTTGAGGGTTTCCACTGTAGGGGTACGTCAGGGTCTCTCAATTACAAAATGGTGCCTAAAAACCATTCTAGCAAAATCTGCCTCCAAAATCCGTCTGGCGCTCCTTTCCTTCTGACCACTGCCACAAACCCATAGAGACGTTTACCACCACATATGGGGTATTTCTGTAAACTGCAGAATCAGAGTAATGTATATTGAGGTTTAGTTTGCTGTTTTGCAAGAAAAAAATTATTAACATGAATAATCTACCAAAAAGTGAAATTTTGAAATTTCACCTCCATTTTCCATTAATTCTTGTGGAACACCTCAAGGATTAACAAATTTTGTAACAGCAGTTTTTTATAATTTGAGGGGTGTAGTTTCTAAAATGGGGTCATTTGTGGGTGGTTTCCATTACGTAAGCCCCTCAAAATCACTTTATATCTGAATTGGTGCTTAAAAAAATGGTTTTGGAAATTTTGTTGAAAATTTGAAAAATGCCCTCTAACGTCCGATAAAAAAAAGTAAAATGACATTTATAAAATGATGCCAACATAAAGTATACATATGGGGAATGTAAAATAATAACTATTTTTGGAGGTATTACTATGTATTTTGAAAGTAGAGAAATTGAAATTTTGAAATTTGCAAATTTTTCCAAATTTTTGCTAAATTTGGTATTTCTTTATCAATAAAAATGAAATATTTTGCCACAAATTTACTACTATGGTGAAGCACAATATGTGACGAGAAAACAATCTTAGAATGGCCTGGATAAG
Source organism: Rhinella marina (assembly GCA_900303285.1). NCBI lineage: Eukaryota > Metazoa > Chordata > Amphibia > Anura > Bufonidae > Rhinella > Rhinella marina. The sequence continues at coordinate 375,559 of ONZH01008678.1, forward strand.
TAAAAGCGTTCCAAAGTTATTACCACATAAAGTGACACATGACAGATTTGCAAAAAACGGCCTGGGATTTGAGGTGAAAAGTGGCCCGGTACTGAAAGGGTTAAAACAGTTGAATTTCATGTTTGTTTGTTTTTTTATAAAGGTCCCAACCCCTGCAGTGCCCGCTGTACACATAATGTTTCCCATAATGGCCCCCATTGAGAATCTGTAATAATGCCTCCCCATAGTGGCCACCATATGTAATAATTCCCCCCTTAGTGGCCCCCATCTTTAATAAAGTCCCCCATAGGGGCCCACATCTGTAATGATGTCCCCCATAGTGGCCGCCATAGGTAATAATGCCCCCCATAGTGGCCCCCCATCTGTAATAATGTCCCCCATAGTGGCCCCCCATCTGTAATAATGTCCCCTATAGTGGCCCCCAGATGTAATCTTTCATTGTGGCAAAAAAAAAAAAAAAAACCTCATCCACATGCTTGCGCAGAGGCAGTCGCTCCTCTCTTCATTGAAAAGGACCTGGTGTGGTGACCTCATCACGCTGATTGCAGGTCCTTTGCAAGTCCTTTTCAATAACGAGAGGAGCAACTGTCTCTGCGCATACAAGTGGATGAGTTGAGTTGTTTTTTTAACCCCTAAATGACCACATTGTCCTAGTATACCCGTTGTTAGACAGGTACACTCCTGTCTAAGCAGCCATTAAAAACAGTCTTATTGATTTCAGTGGAGTCTGTGCAGCTGGGACCACCGCAGATCAGCTGTTTGAGGGGGCCACATCGCTCTAGTGCAGTGGTTCTCAACTCCAGTCCTCGGGACCCACCTGCCAGTCAGGTTTTCAGGATTTCCTTAGTTTAGACCAGCTGATATAATTAGCGTCCATCCATCAGGACTTACCACAGGTATTCATTCTGTGGGATATTCCTAAATCCTGACTGGCAGGTGGGTCCCGAGGACTGGAGTTGAGAACCACTGCTCTAGTGAGTGCCACAGATTTTTTCTAGGCCAGTGACATCACGTTCATCAATCACGTGCCTTAGGCTTCATTCAGACGTCCGTAAGTGTTTTGTGGTGGTCCGCATGTTGCGGATCGGGAAAACACGGACACCGGCCATGTGCGTTCCGCATTTTGCGGACCGAACATGGCGGGCTCTATAATAGAAATGCCTGTTCTTGTCCGTGGCTGCGGACAAGAATAGGACATCTTCTATTTTTTGCGGGGCCCATAGAAAATAAATGGGTCCGCATCCGTTTCGCAAAATTGCGGAACGGATGCGGACCAATTTCCAGGACGTGTAAATGGAGCCTTAGATGCAGTTCAGTCTCATTCAAGTGAATGGGACTTAGCTGCGATACCAAATATAGCCAGTATTTTGATGACCTATCCTGGCGATAGATTCAATTTTTTTTTTTTTACTGCATTCACTATGCACTAAAAAGGCAGTGCAGAACAAGTACAGTGATACCAAATTTATATAGTTTTTATTGTTTTACTACTTTTTAAAAAATACTTTCAAAAATTTTTTGTACCGCCTTATTCTGACACCAATAACTTTTTTATATTTCTGTCTACAGAGCTGTGACTGGGTTGTTTTTTACAGGATGAGCGGTAGTTTTTATTGGTACTATTTAAGGTTACACACACTTTTTTTTGGAGGGGGCGAATTGGCCATTTCACATTTTTTCCATTATTGTGTTCACCATGCACAATGCATATTTTTATATTTTAATAGTTTAGACATTTTTGGATGCTGTATACCTCTTTTTTATTATTTTTTTTGTATGTAAAACCAGGAAAGTAGGCATTAGAATTTGTAATATATTTTTTTATTTTATTTAAAAAAAAACATTAAAAGAATTGTAATTTTAATTGTTAGTACCTTAGGGGACTTCAGTATGGAATCGTCTGCAGTCTATATGATTTTGCAGGCTACCTACTGATGGTAAATGCACACGATCAGGATTACGTGCGGATTTTACGTGTGGATTTGCGTGCGGAAAATCCGGTCCGTCGCTCATGTACATTATATTCTATGACAATTTGAAATTCTCAATGCACACGATGCAGATTTTTTTACTGCGGATTTTGACCTGCGGTGCGGATTTTACAATCCACAGCATGTCAATTTATTTTATTTTTCCTGTCCGGATTTCATGTGGATTTTCTCCATTCACTTCAATGGGGACCGTAAAATCCGCATGATGTACTCACACAGTGCGGTTTTTGACGCGGATCCGCATGAATATCGCAAATAGAGTACGCATCTGCCACCTGCGCTAATGCGTACGCATTTGTATGCTAATGAGAACACTATGCGAAAACACTGATGCTGCTACATCTGTACGACACAGGAAGGGGAAATTACATCATAAGGGGAGGAGAACCTGGCGACAGGAGCAGGTGCAGTTACGTCGTCTCACAATAGTGATTATTGTCTGGAGGAAGAGTCGCATATATGGTTTGCGTAGGCGCAGAGGTCGAACAGTAGCATTTGTATCCATTTTTCACTCTGACATGTGACAATGTGCTTTTCGATGGTACTCAAAATGGAGTATGGAGAAGAAGAAGGGTGGGACAATATTATGTCACAGGAAATTATGTAAAAGAGGGTGTTTCTTGTATATAGAGGTAAGGGAAAAAATCCGCACGCAAATCTGCACCAATTGGTGTGGATTTACCGCACGAATTTCACTGAGAGCACCTGCAGATTTCAGTGCAGATTGTCCGCAGATAAATCCTGATCGTGTGCATTTACCCTAAGCCCTCCTGCAGGCAGGGCATAAAGGGTTATCCAATCCCTATAATGACCCCCAGAATGTCCGGGCCCCTCCTCTAGAGCATACTTACCTGCTCCCACATCCTTCCGGATCTCTGCACTGCCTCCGCTGCATCTCCCCGTCGTGTGGATCAAAACATCCGGCAACGGGGGGCGCAGGCCGTGACGATGACCAGTCTCCCTACATCCCCATGATGCTAGGGAAGTTGGTCACTGTGCAGGGATCTGGAGGGACGTGGGTGCCAGGGAGCAGGTAAGTATGCTCTAGAGGAGGGGCCCGGGCATTCTGGGGGTCAATGTAGGGATTGGCTAACCCCTTTAAAGGGATTGTGGAAGAATGGGAGAGTTTTTTCAAATTCCCCCTCCCTTCTGCTGGTCCTGCAAAGGGAAGATGACTTACCTGCTTCCCAGGGACAGCTCCCCGCCTGCAATGCTGTGCTGGTCTCCCTCGCTGCAAACATCTGGTTTGACAACGTCCAGCTCCCCTTAACCCACGTGACCTTTTGTCATGACACAACCCCTTTAATTGCACCACATCATATGTATTATTCTATGCACCTCATTTAAAGAAGCTTTGTCACCCAGATGAAACCTACCCTACCAGGCATATAGCCTGGTAGGGCTGATGACGCTGATAAAAGCCATACCTATTCTGATGTCAGATGTCTGGTTTTGAAGAAAAATAAACTTTTAAAAATATTCAAATGAGGCATCGGAGCACTCGGAGGCGGGCTTATGCCATCCAAGCACTGCTTCACCTACGCCTCTTTTCCTTCCTAATGCTGCCGCCTCCACTAAATCACGCCCCCTTGCCTCTTGAGTGAGATCCAGCACCTGCGCACTCGCCTCCTTGCTGGCGCATGCGCACAGGATATTTTCTTTCCAGTCCCGACTTGTGAATATGTCTTCTGCGCACACGCCGCCAGTTCTGGGTTCAGTGGTGGCGCATGCGCAGAAGACATATTCACAAGCCGGGACAGGAAAGAAAAGATCCTGTGCGCACGCGCTGGCAAGGAGGCGAGTACGCAGGAGCTGGATCTCAGAGCTAGACCCCTCTATCAATCAAGAGGCGAGGGGGCGTGATTTAGTGGAGACGGCAGCATTAGGAAGGAAAAGAGGCGTAGGTGAAGCAGTGCTCGGACAGCATAAGCCCGCCTCTGAGTGCTTTGATGCCTCATTTGAATATTTTTAAAAGTTTATTTTTCTGCAAAACCAGCCATCTGACATCAGAATAAAAGGTATGGCTTTTATCAGCATCATCAGCCATCAGGCATATAGCCTGGTAGGGTAGGTTTAATCTGGGTGACAAAGCCTCTTTAATATTCAGTATGTCGGGTGTATCATAAGACATTTGAGAACACAATTAGGGGAGCATATCTCCCAGGAACACATAAGATTTCTGCCGTGTCTTGGCGTTTTATTATAGTACATCGAGGTGATATACAGTAGATACCTTGCAAGTAATGGGTTTAGAAATGTTTAGCTGCACAAACAGGGGGAGCAATTAGGAGCGTAAGTTACTCACCAGGGAGGATTACTAAATCCTTAATTTGAATACCAGGTCTCCAAGAGGTATGAATAGAGGAACCAGCAATATTATTGTACCTTAGGCTGCTTTCACATTAGCGTTATTGCTGGATCCCGCAGGGTTCAGCAATAACGCTTCTGTTACTGATAATACAACCGTGTGCATCCGTTATGTACGGATCCGGTTGTATTATCTTTAAAGAAGAACTCCCGCAAAAAATTGTATTCCATGTCCTGCTAGAAATGTACATGATGTAATCTGTAGTGAATGTCATTTTCTTACCAGTAGCTGAATTTTTGAGTTATATCATCCTGAAGTCATCTGTGTCATGTGACTAGAAATTAGACCCACCAACTCACACATAGACTTATGTGTGGACAGGAAGTCTAATTTTCTATGTATTCCTATAGGAGCCTCACTTTCAGTCTCATAGGAATGAATAGAGCAGTGACTGGCTTTCTGTCCTGGGTCAGTTGGAGGTCAGGGAGTTGGTCACATGACCCAGCTACAATAAGAAGAGAGTGGAAACTCTCAATTTCAGCCTCTGATAAGAAAATGACATTCACTACAGATTATATCATGCACCTTTCTAACAGGTCAGAGAATAAATTTTTTTGCGGTAGTTCTTCTTTAACATTGCTGGGACGGATCCATCATTAACTCCATTGAAAGTCAAAGGAGGACGCATCAGTTTTCTATTGTGTCACACAGATGCGGTTTGCTCTCTGGTCTGGAGACTGAAGAGAACTGAACGGAATGCATTTAGGAGCGCTCCGTTCTCTTCAGTTCAGTTTTGTCCCCATTGACAATGAATGGGGGACAAAACTGAAGCGTTTTTTTCCGGTATTGAGCCCCTATAACGGAACTCAATACCGGAAAAAAATAACGCTAGTGTGAAAGTAGCCTTAACAGTGGAACCTCTATAGGAATATCGTCATGTTCAGTCAACATATAATTAATCAGATGTAATAGACAATGCTATGACTAAGAGCAAACATTATTGTTTGAAATGCGTCAGCATCCTTAGCTGCTGCCTGCTACATTTTAAAAATGATTTACATTTTACGGGGTGCTGGAGGTACCTTCATCTATTACCACAAACCTTTGATTGTCCTGCTACTGCTCCTCCTTTCTGCACCTCATTCAGTGCAGGGCGTACCCACTAGGTGGGGAGGAGACTGGAGTTTTCTCGTTTTTCCAGGTGAGGCAAAGTGCCTAAGACTTGAAGGAATCCAGTATTTGCGGAGCCAGCACAAACAGCAAGGGGCCATGGGGTCAGAATTGAGGACTCTTTCAGACGACCGCAAATAGTCGTCTGCAATCCATGGGCGCCAGCCGTGTGAAACCTGTAATGCGGTGTGGACCCATTGACTTGAATGGGTCTACGATCCTCAAAATACGGTAAAAGATAGGACATGTCCTATCTTTTGTGGTGCAGAAGCACAGACCCCAAAGCCCATGGAAGGGTAAAAGATAGGACATATCCTATTTTGCAGATCTCGGACTCATTCAAGTCAATGGGTCTACACCGCAATACGGGGTTCACACGGTCGTTGCCCATGTATTGCAGTCCGCAAAACAGGCACCACAGCCATACGGTCGTGTGAATGAGCACTGAGCCTGAGCTCTGTGAGCACTTTATCAGCTCTGAGAGAGTGGGCCACAAGGTGAGAGTCTCGAAGGCCTCATACACATAACCGTATCTGTATTTCTGTCTACAAACCACGGATCCACAAAATACATTCTCAATGGCCCTAGCCCCTCAACCCCCTAGGCAGCTTTTCAAGTAAAGGCAACCAGTACTGCTCACATTCTAAGACAGGCTGCTGGCAGCCATTTTAAATATATAGAACATAAACTATATCACGTATAGTCGTCAATTTAGAGTAGATTTTTTTACGTACGTGATAGTAATCATGTAACGTTTCGGCTTGCAGGCCTTCATCAGACACTAGCCATATTGAAGATAGACAGTTTCAAAGTGCATATGACCATGTTCAATAGTAAGGTCGTTTAAACAATATAAAGGTAAAGATCAAGATAATACCCTGGCGGGGAATATATAACATAATTGGACAAACGAAGTACATATTGTATAGACTGGTAAAAATAATATAGTCCCAATAGTGCCCAAAATTGACTATTCAAAATAAATTAAATTAATAAAGTAAATTAATAAATGTAAAATAAATCCTGGGTTCAAAAGGGAGGAAATTCTCTGGGGACTAACACCTGTTTGTCTAAGTATTCTAGTTAAGGTACATTGAAACAATGACATGTAGCAGTAACAGGTTAATCAGAGAAAACACATTTGATAGCTCCTCATTTTTAACTGATGTGATTTATCAATTGCTAGTTCAATGACTGTAAGTAATCCCATATTGGATTAAGACTACTTACCTATGCCGCATTTGGAGATTGAGGGAAAAAAGGTAAAATCCAGGTGCAGGAGAAAGAGTATGTGAACACACGTGTAGGGAGAAGGCGCCTGAGAGGGAAGCTGTGTGTCCGGTTTTTAAAGAGGGATCGCCTCCCTCTATGTGTTATGTGCTTGCGGGGGTATGTGCGTTCCACCGGCCTGGAAGTCAGGAGTGGGTGGAATGCATAGTTCTTGGTCTAAAGTGCACAGAAGGTTGTGACAGAAGGGCCGAAGCTTCTGTGCGCTTTAGACCAACAACTATATGTTCCACCTGCTCCCGACTTCCAGGCCAGTGGAACGCACGTACCCCTGCACGCATGCACATAATGTTCTGACACCCTCATTCCGTCTCTGTGAACTAGTTGTCAGACAGCTAAACTCTTTCCTATCAATTCATTGAGATGGACGCAGGGGGTCCTTTTCAACTTTTATTAATAGGATCACACTATGTAGATACATGGATTATATAGCATAGTGAATGGAAGAGACAGCTGCAAGACAGAAGAGATTGCTCTAAAGACATCAGAACTAGAAAGCTGTTAGTGAGAATACAGGGAATTATAGTAACTCACTGACTGTGCTATGATGAGGAAAACAACAGAAAAACTAACTGTCTAATGGAGAGATATAGTGAGTCAGCCTTGCATGTGGAAAGATGGCTGCTGAAGAGGAAGGGGGCCGGACTAAACAAGGCATGACGGGAAGCTACGGAAGCCTAAAAAGGAAAAGGTTAGTCTCATAGAAACATGAGGCAGAATAAATGAGGCTGCAATACAAGAACATGTCAACAGGTGGAGCTGTTGGCTAAACTAATTAGAAATATTCCTGAGAAGACATAACACATAACACATAGAGAGAGGCGATCCCTCTTTATAAACCGGACACACAGCTTCCTTCTCAGGCTCCTTGTCCACAAACAAACATATTCCAAAGTACCCTTGCTCCAGGGCACTACAAGGGCTGTTTAACTCTTTAAACAGTGACATTCCACTTCTAGAGCACCCCACCAATCAGCTGCTTTCTCTTCACTGTTTACCTTCTCACTGTATATATTGCAGCAGAGAGCCATATAAGTGAAGCTCCTCCATCTCATCCACTTCAATGGGACGGCTCTCTCCTAATCACTTGAATAGGAGGGAGTCGTCCCATTGAAGTGAATGAAACAGAGGAGCTGCACTTACACTGCTCGCCTCTGCAGTGTCAATGGCGAGCAGCTAAACAGTGAAGAGAAGACAGCGCTTGTGTGAGGAATGCGCTCTTTTCATACAGCTGATTGACAGGGTGCCGGCAGTCAGGCCCCTGCCGATCTGGTAGTAATGTATAACAAAAGCAGAGAACTACTTTAAGGCTACTTTCACACTAGAATTTTTGCTGGATTCGGCAGGGTTCAGTAAAAACGCTTCCATTACTGATAATACAACCATCTGCATCCGTCCTGAACTCCACTGAAAGTCAATGGGGGACAGATCCGTTTTTTATTGTGTCAGAGAAACTGGATCCGTCCCCATTGACTTGCATTGTGGTTCATGACGGATCCGTCTTGCTCCGCATCCCAGGACGGAAAGCAAACTACAACATGTTGCGGTTTTCTCTCCGGTCTGGGAACACAACTAAACGGAATGGAATGCATTTTGGAGCAGTCCGTTCTGTTCTGTTTTGTCCCCATTGACAATAAATGGGGACAAAACTGAAGCGTTTTTTTCCGGAATTGAGCCTCTATGACGGATCTCAATACCAGAAAGCTTAAACGCTAGTGTGAAAGTAGCCCAAGTGGTTAAACCCTCATGATGTTTATATACTTAAATGAGTATATGAACAGGGGTTGACTTTATGAAAAAACTCCTTTTGTAACCAGATGAATAGTCACAAAAGTACTAAAGCAACTACATCTATTATTAGTTATGTCTGCTCTGCTTTTTAGGAGACATACTGTACCTACAGCATCAAGCACGTGAAGCATCATTAGCAAAGAGATTCAGTGGCACATTTAGCGGTTGTGTTGTAAGGGTTCCTGCACAAATTTCTGTGGCTTTGCATGTGTTTTTGGCTGTGTGGCTTGTACTGGCGAAAGGCATTGAAATCATGTGCTTTACCAGAGCAAACTGAAAAACCATACTGCAAAACCTTCAGTATTTAAAGGGAACCTGTCACCCGCTTTTATCCCCCACAACCAAAAGCCCAGTGGGGTAACTAGAAATGACTGAGCCCCACAGCAAATTCTTTACAACTCTTTCCTCCCATGCAACCCCAACTCTTGGGGTTATTACACTGCGCCGGAGAGCAGCTATACAGGAAAATCGTAAGGACGCTGACTCATCATGGTTGCCAACACAAATTTTTCTTTTTTCTGGACAACTTATCCCAAAATCACAGTCAGCCATTATTTTTTACAGACTAATTGGAAAACCATAAAGATTATAATTAATACAGGTCTGTAGCTCAATATACTAACATAAACATTTCACAGCAATTACTGAGAGCTGTATAATAAAAATTACTACCACAGCAATCTAGTCAAGTAGCACCAGCCTCAGAAAAATTATGAATACTTCTATTTTTTTTCACGAAAATGCGAAAAAAAGTAATAACACAATAAAATAAATAACAGTACAGCAATGACTTACACAGTAAGGTGGTATCTGTCAAGGGCAATTTGGGGCTCATCAACTAGATAATGATAAGTGTAAGCAGAATTGACATTTGATTGTGGGGGATTAAAGCGGGTGACAGGACACCTTTGACATTGTTCAGCAGATATTACTCTATCTCTGCAGTCATTTTTTTCTGGTTGTTGTCACGATCCATGAAAGGTGTTTCCTTTATTGATGACAGAATGAGCGTTGTGTCCTCTTCAAACAGTTGATTGGTGGGGGTGCCGGGACCCCCACCAATCTGATATTAATAACCTATTCTGAGGTTAGGTCATCAATATAGGAAACCGGACAACCCCTTTAAATGGAGTGTGCAGGATTAGATAAACATGGCTGCTTTTCTTCAGAAACAGCACCACAACAGGTTGAATGGCTATAGCTGCAATACCATGCACAACTTATGGCCCTGTTTTTGGAGAAAAATAGCCATGTTTTTCTAATCCACTACATCTCCTTTAAAGGTGTATTCTGGTAGGTACAAGTTATCCCTATCTCCAGGATTGGGGATAACTACTAGATCGGTGGGGGTGCTACAGCTGGGGCTCCGTACCCCCTACAGGCCCCTTGGTGCTCCCTTAAAATGACCAGAGTGCCCAGACACAGATGCACGCGACCACTCCATTCATTTCTATGGGAGTTCCAGGAATAGGTGAGTGACATGTACGACCGGGCGCTCTGGTCATTTTAGGGAAGCAGCAAGGGGCCTGCAGGGACTATGGGCCCCTGGTCTCCTGATCAGTGGAGGTCCCAGCAGTAGGATCCCCACTGATCTGATAGGATAGGGAATAACTTCTACCAACTGGCATACGCCGGGTCTGCAAGACACGGGCACCGGCCATGTGCAGCCCGCATCACGGATCGCGGATCCATTCATTTCAATTCGTCCGCAATCACGGAGATGCGGAAGGGAGGCACAGATCGGAACACCACGGAAACACTACGGTGTGCTTCCATGGTGTTGCTGGCCATGCCTCCACACTGCAAAAAAGTAGTGCATGCGGTGCGGACAGTCGGATGAGGATTGCGGACCCCATTCAAGTGAATGGGTCCGCATTCCAAATGCGGCGGCCCCACAGTCAGTGCCCATGCATTGTGGCCCACAAATTGCGGTCCACAGCACGGGCACTGACAGCACACGTTCGTGTGCATGAGCCCTAAGGATAAGACAAACCTATCAAGTATTTTGACATTTGATAAATGTGGCATAAAGTTTTCCAAAACACAGACTGAAGCAAAACGGACTTCAAATTTTCATTATATTATACTTTTTGATCGCTTTTTATTCCATTTTTGGTGGTGTTCATGGTATAGGGTAAATTGCATGAGATGCCAAATATGTTGAGGGGTTTTTATTTTTGGATTTTTTTCCATCAAAATGGTTTTTTTTTAATGGAAAAAAGGTGTATTTTCTAACTTGGAGATTTTTTTATTTAATAAAATAACTTTTTTTTAACCATTTAGGCTGAGTTTACATCACCATTTAGCTTTCTCTTCTTCTGATCCGTCAGAAGAATAGAGACAGGGAAAAAAACAGTACCCTGTAAAAAAAGGGATCCTGTTGCATCAATTATGCATAGGATTTCAATGGATCAGTTTTTTTACGGGATCCGGTAAAAAACAGATCGTTTTTTCCCATCTAAAAAACGGATCTCAGACGGAAATGGCTCAAATGGATGACAACTGATGCAGCAGGATCTGTTTTTTTACAGGATCCTGTTTTTTTTATCCTGTTTTTTTTCTCTCTTTCTCTTCTTCTGACAGATCAGAAGGACAGAAAACTGAATGGTGATGTGAATGCACCCTTACTAGTCCCACAATGGTACTGCTTATGCAGTGCAGTATATTATACTGTCAGTGCTATACTGACAGAAAACGGAATCGCAGCCAGTCGCCTGAGCGCATACTTGGCAGGCCATGATCTGTGTAACATCTGCAATCTGAGGAGTGCAGACACTTTCAGCTTAGAATGGCCGGCTGTACTGACAGACGCCAGCAGGCTGGCCCAAAGAGGCACAGACTGATGGGAATATAAATCTATGAGATTTGCAGATCATTGCATTCTGTTTTTATTTACATTGTACACAAAATATCATCTAGTTTCTTTATACAGTAGCTTTTGCAGTTTTTTTTATAAGCCCTCTAACAGAATAAGGCCTCATGCACTCACCCGTATGTACCTTGCAGTCTCCAAAAAGGGTACAGCATGGAGGTTGTGTGGTCATGTGTTTCAAAATTCATGTGACCACATCTGCTACATGACAGTCAGCAGAAATCCAAACCTGCTAAATTTCTGCAGGTAAGTACAATTATAAGGTCACGTAGCTGTGTAACCCTAGCCAAATTGACTGGCCAAATGAAAGAGAATGTGTAGGACCTTGACAAGACATCTTTAAAGGGAATCTGTCACCTGTTTTATGGTGTCCTAACTAAGGGCAACATAAACTAGTGACAGATCCCATTAGCAAAACACAGGGTCACTTTATTTAACCCCTTCTACCCGGGCCTGTTTTCACCTTCCTGCCCAGGCCATTTTTTGCTAATCTGACATGAGTCATTTTATATGGTAATAACTTTGGAACGCTTTTACTTATCCAGGCCATTCTGAGACTGTTTTCTCATCACATATTGTGCTTCAAGACAGTAGTAAATTTGTGGCAAAATATTTCATTTTTATTTATAGAAAAATACCAAATTTAGCAAACATTTGGAAAACTTTGCAAATTTGCAAATTTCAATTTCTCTACTTTCAAAATACATAGTAATACCTCCAAAAATAGTTATTATTTTACATTCCCCATATGTCTACTTTATGTTGGCATCATTTTATAAATGTAATTTTACTTTTTTAGGACGTGAGAAAGCTTAGAAATTTAGAAGCTATTTTTCAAATTTTCAACAAAATTTCCAAAACCATTTTTTTAAGCACCAATTCAGATATAAAGTGATTTTGAGGGGCTTACGTAATGGAAACCACCCATAAATGACCCCATTTTAGAAACTACACCCCTCAAATTATTTAAAACTGACGTTACAAACTTTGTTAACCCTTTATGTGTTCTACAAGAATTAAAGGAAAATGCAGGCGAAATTTCATTTTTATGCAGATTTTTCATGTTATTCAATTTTTTCTTGCAACACAGCAAGGGTTAACAGCAAACTAAACCTCAATATACATTACTTTGATTCTGCAGTTTACGGTAATACCCCATATGTAGTGGTAAACTACACTATGGGCATGTGGCAGTGGTCAGAAGGAAAGGAGCGCCATACAGATTTTGGAGGCAGATTTTGCTAGAATGGTTTTTAGGCATCATTTTGTAATTGAGAGACCCTGACGTACCCCTAGAGCGGAAACCCTCAAAAAGTGAACCCATTTTGGAAACTACACCCTTCAAAGAATATATTAAGGGGGGTACTGACCACTTTGACCCCCTAAGTGTTTTACGGAATTTGGAAACACTTGGCTGTGAAAATGAAAAGTTTCATTTCTTCCAATAAAATGTTGCTTTAGCCCCAAATTTCACAAGGGCTAACAGGATAAAAAGCACCCCATAATTTGTTCCCCATTTTCTCCTGAATACGGCAACACCCCATATGTGGTGGTAAACTGCTGTGGGGACGCATGGCAGGACTCAGAACGGAAGGAGCGCCATATGGATTTTGCAGCACAGATTTTGATGGATTGGTTTGCGGGAGCCATTGGTTTTTATTTTTTGAGTTATTGTCTTATGTGGGGTCTCATTTTTTTGCGGGATGAGGTGACCGTTTCATTGGTACCATTTTGGGGTACACAAGACTTTTTGATCGCTTGGTGTTACACTTTTTGTGAGGCAAGGTGACAAAAAATAGCTGTTTTGGCATAGTTTTTAAAAAATATTTTTTACAGCATTCATCTGAAGGGGCAAATCATGTGATATTTTTATAGAGCAGGTTGTTACGGAAGCAGCAATACCCAATATGTCTGACATTTTTATTTTTGTTAAGTTTTACACATTAGATGCATTTTTAAACAGAATTAAATCTTGTTTTTGTGCTGCCAGTTTCTGAGAGCCATTTTTTTTTTTAATTTTCAGGCGATTGTCTTAGGTAGGATATCAATTTCTGAGGGATGAGATGAAGGCTTGATTGGTACCATTTTGGGGTAAATATGCCTTTTTGATCGCCTGCTATTACACTTTTTGTGAGGGTAGGTGACCAATAAATGGCTGTTTTGTCATAGTTTTTTAAAAAATAGAACACAAAATATTTAATGGAAATCCAAAACACTTCCTGTCGAAGTAACCAGACTTTTATGGACTCTACGGACTTTTATTGGTAGATATTACCACAGTATTCATAATTTTCACTGGTGGTTGCTTTATATGCTAATTGTCTAAAGGGCTCATTAGTATGGAACAGTACCTAGAACCTTGATAAAGTGAATTTGCAAGTAAGGGGTTGTTCACATATGAGTTATTTGATCAGTTATTGCCATCAGTTATTGTGAGCCAAAACCAGGTGCAGGTCAAAAACACCAAACAGGTGCAGATCTTTTCATTATACCTGATCTCTGTTTAGTGTCCACTCCTGGTTTTGGCTGACAATAACTGATGGAAATAACTGATCAAATAACTGATATGTGAACAACCCTTAAGAGTTAAGTGTCCGGTGCACTTTCTTCACATATACAGATTGTGGTAGAAGTGACCCCATTTTGTGCATGAACTTTGCAGGTATCTAGACTTACAAGTGCTTTATTTATACTTTAAGGGTGGAGAGGCCAGACATGCTGAAGTACATCACATAAGATACACTGAGAGTTTGTAGAGAGAGGGGGCAGACATTCTATGTCACTGATATGTTGTTTGCTGCCCTTACATAGTGCAGACAACACATAAATGGCACAATAACTAGGCAAGGCATACACATGAGCCGCTATCTTATTATTTAACCCCTTACCAACATCTGGTGTACATTAATGCTGCATGCCGGATCTTTAAAGATGGTGCCCACTCAGGAGCTGAGCAGGAACCATAGCCGCCAAACACCTGCAGGTATACACATCTTGTACAGTAAACAGCATAATGGAAAAACAGTCAGAATGGCCAATTTGCTGTTTTTTTGTTGCTTCACCTCCCAAAATATGGAATAAAAAGCCATTAAAAGGTCACACACTACAAAATGAATTTTAAGAAACTAACTCCACAAAAAATGAGCCCTCACACAGCTCTGGAGACATTAATATAAAAAGGGAATGGAGATCAGAATTTGGGAATGCAAAGAAAAAAAATGTATGTCCATTTTTTTAAGTTTTCTTAAAACACAAGAAAACTATAAAAATGTGGTATTGCTGTAATTGTACTGACCAGCAGAATGCAATTAACATTTTAATTACCACATAGGGATCACTGTAAAAGCAAAACCCACAAAACTTTGGCAGAAATGCTTTTTTTTCCAATTCTACCCCACTTAGAATTTTTTTCAGCTTCCCACTATATAAAATGGCGCCATTAGAAGCACAAATTGTCATAAAAAAACAAGCCCTCAAGACTATGTAAATGGAAAAATAAAAAGGTTATGGGTTCAAGGTATAAAAAATGAAAATGAAAAAACAAAACAAAAAACAAAATTGCTGTATCAGGAAGGGATTAATAATACCTTAATAAGTCATCTCCTGCACTATAGGCAAAAAAATCCTGGAGCACTTCTTTAAAAATAAACTGTTCCAAAGTCCTTGTTAACTAATTTAATAAAATACTTAGATATCTGTTGCCTGATTAAACCTACACAGTCAAACTATAGTGTGCTGTAGACTGTAGTGTTTTATGATTTTCTTATTTTTTAATAAGTTGAGCATTCTGCTACCATAATGTGCTGTTTACCTCAGTAGAGATATGTCAGTAGAGCATTTCTTATGATATATGTTATATACATTACAGCACCTACCTTGAATATGATTAATAGTTGTTTATTTTATGGATTCTGTTTATATAAAGATTCATTTTTTATAATAGAGGATTGTCACTTTGTTTTATGGCACACTAAAATGTTTTCCATGTTACTGAAGTTTCTGGTATAACAAAGTTAAGTAATTCACGCACAGCTTTAATAGAGGATCTACATCAATTATAGAGTATCTGATTTGCATACTAATTTCCATCTGTCCATTTTAAATATGTTAAATAGCCCTACTAGAGGAATGTGTAATAAAAATGTTCATGAAGAAAGTGCTGCCAATTTAAATCAATCACGAAAGAAAACTCAGTGGTAAATAATCAGACTTTACTTTCATTATTCTGTATTCTTAAGCAAGAACAGTTGCCTGGTTGAAATTCCCATGATCTCAATGTATAGCTTGCTGTTTTACCTGCCATTAATAACCATTATCAAAACGATAGCAGGTTGACATAATCAACTTAGGATAACATTTCTCAAGTACGCTATATAACGAGTAAGAAAAATCACTGTTTGATGATGAAAAGTCTTGCTTTAAATGACTGTAGTGGTAGCTACCTTCTCCAAGTAGCAAGCCTCTTGGGAACATGTGCAATATTCATTCTTTTAAAGAAAAAGCCTAGAAAGTGTTACCATTTGTATAATAAATTTAGCCTACAAAACTTCATTAGCATCAGAATATTATAATTGTAATTAGAGATGAGTGAAGTTGTGAAAAATTTGATTTGGCCAATTTGCCAAATTTAGCCAAGAAATTCAATTTGTTCCAAATTAATTTGTCATGAATTGCTATAAATCAGATATACCCATATGTCAAAGAGGGAATGTATGGAGTGAGGCCGCTCTATACACGGTAGGTGCTGACTGTAGTCAATAAACTAGACACCCGGCCGCAATGATGGGGTATGGTGATCCAGCCAAATCCCATCATTTAACCCCTCAGATGAGGCGATCAATCCCGATTTTGGCATCTGTGAGGTAAGGCAGAGAGATGCGGCAGTGGAATTGTGGGGCTCCGATCAGTTACCATGGCAGCCTGGATGCTTTTGAAGCTTCCCATGACTGCCATGGTAATTTCCCTGCTGTGGAGGGAGGAGTTTGTCAAAATGCTATTTACCCTTAGAAATCTAAGACAACTTCTAACGGGGTTAAAAGTTGTCACTGTAAAAAAAAAAAAATCTAAATATTAAAAGTTTAAATCACCCTCCTTTCCCAAGTTTATATATAAAAATAAACAAAAAAAAATAGCTATTGCCACATATGATAATATCTAAACTATTAAAATATTAATAAAAAATTCCTGAGCTCTGGAAAATACACAATTTGCAGTTTTGTTTATCTTTTCCCCTAAAAAAATTGAATAACAGTGATTAAAAACCTACGTACTGTACCATAAAAATGGTACCAAGAAAATCTAAATTTCATCCCTCATTTAGCTCTGTAGGCCGAAAAGTTATGGCTGTCAGAAAATGATACAAAGAAAATTTTGACTTTTTAAAAGGTTTTTATTTTTGTAAAAGTAGTAACACAAAATAAATATAGTATTAAAACAAAAAATATATATACAGGTTTGGTATCGCCATTTTCATATTGAGGCGCATTATAAGGGCGTTATGTCATTTTTAGTGCATATTGAACACTGTGATGTCAAAACCTCAAAAACCTTGGCAGGATAGTATTTTTTTTCAATTTAACCCCACAAATAATTTTTGTTCCCATTTTTCAGACATGGTTAATTGAATGGTGCTTTTAAATACGTAGTACAACTTATCCCCCCAAAATAAGCCCTTGTATGGCTATATGAATAAAGGATTAAAACAGTTATGGCTATTGGAACGTTGGGAGGAAAAAACGAAAATGCACAACCGAAAATGGGCCCGTAATATATGCTTTCAAAATAATACAAACAATGAAGAATTTTCAAAAATGGACTCAGAATAAATATAAAAATGTACACATTAAAATTGTAAATGTCTCTGTTCTGTCAAATGGAAAACTACTGAAAGAAACTGAAATTATTTGTTAAGAGTGTTGACATGAATCCCTTTAAAAAAAGAATGATTTCTATATTCCAAGTGTAAAATCTAAAATTATACAAATATATACTATGAACCGGATGATATTTTGCTTTAAAAATGTATTAGGGTTAAAACCAGATGGGCTGAGCATGGTGGATGTATCAAACATAGCCGCTGGATTATTGCCATAAGGACAGGAGCCTGAAAACTAGTAGGTGCCATATAATATGTTAGCCAAACAGGGGCCACATGGGGCCAATAGTTGACCATTATATACATTTTACCTAATAATTTTTAATTATACTTACCATTAACCCTTGCATCTTGAATCTACATATGAGGAGTACCTTGTGGCGCAGTAGATAACCGGCAATAGGATCCAACGAACCGATAAAAGAGGAGAGAAAAACCGTCATGGGGCATTTCCAAAGTGACAGAAGAAGAAAATCTACCCTAGTCGCGAACCCAATTCTCCAACCCCAACCGTTCTCCTGCCCTCCAGCTGAAAGACGTTTCTTCTGCCATCTGCTTTTCCTCCTTTTCCACATCATCTAAGTACTGATAATAATATCATCAGAAATATCCAGCTCCTCCTCTCTCTGCATATTGCTGACTTTTTTCGACCATGAAGACCGCAAAGGATAATTTGAAAGAAGTAAAGCCAGCAAAAGATGAAGATAATGATCACTTAAGGCTATGTACACCTTTGGAGGCAATTTTTTTTATTGCATTTAACTTATTTTTGGTTAAAAATCATATTTTCAATTGGTCTTTATTAAAAATATTGAGCCATGCTGTCACAAAGGGTTAACTGTTTTTCTAACTGTGTGACTGGTACTTTCACTTTGTGCCGATCATCTAATTACCCTTATCTCTGAACTACTAAGAGGTCATAAACACTTATTTAAGCCACAATCTTATCAGTAAGATATGGATTGAGCTTTAATGAGTGTTTATAAGGTCAGAGAGCAGAGATAAGAAGCTTGTCAGGTCCCCAACAGATGGAAAAGACAAAAAAATCCACAGGCAGCTAGAAGAGCTTGTCAGCTCTGTACACAAAAAAAGATTCCATATTGTTAATAAAGACCAATTGAAAAAATTATTTTTAGCTCAAAATAAGTACAATGCAATGATGCATTGAATGAAAACAAATTGCCCCCAAAGGTGTATATAGCCTTTAAGACCTAGCCCCCCTACGGGGTGCATAAAAAAAGAATGATTTCCATATTCTACTACATATTATTAACATACATAAGGTCAATGTTAAATCATACATAACGTTTAAAAAACTTTGCATTAATTAATAGTACAGTGTGCTTATATGAGGAATAACACTATTTCTGTCCATTATATAACTATCTGGCGTTTATTTTAGAAGTTTTCTATTTTATGTTCCAGATCTTCAGTTTGCAGTTCTCCCATATCTGGTGGCTGGAGACTAGCTTTCATCCACTGCACACAGGAAGTGCTATAACACTGTGCTGCAGACCTCATTTCCTTGCCTGCGCAATAAAATTAGGTCAGGAGACTGCCAGGATAACGCCCTTAGGTATAGCCCAAAGTCAAACTGGTCAGTTGACACAGTGGTTCCACACCCACTGACATAACAATAGCACTTGAACAGAGATAGTAATTGTCTATTTAGCTGTGCAATCTCTCTGGCTGTGTGTATCTCACTGAGCTCTTGCTCACTCCATCCCCTCCCCTTTCTATAGAATTGTATGGGATGATATATCTGATCCTTCAGTGAGCAGATATACATCCTAGTCTCACTAAAATTGATTTATTGATTTGTCACAGCTTTCAGGGACAAAGTCATTTTTGAAAAGGTATTTTTCTGTGATAAGACAACATTTGTTGTTTTTTTTTTTTTTTATAGTCACTTGCACTATGCAGTTTATGTAAAGTTGTGTGAAAAGTTAATGAACATTTAAATTTACTTTGAAATATCTTGGAATTTGCTTGCATTTGTTCCATGTACGTTCAGCAATACCTGTTTGTCTCCATACGTGTATCCTTTACCTAGAAGCTGCTAGTCTGGCTTCCTCAGAGAAATGATATTATAGTAGGTAACCATTTTCTATACTACAGGTTTTAGGACAAATATTTGCATTTAGCTTTGATGAAGACTTCATAACTAGTGATGAGCGAGCATGCTCGGCCGAATATGATATTCGCCAATTAGCGTGCGGGGAGGTACTGGCATTCACTGTAATGCTGTAGCCATCTTGGCTACTGGCATTACAGTGATTGGCTGGCCAGGAACGCGTCATCGGGTGCTATATAGTACCCGGTGACATGTGACCGGCTCAGACCGAGTCAGGGAGAGCTGCTGCAAGGAGGGACAAATAGTGTAGGGAGAAAAACTGGCTAGCCAGGGCTAGATTTTCAGTTGAAAAGACCCAAAAGCCCTTTTAAGGGCTATTGTGATATCTGGCTACAATATATATTTTTTGGGGAGGAGGTTAAAAATTGCGCAAGATGGCCTGACCTTAACGCCACCTGCGCAGCTGGTGCATTCTAATACTTTCTGTATCCTATATACCTGACATCCGTTGCTATTTTTTCTGCCGCTAATCAAGCCGACAGTACCTCCTCTGCGTCTGCTGTATAACGTTTGCGCAAGGAGGCACAGATAGTGTAGGGATAGGATTTGGCTAGGCAGGGCTAGTTGTTCTGTTAAAAAGACACAAAAGTCTATTGTTATATCTGGCTGCAATTTATTTTTTTCTGTTGGGGCAAAAAGAACGCAAGTTATAACGTGTCTGTAGTCATCCGTTGCTATTTTTTCTGCCGTTAATCAAGGCGTCATTACCTGCGCTGCGTCTGCTGTATAAAATTTGCGCAAGGAGGGACAGATAGTGCAGGGATAGAAATTGGCTAGGCATGGCTAGTTGTTCTGTTGAAAAGCTCTTTTAAGGGATATTATATCTGGCTGCAATATATTATATTTGTGGTAGGTTGCCTGACCTTAACACCACCTTTGCAGCGTCTGCTGTCTAACATTTGTGTATCCCAAATACCTGAAATCCGGTGTATTTTTTTCTGCCGCTATTCAAGGCGACATTACTAACGTCGCCGTGATTAGCGTCAGAAAAAAAACACAACAAATGTCAGGTATATAGGAGAACCAAACATTGTACTGCACAAGTAATGTCGCTTATACCCTGCCACAGCTCTGTGGTGGTGTGTTGTTTGTCACCTAAGCAAATAAGTTTCAGCACAGCCTGTTGCCACTTCCCCACTGCTGTGCTACACTGCTTCCAGCTACTGACTGATGGCTGACTGGTGCTGCAAGATGAGAATTCCTAGGTGGACGTGGAGGAGGAGAAGGAGGGGTTGCAGCCGCTAATGTAGGTGGTGGCGGAAATCCTGATGGAAGTAGGGCCCACAATCCTTTGTGTCGGTAGCACCTGTGCCATCCCAGGGTACGACTCGCTCCCAGCCTTCACAACATTCACCCTGTGTGCCGTCAGGGAAATGTAGCGTCCCTGGCCAAAAGCACTTGTCCATGTGTCAGTCGTTAAGTGGACCTTCCCAGTAACTGCGTTGGTCAGGGCACGGGTTATGTTAAGGGACACATGCTGGTGTAAGGCGGTGATGGCACACCGGCAAAAATAGTGGTGGCTAGGTACTGAGTAACGAGGGACAGCCGCCATCAGACTGAGAAAAGCATCAGTGTCCACAAGCCTAAACAGCAACATTTCTAGCGCCAACAATTTGCAAAGGCGTGCATTTAGTGCTATGGCCTGTGGGTGGGTGGCTGGGTATTTGCACTTTCGTTCAAAGGCCTGAGGTATGGACATCTGTATGCTGCGCTGGGACACAGAAGTGGATATGCTCGCTGATGGTGCTTGCGAGGGTCCAGGTGCAGGGCGGGAGGCATCTGGGCCTGCGTCTTGGCTACCACGTAACATAGGAAAAAGGAGGCAGTGGTGTGACCTGCAGACACCTATTGTGGATCCAGGTGTTTGGCCCATCTATTAGGGTGCTTTGCTGCCATGAGGATCATGCTGGTGGTGGTGAGGTTGCTAGTGTTCATGCCCCTGCTCATTTTGGTACGGCACAGGTTGTAAATGACAATTCTTTTATCGTCCACACTTGTTTGCCACCCCACTGCCTCTTCTAGCCTGTTGCGGTGCTGCGGATCCCTCCCCCTCTGTACTGCTGTCCTCGCTTAGCTTGCCACTTTGCCATGTTGGGCCGGTGATTTCATTGTCTACCACCTCCTCTTCCACTTCTTCACTCTGGTCCTCCTCCTGACAAGTTGACCTTTAGTGCTGCTGACACTCAAAAACATTAGGAGCGAGTGCCTACTGCTGATCTGACCGTCTAAAACATTAGGGGCGAGTGCCTGCTGCTGATCTGACCGTGTAAAACATTAGGGGTGAGGTCGTGCTGCTACTTGCACTTTATATACAAGTAAATATATGTTTCCTAACAATATTTCCTCTAAAATCAATGTTATATTTGGTTTTGGGGGGTATTCTTGTCATTTTGTAAAAGTGGCATAATACTCGGACAACACCATTCCCAGCAGCGACTTCAGTGTCCTCCCCATGCTGTTCCCAAATCATTTCAGTGGTGTTTCCACCATTTTCTCAACTTTCCCTATGAACCAGACACCCTCCCCTCTTTAGAGCAGGGGATGCCTGGTTTAGTGCTCGGGTTCTCCCATTGACTTCCATTATACTCGGGTGCTCGGCCGAGCACTCGAGCACCACCTAGTGTTCGGTCAGAGCACCCGAGCATTGCGGTGCTCGATCAACACTATTCATAACGTAAGTATGTAAATGCTAGTATGTAAGTATGTAAATCAGCTTGCCAGCTAAAAGTTAACAAACTGGGTGTTGGAGGCTATAGAAAATTGAATACAGTGTTAACAAGTAATTATCTCAGAAGAGAATTGAAGTTTTCTTTCGTGCATAAAATATAAGCAATTAAAAAGTCTTCCCTGAAAAACATTATTTATAAACAAAACTAAGTAGAATTAATTTCTTAGCAAATCATATATACAGGGGTAAGACACAATCTGTTTGTTATCATTTCATTAGTGTGCTTTATGATTCAAAACTTTTATACTGGAATACTTTAAATAATGTTTTTCAAGTAGGATTATTGATGAAAAATCCATCCTGTAATTTAATTGTTTATATAAGCTAATAATTCCCAAATCACCAAATCAGTCATCTACTATGCATTGTTAGTGTGTCTAAGTTCTAGCTCCATATGCAAACGAAACAATTAATATTAAATAAATGGAAATTTACATCTGTTCTTTCTATAGCATAAATATTAGAGTTTTCAAATGACTCATATGGATCAGTTGTCTCATCTCTTGGTGACAAACAGCATAATTAGCATTTGTGCTAGAGTGTTCACTTTGTATTTTCGTTTTCATTTATATTACATGAAAATGTAATACTGAACTGTTTCTATAGAGTTAATTCTATTGATAATTTTGCTGTTTTAAAACTAGTTTTTAGTTTTACACAAGTTTCTGATGCATTCCAGATTTCACTCATCTAAAATCCTTGAAATACCATGTTGTTTTCAATAAAGATATTCTGTATTGTCCATGGATATGCCAGCATATATCCCTTTATAATCAATGGAGATCTGTCCTCTTGAATCCTGCCGATTCTGAGCTCTGAATCCCATCCATCGGTTTTCCTTGCACAGTTGCACCCCTGCCTCTCACTATAAAGAGTATAGAACTGTTAAAGTAAAGTCAAGGCATTGATATTTTCAGCTGGCTTTTAAGACTTTGCCTAAGGACCAAAACCTTTTCAGCGAATAAGATACAAGGTCCTCCCTCTGGACTTCTTTGTGGCCAAAATCTCCTTAATTTCATACTCAGCATCAAGACCAAAGGAAGAAGTAGACATCCTGGAAAAAAAGGTTGAAGTGTACCTACACTTTCGGGTAACTTTTTAGGATAAGCTATTATGTATGTACTATTAGCACTATTTCTGGCCATTATATGACTTCGGTATTTTGCATTTTTAGCAGTTTTCTCCATGACCTGCTGCATCTCTAATTCTCAATTGTACTTGAGCTTGTGGGTGGACATTAGCTGCTATGATATCTCCCAAACACAGCATAAAGAGAAAAGAGAAGCTTTTGCTCCCTCTGTTTCACTGATTCAGAAGCACAATGGATGACTTTTTAAAAACATACTGAACTAGATATGAGCAAATCAATTCGAAATTAATCAGATTTTTCACAAATTTCTGTCAAAGTTTTTTGTTGAAGCTTTGGTGATTTGTTTTGAATAAATTTTCCATTTTACTGTGGATAGTACCGGGGAAAACCATAAGGAAGTAAGAAGATGGAGGATCACATTACACTAGGAGGAAGCAAGGGGAGGGCTTGTTCTGATTGGCTTAGAGGCTGACAGCCTGATCAGCCAATCAAGGGGCAGCATGTACGCAGGTCCTTATGAAGAGAGTGTCAGGGCTGGGATACACAGATAAGGGGTAAGTGATCCCTAAGCTTATCCCAACCCCTTTCCCTGCCTATTGCCCGCTCAGGCTAACCCCTGAGCCGACAACCTGAAGACTGGAAATACACTAACAAAAGTGCGGGGGATGGGAAGACAAACAAGACAGACAAACAAGAACTAAATGGGTAGTCAGGAAGCCGCGTCAAAACCAGGAGAGTACGTCAGGAACAAAATCAGCAAGCAGAGAGAAGTAGTCAAAAAACACGCCAAGGGTCAAAGAACATAAAGAGTCTAAACTGCAGAGCAAGAATGTCAAACCATCCACAGCCAGAGACCGCCGGCTGGAGGAGGAGACTGCCGAAATAGCGGACGAAGCCTGACCCCGGGCAACCACCTTGCCACCAGAGTCAGGGGCAGGACCAGCAGAACGGGTGCAATGACTGCCGGTCCTGACAGAGAGCAAGCCAGATGCTATTCTGCTCTCTGTTGTGGATGTGATCAGATGTGTTATACCATTCTGCCACAAAAACTATTATAGGGACTTTGAGCAGGGAAAGCATATATATAGAGAGTGAGGGACTGGTCACTCAGAATTATGTGTTTAATACAGCAGCTGGCAGCTAGTTCTGCCCATTACAAAATATAAACAGACAGCTTTAAAAAAAAACCCACTAATTTCTACAGTTCATAGACTTATAGGCATCACCCCAATAACATTCTACTGCAAAATCTAAGCAAGTGCACATTTCTTTCTTCCAAAAACCAGAAGCTTCAGGGGAGGTGGGGGCCCCATGCATAGATGTGCTGGTGATGGTGGTGGCAGTGGCACTTATATCAAATACAGGACAAGAAATTGTGAGGGGGCCAAAGAGCGCACAATGACATACCACAATCTAATAAAAGTGGCATGGAGGGTGAGGATGATTGTGTGTTGTACAGGACCTGAAAGCTGGATTGGGGTGCTTAGGTGCTTGGGGTAACATCAGAGGAGAGTGGTGGCTGATCTGGTGGCAATAAAGAGAAAAGGCAACATTTGTCCAGAACCTCCCAAAAAACTGCTAGATCCAGATCACGATCAGCTTGGGAACTGGTGATACTGCTGATACTGTGGGTGCCGGCTGCTGCTAGCTCTATGCTGAGTGTGCGAATATCTCCTGTCTGGCAGTTTTTCTCCACAGTGCTGGAAGGCAAAAGCATTGCCATGTGCAAGATCTGCAGGATTAAAATAAGCCATGGGTGTTCAAATACAAACATAGGCACCATGCAGGACATGAAGCGACATCACCAGTCCCTTTGTGACAATAGAAATGGCCACCAGTTATCTCAATAATACTGTGCTCCTTCTTCTGGTTTCATTTGAGGTGGCCAGGCTGCATCCACATGCAGTACAGTGTCTTTGTCATCGTCATCATCATTAACAGCTTCTTCAGACTCCTTCACCTACTGTGCTCAGTTGACAGCCATCAATAATGAAATGTGCAGCCAGGAAACAACTGTACGTGCCCAGCAAACTTCTGGTGCGCTAGCTTAACTCCCACGTGTTTGCTGGCAGTGCAGTCACTGTCATACAACTTAGTGGATTCTGCTGCCTTTAGTTAACTGATGGTGTGTGCTCAGGCTGTCTAGAAGATACCTAGAGGGCATTGTTTCTCCAAAAAGCCACCCCTGCTTTGTACTCTTGTGTGATTAAAACACAACTGCAATTGTATTTGTTTGGCAAGGTGTGTACGGTGGACACTGGATGTTGCTGTTATAGGCAGGGATAGTATATGTCTTTCAAGGCCTGCTGGGTCATGTTTTTGTGGCAGCAGCAATAAGGCCCACACCAGGTACTTACCTGCCTTCTCCACGTCCTCTCGTTCTCATAAGAAGCAGGGCAGAACATCGCTCCCACTCCTCCTTCCTCCTATCATATGCATATGAAGCATTGCCTTGCTGCGTTAGAGCTGATTGGCCTGGGCCAGAGTAGCCACACAGCCAAACAAATGCTGACGTGCATCAAGCACTAGCTTTATCCCACCAACTCCAACTGAGCAAGGTGGTCACTGATAATGGCAGGTACATTAAATAACACATGCTCTTTGCATTGCATACATGATAAATTTAGTCCTGCAACCATTTTTGCTTGCAGATGGTGCTGGCCATGTCCAGGAGACTGTCCTCGCATTTTAGCCATTGTTATGTGTTAAAAAAACTGCTTCCTAGATTTGCAGTGACAGAACTGTCTGCCATTCCACTGCTTGATCTGCGATGTTTCAACTTACTGGAATTCCACTGTGCATGTACTATAGCATCTGTATGAGCAGCATAAAGTGGTGAACAATTTTGGTGTGCACCAGACCACCTCAGCAGATATCGTGTAGTTTCAAGGTCAGGCTGTGGCAGCTCATCAGAGACGTGTGTCGCATACTCAGGCTTTTTGAAGAGGCCACCATAGTTGTCAAAAGATACAACTGCTGCATAAATAATGTCAGTCCCCTGATATTTATGTTAGAGCAGACTCTGATGCAACAAGAAACGGCTGAAGAACAGCTTACGTATCTTGCTTGCCACCCTCCAGCTGTTGGTAACCCAAATTAACAAAGTTCCATAGAAGAGAAAGTGAAGGTTCAGGATGAGGAGCTACCTCCTACTGGAGGAGGAGTCACTTATGCAGGAAGATGAGTTTGATTATGATGACGATGACATCGACCATGATGAGCAATCATCAACCAGATCCAAATAATGCATATGGCATATGGAAGAAAATTATGGCCTTAAAGGTGTATTTCCATCTTGGAGATTGGGGGCATATCACTTAGAAGGCTTCCTCCCGTGGCTGCCCTACATTAATTTCTATGGGACTGCTGAAAATAGCCAAGTACCGCGCTCGACTATTTTCGGAAGTTCCATTAACATAAATGGGAATGACACTGTGCAAGCGAGGACACCACTCCATTCACTTCTATGGTGCTTATGGTTATTTTTGGCAGTTCGGTAGAAATGAGTGGAGGGTGGCCATGGATGCGTGGTGCACCCTGCAACACTTTGTTGGCTTCATTCTATGTATAGGTGCAGGTCCCAGAGGTGGAACCCGCATCTATCAGACATTGGGGGCATATCCTAACAATATTCCCCAAATGTCCAAGATCGGAATAGCCCCTTAAAGAGAACCTTGAAAAATGTATTACATAGATAGTATACACATGTGGCAGAATTACCTAGCAAGGGGTTTGATCCCATTGGGCTATGTGTGTAGGTTTCCTTTGTTCCTTTCTTTGTTGAAGAAACTGAGTAAGTAAGCAATAGAAGAAACACTTTTTTCAACAATAGGTCAGGTAGAAAACATTTTGAGAAAGGGAATATAGGTAACAAAGCAAAAGTGAACTTGACTATGATGAAGATTTGCTTTAATGTAAGAATGGAGAAAAGGTAGAAGAGTTGGCAAACAATATAGATTAAAAATATGGATGAAAGCATTCTACCGTACATGCAAATAATTCAAAGTTACATAGATAAAAGACCAATGTATCTAGTTAAAAGCTTTTATAGCTTTAATGAAGAGAAAGATTAGTGGAAACCATTTAGTTATTGCTCAATGAATTGGGTTAATTGCACTGGTAGCACTGCAGCATTCCATTACAATCCTAAGCAGCTGAGAGGCCCTTTTCACTATCACCAGCGAAACCGAGTCTATCAGCCCAGTAGTACTCCCACCAGCTCTCATTTGATATATGCCCAGTCCGTTAACGGGTTATATCTGGTCAGGATCCAACCCATGTAGCATATAATAGCATTACCAAGAACAGGGACGTGGGGATTCATGATTGAGTTACAAGAACATCACAAGATTAAATTATATGTTTAATTGCCTTAAGGGCTCACTAGATATAAATATATACACAGAAAATGGATACAATGGTCAGATATGCAAATACAGGTGGTATGATACAACAGAATTGAACAGAACAATAGTCAGTTACCAGATTATGGCCCATAGTTCCAGACCAGGAGGTCACAGGGAAAGGGTTCTGTACCAACGGATCCACCTGGGTTCTGGCTACAGGTGGAGATCAAACACGACACATTTATCTGGTTCCTGCTTGGAGATCCCCGTATCTCTGTTTCCTGACATGTTGTAGCTAACTTAAGACCACAGTAAAATGCACCTTGGTCTATGGGTCGTGAATATATAACCGGTTTATGCTTGTGATGAATGGGCAATTGATAATTCTTTATTAATTCCTGGCTCCAGTCTGTCTGGGAATTTCCATGATATGGCTATTCAAACGACAGCCCCCTGCTGAGAGGCTCTTCCTGGGGAAGGGCTTTGACTCCGCATTGGCTGGGTGACGTGTGAATTGTATACATGTGACCTGCTTTGAAGGCAGGACCCCTGCGGTGTTTTCATATTCTGCTAGCTGAGTTGACATCAGATGGCTATGATTAAATCATGGCTAATCATGGATCTTGATTCCACATTCCTCACAATTAGCAATTAACCACAATTGTCCCTTATTCAGATAAGTGGATGGCAGAAACTTGAGGCCCCTTATAAACCTCTTCCAGGTAAATCTAGGTAGGAAACGTTTTTAAACATAACAAAATACAGTGCTTCTTCTATGCAACCTCTTGAAATACAGTGAGAGATTATTAGCTACTGTGTTTCTATAATGCATTTTAAATTTCTCATATATCGTACAGTATTTTACCAAGTTTGTATAGTAATGCTAATATTTATAGTAGTGTTGAGCGAATCAAAGTTAACAAAGTGGAATTCGAACCGAATTTCAGGAAAAATTCGATTAACCACAAATCTGAATTTCCTCACGCTTTGTGGTAAGGAATCATTTTTTCCTAAAATAGCGGCTACATGTGTTACAAAGTGAAACTAGGAAGCCCAAGAACGCAATATGACCCACAATGCTGTGCAGCCAGCCAATGCAGGCTCAGTGTAATCTTCCTGTGCATCCTGTTCAATTGCTATGCCATTCATTCTTAATCTGTTCTGTTATAAATAGACTTACTGTGCATCAGACTCAGCACCAACAGGCGGTCTAATTTATAGGAGTGCTTATCTAGTTCACCTGCTGCATCAGCAGCAGTAACTTAAAGGGTTATTCTCATTTTAGACAATGGGGGCATATCGCTAGGATATGCCCCCATTGTCTTATAGGTGCGGGTCCCACCGCTGGGACCTGCACCTATTTCCAGAACGGAGCCCCCGAAGTGAATGAGGGCGCACTGCGAATGCGCAGCCGCCCTCCATTCATTTCTATGGGGCCGCCGAAAATAGCCGAGCGCTGGCTCGGCTACTTCCGTCGGCTCCATAGAAATGAATGGGAGCGCACCGCGCATGCACAGCCCGGCTCCCATTCATTTCTATGAGCGGCGCGGGGTCCTCCAGGCGCAGCGCTCCCCGCTCCGTTCTGGATATAGGTGCGGGTCCCAGCAGTGGGACCGGCACCTATAAGACAATGGGGGCATATCCTAGCGATATGCCTCCATTGTCTAAGATGAGAATACCCCTTTAAGTCTTGAGTCTCTGATAAGCAGTTTTCTTCAGCCACCTACTAAAGAAACCACCCAGGAACAGCAGGACATGGAACAGAATCTGAACCAGCAGACAAACTTGAATTGTGGCCGCAACTGGCTAAGTTTGCCCTGGGCAAGCTTTCCTGCCCGACCAGTGGTGTGGCATCAAAGTAGGTGTTTAGTGCGGCGGATGGCATTGTTACCCCAAAGAGAACCTGCCTTTCAACACAAAATGTTGAGAAACCAACCTTTATAAAGATGAATCAGGTGTGGATCAACCAGGATTTCCAGACACTGGTGCTGATGCAACAGACTAGATCATTCTGGCAGTATTGATTTGACTGTAGTGTACTGCCACACCAGAACATTATGACAAATGGCCCGTGTTTGCCATGTGTTGCTGCCACTATTCTGATGCTGCCACCTGCCTGCTGCTTCTACTGCCATCTGCTCCTACTGTGATCTGCCACTGCTGTTGCCTCCCTTCCCCACTCTGTTCCGGGGCAACCATTGTGAGTCTTCATGCTGTTGCTATCCTGTCCACTTTGTTTTGGGGCGACTATTGTGACTCTACATGCTATTGCCACCTTTACCACCATTATATGTATGTGACTTACTTTTATTCCTGCAAAAGTTATTAACAATTTAATATTGTTTCGCCAAACAAGAATTTGCGAAACATCTATTAGCAGAGGTGGTTCCTACTTAAAAGAAGGGTATGACACATTATGAATTAGCTAGGGAGATAGAAGCCAATTATCACAGAGAGTTTGGAGCTGGAGCTGAGGGGTAAGGGGAAGCCTCCTAGTCCATGCATCATGGAAGCAGTCGAGGCTTATAAAGGAGACAGACCTGTAACAGAGACCAACCAGCTTGTAAGCAATATTGTGTGAGCCTGTATGCAATATTGTATGTCGGGAAGCAGATATACTATGTGAGATAAGTGTGTGCGCAGTAGTTGTGAAGCAGGATACAACAATCAAGTGTCCATGTTACAGACAGATTGTGCAGATTGTATGATACTGTTTCAGAGTGTAGATTGTGTGATACTGAGCCAAATGGAAAGGAAGGAGTCATGATAAGTGCATATAAGACCATCTAAATTGTGACACTCTGAGGAGACCAAAGCCAGAGTGTTGACGCCCTGGTAGGTGGGGGCAATGCAAATCAGAGGGAGAACGATTTATTACCTCTTTCACACGAGTGAGTTTTCCGCGCTGGTGCAATGCGTGAAATGAATGCATAGCACTGAATCCTGACCCATTCATCTCAATGGGTCTGTGCACATGTTTTTCATGCATCAGTTCTGCATTGAGTGAGAAAAGCCACCTTGTTTGTTACAACTGTCTGATTTCTCCAGCCATCCCAGAGTGGGGAGCCATGAGTACCACTCTGGGCCGAAAAGGTTCTTAAGTAGAGATGAGCGAACATGCTCGTCCGAGCTTGGTGCTCGTTCGAGCATTAGGGTACTCGTAACTGCTCGATGCTCGGACGAGTATCTCGCCATGCTCGAGGAAATGGCAACTTCCGCATCGTGCTTTTTTGGCGCCTAAAAACACAGCCAATCACAAGCCAGGAGACTCTGCGTACCACCCAGCATCACGTGGGGCCCTTACATGTCGATAGCAGGGGTTGGCTGGCCTGATCAGGTGACCCTGGAATATACTACCGACTGGCCGCGGTGCTCGTCACAGATGCCGTCTCGATATCGTTAGGGATAGAGCTGCTGCCTTTCAGGGACAGTGTTAGGGCCTGAATTTAGTTCTCAGTTAGGCAGGGATCACCCACAAAGAACCCAACAGCCCTTCTAAGGGCTAGAAGACATTTTATTTTTTTTTTTTTTGTCACTTGGCTGGCTGGCACTAGTAGTGCAGCTATCGCCATATCTAACCCTGTTTTTTTTTTTGTTCTATCTCAGTGATACAAATCCATTGCACACAGCACTGTGGAACCATTCTGTGTGTCACAGTTCAGCACTGACTCACTCCAATCCATATATACTGTCCAGGTGACACTTTCTGTACGTCACACAATACAACCAAGTCATTTGCTACCAATATCATCTACAGATTGATCCAGAAAACTCTCTGTGCAACATTTGTCTGGGTCGCAGACTAAATATCCACCGTTAACAGGGTGTCAGTCAGTTCTACCATATTTCCTGCACGTCACGTTCCCAAAAAAACAAAATAAAAAAAAAAATTATTATTTCAGTTGTTTTAGCTCAGTGATACAAATCCATTTTACTCAGCTGCGTGTAACCTTTCTGTGTGACGCAGTTCAGCATACTCACTCCAAACGGTATATACTGTCCAGGTGACACTGTCTGTACGTCACACAATACAACCAAGTCATTTGCTACCAATATCATCTACCGCTTGATCCAGAAAATTCTCTGTGTGACATTTGTCTGGGTCACAGACTAAATAGCCACCGTTAACAGGGTGTCAGTCAGTTCTACCATATTTCCTGCACGTCACATTCCCAAAAAAACAAAATATAAAAAAAAAATTATTATTTCAGTTGTTTTAGCTCAGTGATACAAATCCAATTTACTCAGCTTTGTGTAACCTTTCTGTGTGTCACAGTTAAGCACATTCGCTCCCATCCGTATATACTGTCCAGGTGACACTTTCTGTACGTCACACAATACAACCAAGTCATTTGCTACCAATATCATCTACCGCTTGATCCAGAAAATTCTCTGTGTGACATTTCTCTGGGTCACAGACTAAATAGCCACCGTTAACAGGGTGTCAGTCAGTTCTACCATATTTCCTGCACGTCACGTTCCCAAAAAAACAAAATATAAAAAAAAAAATTATTATTTCAGTTGTTTTAGCTCAGTGATACAAATCCATTTTACTGAGCTGCGTGTAACCTTTCTGTGTGTCACAGTTCAACACATTCGCTCCCATCCGTATATACTGTCCAGGTGACACTTTCTGTACGTCACACAATACAACCAAGTCATTTGCTACCAATATCATCTACCGCTTGATCCAGAAAATTCTCTGTGTGACATTTGTCTGGGTCACAGACTAAATAGCCACCGTTAACAGGGTGTCAGTCAGTTCTACCATATTTCCTGCACGTCACGTTCCCAAAAAAACAAAATATAAAAAAAAAAAATTATTAGAAAGGATCGTCAAAACCGGCGAGGGGGAGGGGTCTGCCTTTATATAAAGTCCTGTCTAAAGCCCACAATCCGGGAAGATATAAGTGAGGGACATGAAGATGTGGAGTCACTGTGGGTAGAAATAAATAGAGCCAAAAACAATAATAAAATACTAATAGGAGTTTATTATAAACCACCTAATATATCTGAGGCCACAGAAAATCAATTTCTAAATGAAATAGACGAAGCGGCAAATCAGAATGAGGTTGTTATTATGGGGGACTTCAACTACCCAGATATAGACTGGGAAACTGAAACCTGTATATCTCATAAAGGAAACAGGTTCTTGGCAATAACCAAAGACAATTACCTTTCCCAACTGGTTCAGGACCCGACTAGAGGGACGGCCATACTGGACTTAGTATTAACCAATAGACCTGACAGAACAACAGATGTGCAGGTTGGGGGACACCTGGGTAATAGTGACCATAAAATAATAACCTTTAAATTGTCATTAAAAAAAGCATTTCTTCAGGGAGGAACAAAAATACCAAACTTCAAAAATGCAAAATTTAGCCATCTAAGAGAGGCCATAGGTCTAACTAACTGGGACAAAATCCTCAAAAATAAAAATACAGCCACAAAATGGGATATTTTTAAAAGCATCCTAATATCTAATTGTGAGAGGTACATACCGTATAGGAATAAAATAATAAGAAACAAGAAAAAACCAATGTGGATAAATAGAACTGTAAAAAAAGCAATAAATGACAAAAAGAAAGCATTTAAATCACTAAAACAGGAGGGGAGCAAGGAAGCATTGAAAAACTATAAGGAAAAAAATAGAATTTGTAAAAGACAAATAAAAGCAGCTAAACTAGAGACTGAAAGACTAATTGCTAAAGAGAGTAAAACTAACCCTAAAATGTTCTTCAATTATATAAATACTAAAAAGTATAAATCTGAAGTTGTGGCCGGCCCCTTACAGAGTAGTGAGGGGGGAGTAGCAGAGAGCGATGAGGAGAAAGCAAAACTCTTAAATATTTTTTTCTCCACTGTATTCACTGAGGAAAATAAACTGTCAGATGAAATGCAGAATATAAAAGTGAATTCCCCTTTAAAAGTGTCCTGTCTGACCCAGGAAGAAGTACTGGGGCGTCTTAAAAAGATTAAAATAGACAAATCGCCAGGACCGGATGGCATACACCCACGTATCCTAAGAGAATTAAGTAATGTCATTTCCAGACCCTTATACTTGATATTTAAGGACTCTATACTGACAGGGAGTGTTCCACAGGATTGGCGCATAGCAAATGTGGTGCCAATATTCAAAAAGGGTCCAAAAACAGAGCCCGGGAACTATAGGCCGGTAAGTTTAACATCTGTAGTGGGTAAACTGTTTGAAGGTTTTCTAAGAGATGCTATCTTGGAGTACCTCAATGAAAATAAGCAAATAACTCCATATCAGCATGGCTTCATGAGGGATCGGTCGTGTCAAACCAATTTAATCAGTTTCTATGAGGAGGTAAGTTCTAGACTTGACCGCGGGGAATCAATGGATATCGTATATCTGGACTTCTCCAAAGCATTTGACACGGTACCACATAAAAGGTTAGTATATAAAATGAGAATGCTTGGTCTTGGAGAAAATGTCTGTATGTGGGTAAGTAAATGGCTCAGTGATAGAAAACAGAGGGTGGTTATTAATGGTACATACTCAGATTGGGTCACTGTAACTAGTGGGGTACCACAGGGGTCAGTATTGGGCCCTATTCTCTTCAATATATTTATTAATGACCTTGTAGAAGGCTTGCACAGTAAAATATCAATTTTTGCAGATGACACTAAACTGTGTAAAGTAATTAACACAGAAGAGGACAGTACACTGCTGCAGATGGATCTGGATAGACTGGAGGCTTGGGCAGAGAAGTGGCAGATGAGGTTTAA
Organism: Rhinella marina; assembly: GCA_900303285.1. NCBI lineage: Eukaryota > Metazoa > Chordata > Amphibia > Anura > Bufonidae > Rhinella > Rhinella marina. Next base: position 409,904 of record ONZH01008678.1, read on the forward strand.
CACTGACAAATGTAAGGTTATGCATATGGGAAGGAATAATGCAAGTCACCAGTACATACTAAATGGTAAAACATTGGGTAACTCTGACATGGAAAAGGACCTAGGAATTTTAGTGAACAGCAAACTAAGCTGCAGAAACCAGTGTCAGACAGCTGCTGCCAAGGCCAATAAGATAATGGGTTGCATCAAAAGGGGCATAGATGCCCGTGATGAGAACATAGTCCTGCCACTTTACAAATCACTAGTCAGACCACACATGGAGTACTGTGTACAGTTCTGGGCTCCTGTGAACAAGGCAGACAGAGCAGAGCTGGAGAGGGTTCAGAGGAGGGCAACTAAAGTCATAGCTGGAATGGGTGGACTACAGTACCCAGAAAGATTATCAAAATTAGGGTTATTCACTTTAGAAAAAAGAGGACTGAGGGGAGATCTAATAACTATGTATAAATATATCAGGGGTCAGTACAGAGATCTCTCCCATGATCTCTTTATCCCAAGGACAGTAACCATGACGAGGGGACATCCTCTGCGCCTGGAGGAAAGAAGGTTTGTTCACAAAAATAGAAGAGGATTCTTTACGGTAAGAGCAGTGAGACTATGGAACTCTCTGCCCGAGGAGGTGGTGATGGTAAGTTCAGTAAAAGAGTTCAAGAGGGGCCTGGATGTATTTCTGGAGGTTAATAATATTACAGGTTATAGTTACTAGATATGGGTTGTTGTTGATCCAGGGAGTAATTCTGATTGCCTGATTGGAGTCGGGAAGGAATTTTTCCCCTAAAGTGAGGAAAATTGGCTTCTACCGCACAGGGTTTTTTTGCCTTCCTCTGGATCAACTTGTAGGAAAACAGGTCGAACTGGATGGACAGATGTCTTTTTTCGGCCTTATAAACTATGTTACTATGTTACTATGTTACTATTATTTCAGTTGTTTTAGCTCAGTGATACAAATCCATTTTACTCAGCTGCGTGTAACCTTTCTGTGTGACGCAGTTCAGCATACTCACTCCCATCCGTATATACTGTCCAGGTGACACTTTCTGTACGTCACACAATACAACCAAGTCATTTGCTACCAATATCATCTACCGCTTGATCCAGAAAACTCTCTGTGCGACATTTCTCTGGGTCGCAGACTAAATAGCCACCGTTAACAGGGTGTCAGTCAGTCCTACCATAGTTCCTGCACGTTACGTTCCCAAAAAAACAAAATTGTAAAAAAAATATAAAAAAACAAATATAAAAAAAAAAATTATTTTCAGTTGTTTTAGCTCAGTGATACAAATCCATTTTACTCAGCTTTGTGTAACCTTTCTGTGTGTCACAGTTCAGCACATTCGCTCCCATCCGTATATACTGTCCAGGTGACACTTTCTGTACGTCACACAATACAACCAAGTCATTTGCTACCAATATCATCTACCGCTTGATCCAGAAAACTCTCTGTGCGACATTTCTCTGGGTCACAGATTAAATAGCCACCGTTAACAGGGTGTCAGTCAGTCCTACCATAGTTCCTGCACGTTACGTTCCCAAAAAAACAAAATTGTAAAAAAAATATAAAAAAACAAATATAAAAAAAAAAAACATTTTTTTCAGTTGTTTTAGCTCAGTGATACAAATCCATTTTACTCAGCTTTGTGTAACCTTTCTGTGTGTCACAGTTCAACACATTCGCTCCCATCCATATATACTGTCCAGGTGACACTTTCTGTACGTCACACAATACAACCAAGTCATTTGCTACCAATATCATCTACCGCTTGATCCAGAAAATTCTCTGTGTGACATTTCTCTGGGTCACAGACTAAATAGCCACCGTTAACAGGGTGTCAGTCAGTTCTACCATATTTCCTGCACGTCACGTTCCCAAAAAAACAAAATATAAAAAAAAAATTATTATTTCAGTTGTTTTAGCTCAGTGATACAAATCCATTTTACTCAGCTGCGTGTAACCTTTCTGTGTGTCACAGTTCAGCACATTCGCTCCCATCCGTATATACTGTCCAGGTGACACTTTCTGTACGTCACTTAATTCTACCAGACTGAACAAGTTTGTGGGTTTCAGTACACCAGGCCCGTTTAATTTTTTTTTTATATCATACACTTATATACAAACAATGTTGAACCCCAGGGCTAAGGGTCGAGGACGAGGGCGTGGGCGTGGGCATTCAATTACTGCAGGGGGCAGAGGCCGTGGTCCTGGGCAAGGTGAGACAGTACCTGCTGATGAGGGAGCTGTGGAACGCCGCAGAGTTACACTCCCTAGCTTCATGTCTCAACTTACAGGGACACGTGGTAGAGTACTGTTGAAACCACAACAGTGCGAACAGCTGATCTCGTGGATTGCGGACAATGCTTCAAGTAATTTTTCCACCAGTCAGTCTTCCACGCAGTCCACCTACATTACCCAAGGGAGCACTCCTCTGGCTCCTCCACCTCAACCTCCTTCCCCCCCAGTCTGCCCCCTCCCAGGAAAATTTGGAATGTGATCCGGCATACTCTCAGGAACTGTTTTCTGGACCCTTCCCAGAGTCACAAACCACTTCTCAGGTTGCTGCTGACCTCGTTCCCGATGCCCAAGTTTTCCAACTGTCGCAGTCTGTGGGTGATGATGATGACAATGTTGAGTTAGTGAAAGAAGTTTGTAAAGAGGTGTCAGACGATGAGGAGACACGGTTGACAGACAGTGGTGAAGTTGTTGTTAGGTGAGGAATTCCGAGGGGGGAGCAGACTGAGGAATCGGAGGATGACGAGGTGACTGACCCAAGCTGGGTTGATATGCCGAGTGCTTCTGAGGCGGAGGCGAGTGCTGCCCCAGAACAGGTTGTAAGAGGCAGTGGTGTGGCCAGAGGGAGAAGCAGGGCCAGAGCTGGTGCATCAGCAGCAACTGTTTCACGTAGTGAAGCTCCCGTGGCGAGGCCTAGATTTTCGCAAGTCTGGAGGTTCTTTAAAGAAAGTGAGGATGACCGACGGACTGTGGTGTGCAACCTGTGCTACACCAGGATCAGCAGGGGTGCCACCACTACTAGCCTAACCACCACCAGCATGCGCAGGCATATGAGTGCTAAACACCCCACTCAATGGAACCAAGGCCGTTCACCACCTCCTGTGGGTCACACCACTGCTCCTTCCCCTGTGTCACTCGCTGCCTCTGCTAGTCAACCCCATGCGTCACTCGCTGCCTCTGCTAGTCAACCCCCCTGCCCAGGACCCCGGCATGAGCGCCTCCCGCCGGAAAACCACACCTTCGCCTCAACGATCCTCCACAGTGTCCACCAACGTGTCCCAGCGCAGCGTTCAGCTGTCTTTACAGCAGACGCTGGAGCGCAAGAGGAAATACAGTTCCACCCACCCAAATGCCCAAGCCCTCAACGTCCACATCTCCAAATTGCTTAGCCTGGAGATGCTGCCCTATAGGCTGGTAGAGACCGAGGCCTTTCGCAATCTCATGGCGGTGGCTGCCCCTCGGTATTCCGTCCCCAGCCGCCACTATTTTTCCCGATGTGCTGTCCCAGCCCTACACCAGCACGTGTCGGAGAACATCATCCGTGCCCTGACCAACGCTGTTTCTGAGAAGGTCCACCTAACCACGGACACGTGGAAAAGTGCTGCCAGGCAGGGACACTATATCTCACTGACGGCACATTGGGTTAACTTGGTGGAGGCTGGGACCGAGAATGACCCTGGGGCCGCTTATGTACTGCCCACACCGAGGATTGCGGGGCCTACCTCGGTCACGGTCTCTCAGACCTACTATGCCTCCTCCTCCTCCGACCCCTCCTCCTCCTCCACTGAATTACCATCCGTGGGCACGGCGCCTTCAGTCGGTAGCTCTAGGCGCAGCAGCAGTGCCGTGGGTAAGCGCCAGCAGGCGGTGCTCAAACTGCTTTAGCTTAGGTGACAAAAGGCACACCGCCCAAGAGATGTTACAGGGCATCACGGCGCAGACCGATCTGTGGCTGGCACCGCTGAACCTTAAGCCAGGCATGGTTGTGTGTGACAACGGGCGTAACCTGGTGGCGGCTCTGCAACTCGGCAGACTGACACATGTGCCATGCCTGGCCCACGTGTTCAATCTCATAGTTCAGCGGTTCCTCAAGACATACCCCAATCTGTCTGATTTGCTCACCAAGGTGCGCCGCATCTGTGCGCATTTCCGCAAGTCGACCACAGATGTTGCCACTCTCAGGGCAGCGCAGCGCCGCCTACAACTGCCCGCTCACCGACTGTTGTGCGACGTGCCCATGCGATGGAATTCCACATTAAACATGCTATCCAGAGTTTACCAGCAGCGCAGAGCGATTGTAGACTGCCAAATGTCATCTTCCACCAGAACTGGTAGTCAGGTCTCTCAGATTCCTCAAGTCTACAATGAGGAGTGGACGTGGATGTCTGATATCTGCCAGGTGTTGAGCAACTTTGAGGAGTCAACACTGATGGTCAGCGGCGATGCCGCCATTATCAGCCTCACCATCCCGCTGCTTTGCCTGTTGAAAAACTCACTGCTCAGCATCAAGTCGGATGCTTTGCGCTTGTCACAAGAGTCAGTGGAGGAAGATACGTCGCTTGATAGCCAGAGCACCTTCCGTTCTGTTTCTCAGCACATATCGGAGGAGGGGGATGAGGATGAGGAGGAAGAGGAGGAGAATGTCGGCGAGACAGTAGAGGGTACCAGTGCTCAGTCCTTAACTCTTGAGCGTGTATGGGCTGAAGAGGAGGACTTGGAGGAGGAGGAGGGAGGAGGAAATGGAGAGTCAGGCAGTGAGGAGAGGGAATTCTTACGTGTTGGGACTCGGCGCAACATGCAGACTTCATGTTAGGCTGCCTATCCCAGTGACCCTCGGCGTTAGAAGAATCTTTTCAAACACCCGATTACTGGGTGTTCACTCTCCTGGACCCACGGTACAAGCAGAAACCTTTCCACTCTCATCCCTGCAGAGGAAAGGAGTATGAGAGTGAATAGATATCAACAGGCCCTTGGTGCACAAGCATAGTTCTGTGAAGCCAAAGTAGCGGGGGAGAGAGAGGCGAGGCAGGCAGCTTGACCAGCACTGGCCAGGGGAAACGTCTCCAACGCCTTTAGCCACTTTAATGTCACCCCAGCAAGACCACTGTTAACCTTGTCCCCAGTCTAGGCAGAGTATGGGGGAGCCTGTAACAGAAAAGTATCGTGAGGAGTTACCTAGCTGACCGATTACCAAACCGTCCCGTAGCGATCACTCTGCTCCATACAACTACTGGGTTTCAAAGCTGGACACGTGGCCTGAACTGGCGCTGTACGCCTTGGAGGTGCTGGCCTGCCCTGCCGCTAGCGTGCTGTCAGAGCGGGTATTCAGTGCAGCTGGTGGCGTCATCACCGATAAGCGTACACGCCTGTCAACTGACAGCGCTGACAGGCTGACGCTTATTAAAATGAACAAAGCCTGGATTTCACCGGAATTCAAATCTCCTCCGGGGGAAAGCAGCTAAAGATTTAAATAACTTATGTATCCGATTCCTCTTCTCTACTCCTCCTCCTCCATATCGTCTTTGCCTAACGCTGACCCAAAAAAACGCCATTTTTTAGAGGTCCAACTGGCACTCTTTTAGCACAATTTTTCAGGAGGGCCCCTAGGCCCTCTTACAATTTTTCCAGAGCCACCTACAGGCCCTCTCTTCAAACAATTTTTCCAGAGGTCCACTACAGGCCCTCTCTCCAAACAATTTTTCGGAGGTCCACCTACAGGCCCTCTTCCAACAATTTTTCCGGAGGTCCACCTACAGGCCCTCTCTCCAAACAATTTTTCCAGAGGTCCACCTACAGGCCCAAACAATTTTTCCGGAGGTCCACCTACAGGCCCTCTGTCCAAACAATTTTTCCGGAGGTCCACCTACAGGCCCTCTCTCCAAACAATTTTTTCCGGAGGTCACCTACAGGCCCTCTCCAAACATTTTTCCGGAGGTCCACCTACAGGCCCTCTCTCCAAACAATTTTTCCGAGTTCCACCTACAGCCCTCTCTCCAAACAATTTTTCGGAGGTCCACCTACAGGCCCTTCTCCAATTCCAGTTTCCAGTTTTATTTGCGCAAACTGCATGTACATTTTTATTTTTGGGATAGGTGTGAAAAATAATATTACTGCGTCTATATTGCCCAACATTGGATACGGTAGCAAGTAGAAGACCAAACACATGCTGCCCACAGGGTTCCGCAAATTCCTGGTCCACCCGCAAATTCCTTGTCCACAATGTCAAGGAGGTCGAGGTTCTGTTGATGAGCAACAAGTCCTTCTGTACTGAAATCGCCGACAAAGTCTCCATCTAAGAACCTACAGACCATTGTGGAGAGAGCGGCACAGCTCGCCATCAAGTGACGAACCCCAACGCCAGACTGCGCAGAGAAGATAACGAATAAATATCTCTGTGGTTATTTTTGCTAAATAAAAGTTAAATAAACACCCCAAAAAAATTCATCTGTTCCTGTGCCTGATCCACCCAAGTTGAATCTGTCCCATCATGAGAAAGTCCCCCAAGGAGTCCCCACTGTAACTTGCTTCCCATACAACTACCTCACCCCCCCGACACCTGTGTCTCGCCATTGTCCACCACCTCCTCAGACAACACTGGTAAATCCCCACTGTCAGCACACGGAAACAGCAAAAGGTCTTGCGAATTGGGGCAGAGAATGTTCTGGGCTAGCACATCAGGAAGGGGTGACTATGGGGTTCCAGGGAGTACGTGACCACATGCAATCTCCATTTAAAAGTCATGCCACACTTGATCGAGCTCATAATTGACAATTGTACCGGTTGATGCTAAATTTTTAAGTTGGGTCCTGCGTCATTCTAACTCATCCGGCTGTTGTCACCACCACACACGCTAGCCCAGGGGCACTCCTCTGGCTCTTCCAGCGGAAACCTCCTTCCCCAGCCTGCCCCCACCTACAGGCCCTCTCTACAAACAATTTACCCGGGGACGTATACTATTAACCTACGATTAATGCAACAGTTTCCCAAATCCATTGGCTGTTGTCACCACCACACACGCTAGCCCAGGGGGCACTCCTCTGGCTCTTCAGCGAAACCTCCTTGCCCCAGCCTGCCCCCCCACCTACAGGCCCACTCTACAAACAATTTAGCCGGCCGGATAGGGGACGTATCCGAAGTTGTACTCATGTTTGTTTTTGTTCTTCTTTTATCTGCCTCCTACCTGTGATAGGCAGAGCATGACATGGTCCCCTTAGCTGCAGTGGGAAAGACACTCCCCTGGCCAGAGCAAGCTCTTTTTCCGTTTTCCTGTTCGAAAAAATCCATTAAATATAGGGTCCCAAGATAGGGACGTATACGGTTATTATAACTGAGAAGAATCGATACCATACGGGTTTAAAGCAACAGTTTTCCCAAATCCATTCTGGCTGTTGTCACCACCACACACGCTAGCCCAGGGGGCACTCCTCTGGCTCTTCCAAGCGAAACCTCCTT